>PVHT020004020.1:7381932-7490752 GCA_004024745.2 Catagonus wagneri
TGTCAGTTCTTCCCTCTCTAGCTGCTTTAGATGTAAAGTTAGATTGTTTATTTGAGCTTTTTCTTGTTTCCTGAGGTAGGCTTGTATTGCTATAAACTTTCCTCTTAGAACTGCTTTTGCTGCATCCCAGAGGTTTTGGGGTGTCGTGTCTTTGTTGTCATTTGCTTCTAGGCATTTTTTAATTTCCTCTTTGATTTCTTCAGTGATCCATTGGTTATTTAGTAGCGTGTTGTTTAGTCTCCAAGTATTTGTATTTTTGGCCATTTTTTTCTTGTTGTTGATTTCTAGTCATATAGCATTGTGGTCAGAGGAGATGCTTGAAATGATTTCAACTTTCTTAAAGTTACTGAGGCTTGATTTGTAACCCAGGATGTGATCAATCTTAGAGAATGTTCCATGCGCACCTGAGAAGAATGTGTATTCTGTTGCTTTTGGATGGAGTGTCCTATAAATATCTATTAAGTCCATCTGATCTAATGCTTCATTCAGGGCCTGTGTTTCCTTATTGATTTTCTGCCTGGATGACCTGTCCATTGCTGTAAGTGGGGTGTTAAAGTCCCCCACTACGATGGTGTTATCTTTGATATCTCCTTTTAAGGTTGTTAGCAGTTGCCTTATATATTGTGGTGATCCTATGTTGGGTGCATAGATATTTAAAATGGTTATATCTTCTCCTTGGATTGATCCTTTGATCATTATGTAGTGCCCTTCCTTGTCTCTTAAAATGTTCTTCATCTTAAAGTCTATTTTGTCTGATAGGAGTATTGCCACTCCGGCTTTCTTTTGATGTCCATTTGCATGGAATATTTTCTTCCATCCTCTCACTTTCAATTTGTATGTGTCTCTAGAAGTGAAGTGGGTCTCTTGAAGACAGCATATATATGGGTCTTGTTTTTGTATCCATTCGGCTAGTCTATGTCTTTTGGTTGGGGCATTCAGTCCATTAACATTTAAAGTAATTATTGATATGTATGTTCTTATTGCCATTGTATTAACTGTTTGGGGTTTTTGTTGCTCTTTTTTTCTCCCCTTATTCTCTTGTTGTCTCCTCTCACAAGATGGCTATCTTTAATGTTGTATTTGAGTTGATTTTTCTCATTTGTTTATGTATCAATTTTAGATTTTCAGTTTGTGGTTACCCTGAAGTTTTGATGTAGGAGTCTATATATAACTGAGATTGTATTAAGTTGTTGGTTTCTTAATTGCACGTGCTTCTCCAGTGACCTGCATTTGTGCTCTCTTCTCACGATTTCTGATTTTGGTATCGTAATTTTGCATGGACGATTTAGTATCTTTACTGTATATATGCCTTTTTTGGTGGGCCTTGTCATTTGTGGTGTTTTTGTTTCTGGTTGTGGCCTTTTCTTTTCTACCTAGAGAAGTTCCTTTAGGATTTGTTGTATTGCTGGTTTAATGTTGCAGAAATCTCTTAGCTTTTGTTTATCTGTAAAGGTTTTGATCTCTCCTTCAAATCTGAATGAGAACCTTGCTGGATAAAGTAATCTTGGTTAGAAGTTTTTTCCTTTCATCACATTTAGTATATCATGCCACTCCCTTCTGACCTGCAGAGTTTCAGGTGAAAAATCTGGTGATAGCCTTATTGGGATTCCCTTGTATGTCATTTGTTTCTTTTCCCTAGCTGCTTTCAATATTTTCTCTTTGTCTTTAATTTTGGTCATTTTGATTAATATGTGTCTCGGGGTGTTCCTCCTTGGGTTTATTTTATATGGTACTCGTTGCGCTTCCTGGATTTGAGTGAGTGGTTCCTTTCCCATATTAGGGAAGTTTTCAGCTATAATCTCCTCGAATATTTTTTCTGTCCCTTCTCTCTCTCTTCTCCCACTGGCACCCCTATAATACGGATGTTGGTGCTTGTAACATTATCCCAGAGTTCTCTAAGACTCTGCTCATTTCCTTTTATTCTTTTATCTCTTTTCTCTTCTGCATTAGTGATTTCCACCAATCTGTCCTCCACCTCACTGATTCGTTCTTCTGCCTCCTGTATTCTACTATTGGCTGCTTCTAATGAATTTTTTATTTCAGTTATTGTATTTTGCATCTCTTCTTGTTTAATTTTTACATCTTGTATTTCTCTGCTCAGTGTTTCCTGTAGATTATCAATCTTTGCCTCCAGTTTATTTCCAATGCCTTGCATCACCTTCAGCATCAACAGTCTAAAGTCTCTTTCTGGGAGGCTGATAATCTCCTCATCACTGAGCTGTTGTTCTGGGCTTTTCTCTTTCTCCCTTATCAGAGTTAGAGTTTTCTGTCTTTTCATTTTTATAGGTTTTTGGTGTGGAGACCTTTTTGCCGACAATAGAGTTGTAGCCTCTCTTAGTTCTGGTGTTTGCCTCCCCTGTGTCTAAAGGTGGTATGGAGGGGGCTTGCTGTAGACTTCCTGATGGGAGTGAGTGAGGTCTGCTCACTGGTGGGTGGGGTTGATTCCTCTCCCTCTGATGGGTGGGGCTTTGTCTCTGGATGAGATTAGAGGCTGGCTGTGTGCCTGAGGAGTCTTTAGGCAGCCTGTTTACTCATGGGTGGTGCTGAGATCCCATCTGGATTGTTGTTTGGCCTGGGGTTTCTCAGCGCTGATGGGAGGAACTAGATTTCCCCAGAAATGGCCACCTCCAGAGAAATGTAGGCTGCGCATGTCCCCCGATTCACTTCCAATGCCCTTCCCCCACAACAAGCCACAGTCACCCCTGTTTTCCCAGGATATCCTCCAAGAATTGCAGTCAGGTTCCACCCGGATTCCTATGGAGACTGCTTTGCCCTGAGACCCAGTGCACGTGAAAGTCTGTGTGTGCCTTTCAAGAATGGGGTCTCTGTTTCCCCCAGTCCTGTGGAGCTCCTGCACACACGCCCTGTTGGCCTTCAGTGCCAGATGCTCCGGGGGCTCTTTCTCCCTGTGCCAGATCCCCAGGTGTGGGGATTTGACATGGGGCTCAGAACTCTGTCTTGTAGCTGAGTCTCTGTGATACAGTTAATTTCCAGTCTGCGGAGCTTCCCACGCGGGAGGTATGGGATTGTTTTCTATCGCGTAATCGCCCCTCCTGCCTCTTGATGTGATCTCCTCTTTGTCTTCTGGAGCGGAATATCTTTTTTTGGAAGTTTACAGTCCATTTGGTTGAAGGCTGCTCGGCATTTGGTTGTAGTTTTGCTGTTGTTTGGGAGAGAAGTTGAGCTCCAGTACTTCTATTCCGCCACCTTAATCCGATCTCCTCTCAGTGAGTCTTAGCACTGGAACTGGAGAAGCTTGCCTGTGTGATCACTTCTTGATGAATGGAGCTGGGCTGAACACAGCACCAGGAGGCAGGGGGTGGGGGGGTTGGGGGGGTCCCTTTGGTCAGGGCAAAGCCTGGTTTCCTGGGTTTACATCAGGAAGGCCCTGCAGGACCATCCTCCTCCACTTTCAAGATTGACCGCAGAAGCCCCGACATCCAGGAGAGCCACGGGCTGTCCCCCACCTGCCAGGGCATCCGCTACACCAACTTCGCCAAAACCAGCGTAATGAATCACAATTCACTGGACTCCCTTACCGGCCTGTGAATCCAAGAGCGCGAGAAGGTCAGCCTTGACCAGTCTCCTGATAGGTGGCTGGTTTACAGAGAAGCGCATCCATGCAGCTCAGGTGGACATGCAGACAGGAGTTTGGGGCTTTAGTTCCCCTTGTATTCTGATCATCCAACTTGTAATAGAAAACTCAGGCAGTTCCTGAAAAAGGCACTGTTGGCCATTTTAAGACTGTAGAGAATTTGTTAAATTGATTATAAGGGAGTAATCACTGGCAGTGAGTGACCGCAAGAGTGAGGGATGTTAAGTGCCCTGAAAGATAAGAATCATTTTATTCGAAGTGCACTCCTTGAGCAACACCACAGGTGACTCACATCCTTACCAAGAGATATCCAGGGTGGCTTTATTGTGGCACACTTGGTATAATGGGTGATGCAATGGGGAGGAGTTCATAGAATCAAATTTAGAATACTCTTTGCAAGTTTTTTGGAAATTGTTAGGCTCCAATGAGAACGTGCTAATATTATGACATGTTAATTTGTTAAATAATTTTTGTATAATGCATCTTTGCTGTGAAAATTTCCGAAGTGGAAGGAAAAAGGACACCGCCCCACAAGTATGTTAGTGTATATCCTTCCAGGCTTTACTACATGTATTAATCGATTGATTGCGCAAAGATAAGATCATAAAGACAACATTCAGTTGTTTTCATTGCCATTTTTCAGTATTTGCACAGAAGGGAATAAGTTTTATAGCCTCAGATCTGTAGCCTGTGGAAGTTCCTGGACCAGGGGTTGAATTGGAGCTGCTGCTGTGACTTCTGCCACAGCCATGGCAACACTGGATCTGAGCCACATCTGTGACCTCCACCAAACTTATAGCAACACTATATCCTTAAACCACTGAGCAAGACCAGCGATCAAACCACATCCTCATGGACACTATGTCAGGTTCTTTAACCCACTGAGCAACAATGGGAACTCCTGTAGTTTTTAGAAGTTTTCAAAAGAATTCCAGGAGTTCCCGTCATGGCGCAGTGGTCAACGAATCTGACTAGAAACCATGAGGTTGTAGGTTCAATCCCTGGCCTTGCTCAGTGGGTTAAGGATCTGGCGTTGCCGTGAGCTGTGGTGTAGGTTGCAGACGCGACTCTGATCCTGCGCTGCTGTGGCTGTGGTGAAGGCTGGCAGCTACAGCTCCTGTTAGACCCCTAGCCTGGGAACCTCCATATTCCGCGGGTGCGGACCTAGGTAAGGCAAAAAGACAAAAAAAAAAAAAAAGAATTCCATATGTGAAGAGACATTAAATATTTACATTTCAAATAGCAGTATGCTTTTATGATATTTTCAGTGTTTCATTTATCTTTGCATTATTCCAAACAAGTTTGGAATTGGTTTATTTACATTCTTTGTCAAAACTGACTTGTGCAGTAGTGCTTTCATCAGTGAGATGAGGGGATTTCTGCAGACCTCTGTCATAACTATAGCTTTCCTCCACAGACTCTTGGAGACATTAGGCGATAGTCTCCAGACACTGCTGTGCTGTCTGTCTACTGATTTGACAATGTCTCAGTTTCCAAAGTCCATCCTGAACAGTGCTCTCCCACTAAATCCTCCAAACCCTAGTGCCTGACTACTCTCCTCCAATGACCCTTTAGTAGGAGGCCAGTTCTCAGGGGATTCGTCATACTTCAACAATTTCCTCTACTTTTTCGGTGGCAGCTAATTGTTATATTGTTAGTTCACTTTTCTAATTGATATTTTTTTTTAATCTAGTCAGTTAACTTGTTCTCTTTTTTTTTTTTTTTTTAGAATTTAGAATTATTTTTCTCAGTGGGGAGAGCACAAAATAGAACTTTAAAGCTTTTTTTTTTTTTTTTTGCCCGGGCACTATTCTGATAGGAAGCCTGTGTCTTGAGCCTGTGGTCTAAAGCTAGGGAAGGAAGATGCAGGTCCTGCTAGCTCGGCTCTGTCAGTGTCAGGCCATTGGCCTTCTGTGTTCTGTGGAGGGACCAGAGAACTAAGGAAGCTGATGAATGGCTAAAGAACATTTCCAGCTAATTTATTATTAAACTGTATTGTTCATGTCTTTCACTTGCCTCAGGGTAAGTTGTGGCTAACTCAAATAGCTCTATCAGATTCATAGGCCAATTTAGGAAATCACTTATAGTTTTATTAATGATATAAGTTATCTTAAATTTTCTAGAATTGACGAATCAATTGTTTTAGCAAGTGTTTAATCAAAATCTATAATAACTTACTTCTTATTAAAAGCTATGCTCTATTTTCATACATAATAGGAAATAGGACATTACAGAATAGCAGTATTTTTTTCCTCTGATTATGAGCAATTTTCACCTTCTCTATTTTGTCAGCATTGTGTTGGCTTTTATTTTTTTATTTATTTATTTTTGTCTGAGGGCTCATGTTGTAATGTTAAGCTCATGTGAGCACAGGCTGTTTTTATCTGAAATGTAGCTAAATCTCGTAAGTCACTGACTTCAATGTAGAGTTTGAATTCTTGTCCTCAAAATGCTTTATACAATTACTGTTATAGCCCTTAGATTTTGGTGCTTTAGATGGGAAAGAGTTTGACATCAGGATAATACATACATGGTTTGAAGTAGTTTTTACAGAAGTGACAATAATAGGGCAGGCAGGCAGATAGATAGTTTACTAGAACATATTTGCTAGTATAATGGGAGCTATCACTCGAAGAAAAAGAGCAAATCAAATGAATTAAATATTTACATTTGAAGAATATTCTAAGTTTGATCGAATTCAAACCAATCATATTGTTCTTACAAATTATTTTGAACTGTGAACTATAAATCAGTCTAGTCTGTCGTGGTCTGTGCATGCGGATAGAAAAAGAATTTTCCAGCATATCCAAGTGAAGAGAAATAAGAGTTTATTGAGATAAGAGATGCTGCTAGCACAGCGGGACCACTTCCTAATCATCAGGGAGCGGTGACCCCGAAGAGAAAGAAGAGTTTGAGAAGAGTTTGAGATGAGAAGTCCCACTAGCACAGCAGGACTATTTCCTAATGATCAAGGAGAGCCTAAGTCCTGCGTGTGGTCATGTCTGTTTTTATAGCCAAGAGAGAGGAGGGGTCTCAGGATACACCTGCTGACCTTCTGATTGGTTGGGAAAAGATGGAGTCTTCTGATACACTTGCTGGTTGGTTGGGATGAACCTGGCCCCTACAGAGGAGGGGTGAGGAGTGGACCACATACCTTTCCTTAGTAGGGAGCGGGAAGGAGTAGGCCGGGTTGCTCAAAGTGGTGGTGGTGGGTGGCGGTGGTAGGTAGCATTACAATGAGAGGTGCGGCGATGATAAGGATCTGGTAATTTTGGGCTTGGCCAATGGCTTTGAGTTCTGTCTCCTTGAAGGGACCTTGAAGTCCAACATAGTCATATTATCAATGGAATGTCTTTGATTTTTTTTCTTCCTAAGTCCATTAAGACCAGTGTTTCTCAACCCTGGTTACATACTAGAATTAACCAGGGGCCTGTGGGGTAGTATTAAAAAAAAATCCTGATGTCCAAGTTGTGCTCTTGACCATGATCTATAAGGAAGAGACCCAGGCTTCAGTGTTTTTCTAAAGCTTTCTATGTGGTTCCATTATGCTTACAACTGCTTTAACAGGTTACTGGGAGTTCCCATCGTGGCTCAGTGGTTAAGGAATCCAACTAGCAACCATGAGGTTGTGGGTTCCATCCCTGGCCTTGCTCAGTGGGTTAAGGATCTGGCGTTTCCGTGAGCTGTGGTGTAGGTTGCAGACATGGCTCAGATCCCGCATTGCTGTGACTGTGGTATAGGCTGGTGGCTACAGTTCCGATTAGACCCCTAGCCTGGGAACCTCCATATGCCGTGAGTGCGGCCCTAGAAAAAGACAAAAAATACAAAAAAAAAAGAACAAAAAGCAAAACAAAACAAAACAAAAAACAGGTTACTGAACTTTCGTAGACACTGAGCTGAAAGGTTGGCTTTTAAAAACCATTTTTTTTCTATTAGAACAGCAGAATTTGCTTCTTGGCCAGTTGAAGTTTGGCTCCCATCGCAGGAATAAGTATCTTCCCATGGAGCAAGGATGTTCAGTTTGGCAGACCTCAAGTATAGAGAGAACCACAAAGGACTTTATTTATCTTTTCCCTGGGCTCACAGCAATCCTAACACGGGAATATGTTTATTTATCGGAATAATAAATGAGTGGGTTCTGCAGCTCTGTTTCAGATTCACATGCAAGATTCTCAGCATCTTCAAAGAAGGGCCTTTCAAAGACTAAAACCTAAAACTCACTTTTTTATCTTTTTCTACTCTCTACTTATATGTGAGTTTTGGCAGGTGGGGTTTTCATTGGACAAAATCAAAGAGAGAAATATTTAGGAGTTCCCGTCGTGGCGCAGTGGTTAACGAATCCGACTAGGAACCATAAGGTTGCGGGTTCGATCCCTGCCCTTGCTCAGTGGGTTAACGATCCGGCGTTGCCGTGAGCTGTGGTGTAGGTTGCAGACACGGCTTGGATCCTGCGTTGCTGTGGCTGCGGCGCAGGCCAGTGGCTACAGCTCCAATTAGACCCCTAGCCTGGGAACCTCCACATGCCGCGGGTGCGGCCATAAAATGACAAAAGGCAGAAAAAAAAAAAAAAAATCAAAGAGAGAAATATTTGAAAAGAATTAAAAACAACAAAATCCCAGATATTTCAAGCAAGATAGAGAGCTGGCAATTGGGCCCCTTTCTTAGAAAGAAAAATAAGGGAATACAGTATTCTTAGAATTCTATCACCATCCAAGAATCTTGCATTTGTTGATATAACCAATAGTTTCATTGTTAGCTAATGGAGAATCTAAGCTTTCTCGCCACCTTGGGAATACTCCCCTGAGTAAATAGAGCTCAGGCTACCATCAGATACCAACTAAATGAAAGAGCCACCTTTTAATAACAGAGGCATGTGACGCTGAATAGCTCCAGTGGACAGAGAGAAGCTGAGAAGGAAAATTGTTTGATTTCAAAAAAGACATGGAGTTCCCCTCTGGGCTGACTCACGTTGTTTCAGATGATGAGTGGCTATGGAGGTGACAAAACTTTATTGGTCCGCAGGAAATACAGAGAAAATAAATGAATTTATTTAATGAAAAAATATGTGTGTGCAGTGAATTTCCTCCTTAAGATTGGAGCAAGTTGCTTATTGTCAGCTTCGTAAATATATCACCTATAGAGAAGCAAAGACTACACCCATCTTAAGCTATGCTCCTAAATAATCCTAAATGAAGGGCCCAAGAAATTGAGATAGGAAAGGAAAGATCCTTTTCTTGCACTTTTGATATTAGTTTCTTCTTTAGTTGCTCCTTGTTTCCCTCAAACTACCCAAAGGTGCTTTGCATTTTTTTTTTTAAACTGTCTTTGCATATCTGACCATCCTTGACAGGAAACAGGGTCTATTCTGTTCAAGAATAGTCTTGGTTTTAAGCCTTGTCACTTGGTTGGGAACTAAGAACATCACATCTGAACGGTTTAACTTGTTTTTATTTGAGCACTAGGAAACCCCATAGGAGCCTTCAATATAGTACTAAGCATGTTTGTATATGACCAGGCCTTAATAATACGAGAAATTTGCTGGCAAAGAGAAAATGATACTTTTTATCTGTGTGAGATGAACACTAAAACACTTAAACACTAAAAGCTGATTTAATTCCGTATTACCCTTGGACATCCTTCTCCAAGGTGGTTCAGTGCATTCCAAATAAGTATGGAAAAATTTTAAAGTATGCTTTTCTGTTTGAATGTCAATGACTCAGATCATTATAGATGTGATTGCATTCAGGGCAATGCACCAGCAATAGGCTTTTGCACCCAAGAATCCCTTTCTAAATATCTGGAATATCCAGAAACTATTTTCCACATTGAAAAGTCAGGAAGGGATGGAAATATTGAGAAACTGGTTCCTTGTTATTGGAGTGTAAAGTGCTGGAGAGAAGGACTTCAGTAGGAGAATTAAAAACTTTCTTTTAATTTCAGTACTCGAGTACTGAAGTCCTACAGTATCTCAGGCATATTAATTTAATCAATGACACTACAGATTTCTGGGATTGCTAACATGGGGAATAAAATAAGTTATACTTTGAACTCTACAAAAAGGAAAAACAAGCCAGCAGATTTTGGGATCGTACTGTTGCTGATTTAACAACACCATAGGTATACTCCCTTTTGTTAACTTTCTTGTTGTTGTTAACTTCACAAAATACCAGGAAATGGGAATTGCTGTGGGTTTACAATTTGAACTCAAGGGTGTCAGAACAAGAATGGGTTCATTATCTTTTCTTGAAATAGTGTATTATAGAGTTTGACACAAAGAAAAATAGCTAAGATTCTACAACTCAGAAGAATCAAGAGATACTGCAGTAACACAAAATTGACTTTTAATGTTTGTTTACCAGTTCATTGTATCTTACAGAAAATGAAAACATTGTTTGTTTGTTTGTTTGTTTGTTTTTGGTAATACAGATTGGTTCTTCTCCTCAGATTTATACTCAATAGGTATTAAATGCCTTTAAATACTGACTTCTTCTTAATCAGGTGGCTTAACGACTTTTGTGTTTTTCATTTCTTTTGTTGTACATCATTGCTGCGCTGGCAGTAGTGAGCTATGATACAGTTAACTTCTCAACAAAACCGTGTCAGTTATCCGTCGATATTTTTGATGCATTCTGTGCTGAGCACTAATGGATAATTCCCTTTTCATCCTTCTCTGCTTAGTGGTCAGCTACTTCATGAGACCACTGTATTCTTTGGAGCACTGAAATCAAGAAACCCAGTATGGCTGCCAGCAACCAAATTGGAATCTCCTTTGAGTCTACTTCTAATTTCCAAAATAATAAGCGACTATAGTATTGCATAAAATAAAACTTTAACAGGTACCGGCCCCCTTTCTATGAGAGAAAGTTTAAATTTACAAATACCATATTTGACTAGAAATTACTGTGATAAAATATGGCAGCAGTCATTAAAAGATGGCTTCCAGTGTTAAGGTGACCAACTTGTTTTCATTCCTGTGCTGTCTTCTATATGAATCATTTCTTTTTGCTTAGGTTTCCACATGTTGGTGTGTTAGTGAAATATGCAGATATACTTTGTTCCGTAAATGGGCCAAGTGTTATTATGGACTGAATGATCAGAACAAGATTTCCTAACTTAAGACTCTCTTCTCACCCCTCTGCTATTCTTGGTAACCAAGCCTGAGGAGCAATTTCTGAACTAGCCAGTGTTGTGCTGACTTTCTGTTAGGAGTTGTGTTAGGCTAACCTTTCTTTGTCAGACATGCTCAGTGAGCAATCTTGAGGAATGAAGTAGGAAAAGTAGATATTTGGTGAAAAATGGCAAACTAAGAACATTAAAAAGAAATCCTTATTCAAGGAGAAGTCCAAAAGAGTATGGGAATTCTGATCTTTTTGTGGAAGTCAGGAGATAAAAATTCCGCCCAGCAGTATTCATTCTATGAAGATATATATCTATATATATCTATCTATATATTTTTTTTACAAGCATGGAAAAATGGTGTGCAGTCAATATAGATTTTATCAGCTAACAGTCATTCCAGAGATTTTTGATCAGCACCAATTCCTGTACTAGTAAGTATTCAAAAGTTAAGAAATGCTCCTATGATTAATATTATAAAGGTAGAGT
This sequence comes from Catagonus wagneri, assembly GCA_004024745.2. NCBI lineage: Eukaryota > Metazoa > Chordata > Mammalia > Artiodactyla > Tayassuidae > Catagonus > Catagonus wagneri. The sequence continues at coordinate 7,393,133 of PVHT020004020.1, forward strand.
TCTGCAGCAGTAACTAAAAATTATATATCTACTTCAATAGAAATTTGTTTCCACTTGCAATTCCGTAATATTCTTGTAATGTGGGTAATAATCATTCAAGTATGGGCTTTCTCCAATGACCTAACCCCTGTATTTAAGGTACTAGAGTCACTGTTTTGGAGATAGTCCCTCTTTAAATAATATTTTCATCTTATCCTGTACCATTTAGGTATTTTTAATTTAGAAATTTGAATTCTATTTGTATCAGCAGTGTTTGAGTTAAATCTCACAATCTCTTTGGATTTATATTTTGTAACGTTTGCATATCCAACCTACTGTAAAAATGTGCATGCATACATTCTCATCTTTTAATATTAAAGCATCTGAAAATTACAGATATGCTTTTGATAAAAGAGACAATATACTTTACAGTATTCTGTCTAGGTAATGTATGAATATAGTTATGGTTTCATGGACTTCCAATTGTTCTATACCTTCCACACACATAACTCTGCATTTTATAGAGTAAATTTATTAGAGTTATTACAGAGCTTTGAATGCAACCACAATCAATTCAGGAAACAGATTTATTTACTCATGTTCATGAGAGGAAAATCTACATAAAAACATTCATGAAAGCATACCAGCTATGTCATACTTGGATTGTTATACTAAATCCCATCTATTAGAACTCATTGTGAAACAATGGGACACCATGAAATGTAATTTGAATACAAATATTGGTCCCTGTGGGGTCTCAACAGTCATAAAAATATAAGAAAACCGAGCTTTATTTAAGATTGAAGCTGCTAATGGGGAAAGTTATTTTTTCTGAAGCTGGTCTTACCTTTCTTTTAAAGCCCTGAAGATTTTGGTGTAAACTCTTTGATGACAGCTTCAGCATTTCATTTAAGCCTAATGATGATCAGCCAGGAAAGTGGCATAACTGACCACATTTTCTATATGGGGAAAGGTTTAAAACTACTTTGTTGACGTTTTTTCCCCAAACACAGGCACTAGTTGGGCTTTCTAGTTTGTATACAAACAGGACTAATAAGAATTTTGAAAGTTGTGTTCTTATTTCTTGGTGAGGCAAGTGTATACTTATTCATTCCTTTTATGATTTAAAATTTTTCATGTAATGTAAATAAGAAGGAAATATTAAATACTTTAAAGTTATTTTAATAGGACAACATTTCATAGGCTAACATAAAATCAAGCTGCTAAATTTTACAGTTTTTCTGTCCAGCAGTTTATCTATATAACTGCCCTGAGTAAATGCTAAATGCTGCTTAGCAAACGACCCTTAGAATTTAAATAGAACTCAGTAAAGCTACTCAAAAGATAAAACAATGCTTCTCAGGCCTGTGTAATTTTAATTAGAAGAAGGTAGGAATCTCTCATGGGTTAAATATTATCTGCTTATTTTAGTTTCATACTTCGTATAAATGGGGTTATTAAGAGGTTTTGACTCTGCTTGTAATTATGCATTGGAGTCCATATGAATTTTTGTTTTTTTGGTCAAAAAGGCAGGATTTTTAAAGAGAAAAATATTCTGTCTATCGGAGACTTGAAAGATTAACTTTTAGAAAAGTGTAGATTGTTCCCTTGTGAAACTAAGTTTTGTGCCACCTCTCACAATCTCAGTTTATGTAAAGAACCCTGTATTTCAAATCCGCTGCTCTAATCTGTTTTATTATTGTGCCTTTCAAAAGTGTACAAATGTGTAAAACTTGTGCTTGTGGCAGCTGCTGCTCTGAGTAGCTTTACATTCCTGCATTTAATCCTAGCGATCCTCAAGCTATATTGCATGCCCCGCTCATGAAAGGATACTCGGTTGGGGTGATGTAGCTTAAACGTTTTGGCTCTGAAGCCTCCTTATGTCGTGTTTCCCTTAAAATTATATTAATTTATAATATATATTGAATGATAGCTTTACAAAAACAAATTAATGAATTGGTCTTTATGAAAATGACTCTTTACAGTAAGTAAAAAAGGGTTCATCACAGTTTTGGTAACTTGCATGAGTTCATATTGAAAAAGAAACCTTTCACATGTTCTTAATGACTTTAAAACTGCCGTGCTCTAGGGGCACGCTCAGTTGTATGCTCTGAAGCAGTAGACACCATACAGCTTATGCTTTTTGTCTGGGAAACCCACGAAGCGCACTGCAGCCTCTGTCGGACTGCAGCGCCTTCTTGGCCTAGAGATCGGGTAGCGGACGCTGCCGTCCGCCAGCCAGCCCGCATCGCAGCGGTCATATCCCAGAAGCTTCCAGGCAGCGAATATCTGGCCCACTTTTGCAATCTGAGCACCGTCATTGAGACAAGCCTGCACCGCCTCATCGTAGGTCAGCTTGGTGGGGTGGATCAGGTAGTAAAACCGGCCTGCAGAGAAAAGGAGAGATGGTCAGTGGGCCTGTCTCTGGTTGAGGCCCACAGAGGTGGATGGAGCCCTGAGCAGAAGCTTTCCTCCACGAAGGGGGATGCAGAGCAGTGTCTGTAAAGCTCCTGGAGCGTAGGATTGTCAGTAAAAGATAGTGACCCTACCGAGGTCACTCTCCCTAAATTAGTTTTTTACTTGCCCCTTAATATGTGTTCAGACATGCCCTTTTAGAGCTGGGGGGAAAAAAAGAGAGAAAAGGGAAATAACAGATGCGGTTTCTCTGAGCTAATTAGTGGCTAAAAGGGCCCTTCTGTGGCACTAGAGAAGACAGAATTCCATGTTAAAAGCAAGAGCTATTTAAATTCTAGCTGTAGCAAGACTGAACCCCAGCACAAGTTTCTGGAGAGGCAGAATTTGAATGTGAAAGGATCAAAACACATTCCTGACAGAAAAGTCCATTTAACAAAAAATCAAAAGCCCTCAAGTCCTTTTCATTACAGGTATCAATAAGACATTATTCTTATTCAAAGACTACAGTATGAAAATGCAAAACATACAGGAAGTCACTTGCCATAAATAATACGGACTCAGAATGTGAACCCAAGTCTGTTCACTCACTATTTATTTTTTTCCAGCTTCCTCTGTGGGAGCTGTGACACCTGACGTTTTCTGGATTTCACAAAAAAGAGCGAGTTAGTCTCAGCCACACATGGACTAATGTTGATGACTGAGATTCTTTCAGTTCGTATTAAATATGCACAAAATGTATACAATAGGACATCAGCTGACTGAAGTGATGCATACCCATCAGTGAAAGATTTTCTCAGACTTTTAGTTTTAGGTAGAATAGAATCAGACTCTCTTACTTGACTGTACCTTGTAATGTGATATCACCCTGTCCCTCATTAAATATAGACTATTGAAACCTAAATTAATGCCAGTTCTTTCTAGACTAAGAGAATGCAATTTGGAGAAAGGGTAGAGGTCACTGGAACATTCACAGAGTGTTAATTCTATCACCTATATCCAATGCTGGCAAGCTACAGCATGTGAGTCCATTGAGATTTTATTAGAACACAGCCACACCTACCTGTTTAATATTGTGCTTGGTTGCTTTTGTGTGAGGAGTTCCAGCTGTGGCGCAGTGGAAATGAATCTGACTAGGAACCAAGAGGTTTGGGGTTTGATCCCTGGCCTCGCTCAGTGGATTAAGGATCCGGCATTGCCGTGAGCTGTGGTGTAGGTCGCAGACACAGCTGGGATCTGGCGTTGCTGTGGCTGTGGCATAAGCAGGCAGCTGTAGCTCCGACTTGACCCCTAACCTGGAACCTCCATATGCTGTGGGTGCAGAACTAAAAAGCAAACAAAAAGCAAACAAACTAAAAAACTCCATTGAGTGGTTGCAACAAAGACCATATGGCCCAAAAAACCATAAATATTTACTGTCTAACCCTTTACAGAAAGTGTGATCCCTTGTTTTTCTCCCCAGGGCAAGACACCAGACCCTAAAATATAAAATAGTGGGGCCAAGGCTTGCCTCGTAGGCACAGTAACCCAGGACTTCACTCTTGGTTTGATGCTCTACTGTCGTCATCTTAAAATTCTTACTTTTTGAACAAGGTGCCCATATTTTCATTTTGCACCGGGTCCCACGCATTGCGTAGCTGGTTCTGGATGGAACAAGATAAGGTTGGGAGTTGTATCGAACCCAATAAAGCAGTCATCAACAATGATGCAACCCAGATCTCTCCCTTCCACTTTTGCATCCAGTGTTATTTCTACTTAATTTTCTTGCAAAGCTCTCTTTATCCTGACCTTGCTCTTTATCCTAACCTTTGGTGATCATCTGTGAATAAACTGGCACTGTAATTGAGAGAAGGAGAGAAGCCATCCTTATTTCAATGGAAAGATCTCTGTCTCTTGGAGGGCACACGATGGCAGCGGCATCTTGGGCAGTAAGAAAAAGACTCCATGCAACATGACAGTCAAACTGTTCCATGATAACAGTTGGATGCAATGAAACCTAAGGATGATGAAAATAATGTACTTTTTGCTGTGGATTTTAAAAAGTTATGCCGTTAAAGAACTTCTTACATCTGGAACAATACTTCAAAGCTTTTTTTTTTTTTTTTAAAGTAGATAAGATTAAAAGTTTAATGTCATATCTTAGTATGTATTGGTTTCTGGGATAGGAAACAAGGCAGTGTGGTTAATATCTTACCATTGAAGTTGGATGTAAAACAGAAAACATCATATCTGCTTTTATCTTTGTCCCAAAACCCGTAGTTCCTGACGCCGGGCACTGTGTTCTGGCCTCCGCAGGGTTCTCTCGGTTTTGTGATGGGATATTGCACAGACCCATCACTGAGCCAGCCAGCATTGCACCAGTCCAGCCCACCCCGCCAGGCATCATACAGCTGGTCGAAGGAGGCAATCACAGCATCCTGGTCCAGACAAGCCTGCTGTGCTTCATGAAAATTGAGGTTGTAGCGCCCCAGTCGTGGAAAATAGGGGAATACCACACCTGGCCAAGGGAGAAGGCAAGGAATCATTAGTGGCACAAAGAGTCAGAACCATAAGCAGAGCCCCCTTGTTGGGGAAAGACATAGTAGACCCTCCATCGGATGAAGCAGCGGTTTTTGTTCAGCTTGCAGTGTTTTCTCATGGTCCCGATTCCCTTCAAACAGCCCCTCAGCTCTGAGCATCTCACAATTAGCCGGTGTTCTGGAAACTTCAGAGATTTACCTCTTCAGCTAAGAGCTCAACTCAAGCCTCAGACTTCATCTTTCTGGAATGATTCAGCCGCACATTATAGTTTCCACGTAGTCCTTCCTGAGAATCAGCCATCTGACCATCTAACAAAAACCTAGTGAAGCAGTCTTATTTCATATCAGTAAGACAATTTTTTACAGTGAGGCACCTCCATAAAAAGCACTGTGGGCTCTCTTTATCTGTTTCAACTTTTGTAACTCTTATATTTTTTCTAGCCTTGAACAGTGCAACTAAAATAAGGGCTTTCATTTTTAAATATTTCCGTTACCATTTGTCAGCTTCTTGTTTTCATAGATTGCAAGCTGAAACTAAGCTTTTAAAAACATGTTTATTGTACATAGAAAAACAAAAGCTTCCAGAAGCTTGGCCTGTACAAAGTCGGTACAAAATGCATGTCTGCTGATTACGTAATGCCAAAGAATTAAAATTAAGTATTTTAGAGGACAGAAACCCTCAGTAAGTGTAAACTTTGTGACTTGGCACTTGACTTGGGGAAGATGCAACAGCTTTCCAAAATCATTTATTTTGGTCAAATAATCATGGGCGGTGATTGTGCTTTCTCCTGGCTTTTAGCAGTTTCTTTAAAGAATAAGGGTTGCATCATAAGAAAGCAAAGTGGTCTCACTGGTGGACTTTATGAAGGACAGCAAAATGTCTCCCCTACTGTTGCTAAAAGACAATTTCAAGCGATTATTCAAGGCTTTGCCTTTTTTTTTTTAAATATCATTAGAAATAATTAATATTTTAGCATGTTGAATGTAAAAAGTTGTCCAACTGACACAGTAATTTGGTGGATTTTACCAAATGGGCTGTTTTAAGAGTCTGCAGACCCTATTCAAGACAGATGCACAATTCACCAAGAGTATAACCAGTACACAGGAAATGTTTTCCTTTATAAATTGCCCTGGAAGACTCTACAAGAAGAAATTTCAATAGCCTAAATCAAGTCGCGTCCACTGAAGGCCTCTGCAGGACACATTTGTCCCTCAGGGGCAGTCCAGCTGGCACTGTCGACTAGAGGCAAAGATCCAGGAAGGCTTCCTGATCCCATCCTGCCTTCTCAGGTTCTTGGCTGAGGGATCTGTACGCTGAATCAGAGCCAGAGGTAGGAAGGAAAAGACTCCCTAGGTTGCCTTTGCCCCCCTGCAGTGATGGGGGTGGGGGTGAGGAAAGCCTGGAGAAGGCTCCTTCTAAGAAGGACAGGGTGCCCAGGCGTCCAGCTAAGGACGCAGTCAGTGCTGGGAGGGGAGCTGCTGTAGTACCTTCTGTCCCTCAAGCCTTCGTCCTCTTTCCTCAGGACCCCCAGGAATGCTGAAGGGAAGGAAAATGTTTAATTTATCCAGTAGAGATTTCTTTGGCAGTGAGACCTTAAGTGAGAGAAAAATCACAAAGTATCTAAACCTAAATTCAACTCTTTAGGTTGAATTCCATTTCCCAAATGGCTCAAGATGGTAACAGCAGAGTATGTAGGATATTTTATAATCATTTTAAAGACCTAGACAACCTCTTATTTTAAACTCATCAGACTGCCTTTGGTGGACTCCCATAGGTCCTGGGAAAAGCTTTTCTCTGGTAATTTGTCCTTGATCAACCACTGAGTTATGCTTGATTCAGTTCCAAATCCAGTGTATTATATTTCTGAGTTTCTTTCAAGTTTAACATAATTTCATGCAATCATTTCTCAAAGTGAAACCCTGTATTAAAATTTCACTGTTTTTCAATTGTAAGAATAAATGGTGAACTTACAGTAATGCAAAAGATTTACTTAGATTTTAATAAATGTTTGATGATGCTGGAAAGAACACATTTCAAGTAAATCAAGGTCAAGTTCTGTGTCTCCACCAGCACTTTAAAAGCTTCACTGTATTGTACACATTTGGTGCACACATTTCAACAATCAGATGCTTTGTACAAGTAGGGGCATTTCTGGAACTACATATTTGTTAGTATTTATTTACTTTTTTTACTTCCAGCTAGTTAAGATTTCAACATCTATGACTTTAATTGCCGAAACCTTCTTGGCTCTGTGGAAAAATATGCAATTCCTACAGCTGAATTATAGACCAAATGGTGATTGCTTTCATCCGGTGTTAAAAAATAAGGAAAGTTAAACTTTTCATGGGTGAGAAATAAGGGTATTATTATTTTCCAAGTATGATTATTTTATACTTATATGTCAAAATGTAATCAAAAGCTCTTTACTTTTCCATGAAGGGCTGGTATGCATCACTACAAAGAGGATTAATTAAGACTGATATATCACAGAACAGTATCAAATGATGTGAGGAGTGAATTGAAATGTGTTTTAAAAACACTTTTTTTTAAGACTTACAATTGCACAGTCCAATTTATCCTAGTTGTTGGCAAATATGGATCTGTCAGACACGTGAAAGTATTTTTTTTTTCCTTGCAATACCCATGGCATATGGAAGTTCTTGGGCCAGGGTTAAAACCCACAGCACAGAGGTGACCCAAGCCACTGCAGTGACAATGCCAGATCCTTAACCCACTGCCCTACAGGGAATGCTGAGGTTTTCATGCCATGGTACATATAAAACTAAAGGAAATTCCAGTAATTCCATAAAATAAATATTTTTAGTAATAAAAAGGTAGAGACTATGTAGCACAGTTTTACCTTCCTCACTGCCTCTCATAGTGCCTCTCAGTACTATGGACATACCTAAAATTAGTTTTCTGTTCTCAAAGTTCTCAGACTGTATTTTTGTGTATTTGGCCCTGTTTTCATCAATGGAAGACCAGTAGAGTAGAAGATTAGAAGAATGAATACCATGTTTTTCATATCATTATCTACATATTTGTTGATTGCTCAGATGAATTCTGTAGCCCACGCTACTCATGCATGTCTGGTGACACTCCCCGCTGTGTTCATATAAAGTTTGCCTCTAGCTAGGTGCTGTTTCTAGCAGTGGGGGTAATTAGTAGTAATCAGAGGGCTTTACTCTATTCAAGATTCTATATAGAAAAAATTGCATTTCCAGAGTTAATTCTAACTCAGTCTTTCAAAAGTATTTATAATTTTTATCAGTGTTATTTGAAAAACAATTCTTAAATCACAACTGAGAGCAAGGCATTGTGCTAGTAGTCTAAGATACCTTGAGTTTGTGGTATGGCCTCTTCCTGGACGGAGTCTATGATGACACAAATCTCACACACACACACACACACACCCCTATCTGAATCCAAGGCAGAATAAAATCTTATAAATACAAACCGTACACTATTGGCATCTTGAAGAACGATTTTTTCCCTAATTGGAAAAATTCTTTGAAGGACATATATTTAATCCGGTATTAAAGGGCCGATATGATTAAAGACATTGTAAAATACAGTTAGAGAGGCAACTTAATCATGGCATTTAAAATGATAGGCTTGGAGTTCCCATCATGGCTTAGCAGTTAACGAACCTGACTAGCATCCATGAGGATGCGAGTTCTAACCCTGGCCTTGCTTAGTGGGTTAAGGATCCAGTGTTGCCGTGAGCTGTGGTGTAGGTCCTAGACTCAGCCTGGCTCTAGTGTTGCTGTGGCTGTGGCGCAGGCTGGTAACTACAGCTCCGATTCGACCCCTAGCCTGGGAACCTCCATATGTCTCGGGATGTGGCCCTAAAAAGACCAAAACAAAAAAAAAAGGCTTCCCTGGTCTTACGTAAGTACATATGCCTGTTAGACTGACAAGGAGTTTGAGTAGAACTTGCCCGATTGGTAGATGGTCTCATGTAAGGATGTAACTAATAATGAAAAAAAGTCTGAACCTGGAATTAGAGCTGATAAATGGTAACTGTAAGTTATGTCTCATGCTACATGTGGTTTATCATAGCTTCAAACTCTAATGTACATGACTGCTGCGCCTTGAGCATCTATTCCAGACTGTGTGGAAATTATCCAGTTCTTCACAATGTCCATCCTTAGGTTAGCAGTCAGTGTTCCTCAAACTTTATTCTATAATGGTAGTGTGGCTACCTTCAAAAATTTTGTAATTTTATTTTAAAATATAATCCATATCTCATGTTGAAGTATACACAGATAAAATAGTTTTTCTTGAAGATTATTCAGTGATGGTAGGAGTAAATAAAGCAAGATACGATATAACTGGCTATGTCATGACATTTTTTGAAGCTGAATGATGGTGTGTGGGGATTCATTATACTAGTTTTTCTGTTTTTCCAAGTGTTTGAAATTTGTTATAATCAAAAGTTAAAAATTTTTATCCCACTCTATTGCCAAGCTGAGGCTTACGCCAGTCAAGCTGGATGCTGGCTGTGGCATCTGTTGTTCACATTTGGGCCTTTGAAGAGTTCCTCCATCCTACCTGTGATGCTGTCTTTCCTGCTTTGCCAAGCTTTCTACCTTTTGAAAGAGCCAGGTCCACCTTTGGTGGTCCAACTCAAGTGTCTCTTTCTCTAGCATGCTTTCAACAGTCCTTCCATTATATGCAGACTCTTTCATATTTGAAAGTATAAATTTGTTGTATCAAACCTGACTCACCTATAAAAAGTGTTTACTAAGCACTGACTTTGTTTTTGGCACTTGACCGCCTTCAAGTAGATCCTATTTTGCAGGCGAAGACAGACAAGTTTGCAAATATTTACAAAATGAAATGTAATTGGCGTTATAATGGATATCTGTATACAGTGTTCTAAGAATGTCATAGCTGGCGGGGAGAGCGAGGGCTCAGGGTAGAGCTGATCTTTGATCTTCTTGGAGGATTGTTATTTTCTTCAGTTGTTCAGGAATGGATTCATGTATATAATATTAAAAGTGAAAATGTCATTTATTTCAAGGCAGAACCTCTGGGGAATGGCTGCTTCTGCAGTACATGAGAAAGATGGAAAAATGCTCTCTGCAGTAAGGGGAATATAAAACTGCCATGGGGACACCAATTCATGCACTGTATCTAAAGGACAGTCTCTAGGACACTTCCCAAATAACTTTGGGGCCTTTAAGAATCTTCAGAAAACATCGGAAGAACTGAGACTGCCAAACACCTCTGCCTTCCCCCCAACAAACTTTCTCCTTCCTGTAACTTCCCAGATCATAGCAGACAAATGGCTAGGCTTCATTCAGTACACTTTGCATCAAATTCCAGCTCTACCTCTCACTCATTTCTCATGTTACCTTAAAAAAGGAGTTTTCCCTAAGAGTCTGCTGTCAGGGGGATTACTGAAAGTGAGCAACGTAAGTAGTGCTCACGATTAGAGCAATATGTTTGCACCTACTTATTTGCCCAATTCTACTTTATTTTTTAATTTTTTGTCTTTTGTCTTTTTAGGGCCTCAGTCACAGCATATAGAGGTTCCCAGGCTAGGGGTCCAATTGGAGCCACAGCTGCCGGCCTACACCACAGCCACAGCAACGCCAGATCCGAGCCCCGTCTGCAACCTACACCACAGCCCACGGCAACACCAGATCCATAACCCACTTAGTGAGGCCAAGGATTGAACATGCAACTTCATAGTTCCTAGTCGGATTCGCTTCTGCTGTGCCATGACGGGAACTCCTGCCCAATTCTACTTTATTTTAAAATATTGACTTTAGAAAGTATCTTAGAATCCTTAATGGACTATGAGATTGTTGAATGAAAGGAATCAAGATTTGGAATCTTTCATTTCTCATGTTACCAAAACAGTGTTTGCAAAAATATTTGTCAATTAAATTGACTTCTTGGACACATTTACTTGGCTCTTATGCTTTACGTGTTATACGGTAGAGAATTGTTCCGAGAGCATGGTAAACATGGAGAATTTGGGAGGGTGCAGGGACTAGAAAGGAAAAATTACTCTTCTTAGGTAGTTCTCCTTCAGCATCTCTAATTGTCTCAAAGTCTCAGTTCGACACTAGAGTGCATTTTCCTCTATTATATGCTAATTTCTTTTTCAAACAAAGGGAGAACTTGCTTCATGCTCAAAGCCATCAGCAATCAGGTATCCAGTTCTAATTTAGAAATATCTTATATTCATTGTACCTTTTTTCGTGGTTTCTTTCTATTTCTGTCAAGTTATAATGGGCTGTATTTAAAATTTATTTTAAAATAAATGTAGGCAGATAAAGATAATAAATACAGTATGTAAATTATTTTAGGTTTAGGAAATGTTGTGGTGTATAAACAGAATTTTTTTTAATGGGAACATAGACCTTTTAGAAGAAAAAGTAACTTAACAGATAAGGTAGTTCAACTTATTATTCACAGATTAGGAAGCCAAAGTACAATAGGGATAAGTAACTTGCTCGGGTTACCAAACTTATACTGGCAGAGCTGGGACCAACAGGAGCATCTGGATATTACTAGCTCCAGGCTCTGTCCATTGCCTGATGCCCCTTTGACAAAAGAAAGTAATCCTCAGTTAATATTTGATGATTAACTGTCTTCCCTAAGCCAACTACTTCTTTCATCCTGAATAATGCCAATGTTCATGGATGTTAAAGTGAATCAATAAAAACTTAAAAGGACAAGGTGATATGCAGTCAGGAGCTATGACTAAGGGAGACAAGGTCACAAAAATGCACTTTACAGCATCATGCAATATATCAGATACATAAAATTCTTAACTCTCATGCACGTGCGGGTGCTCTGTGGGATTCAGAGGGTGAGATCTTCAGTGCTTTGCTGGTGGACCAAACAGGTGTGTTCCCCAAAGCCGCAAATCTGTCCTAGAATGTGGAAGGGGCTTCTAACAAACATACACGTATAGTTTATATGCATAAGGAAGGATAGTATTCTATTAAGGAGTCAAAATCCATCCTTCAATGTAAAGTAACACTGAAGTTCATGAATATAAGATGTTTTGAGACACATGAGAAACTAAGGAGTTTCCCGCTTGTGGAGCATAGAGGGTAAACTCTGGGCAAAGGGGAAACAGGATGACACGGGCACATTTTATTGTTTTGATTTGTGTGCATTTTGGTCTTTGAATCTACATATTTAAGAAATAAAACTCCCTTCAAAATACCTTGACCATTTGGTATATAATGTCTAAGAGACTCTGGACTATTTAAAAAAATTAGTTCTTTACAAGAATATTTGCATAAATCAGAGGTTACATTTTTTTGTTAAATTAAGTTTTCACAGTTACTTTACAGAATACAGTTAAGTGTATTTTAGTTAGTAGATGTCCTTCACAAAACTTGCCATTATTTTGAAATGGATAATTTTAGAAGCATAATAAAAAAAGCCTACACTCTGAATTTCTTAATAACTATGTAATGAGATTTAAATCTTGAATGGTATAAGGCAGTTTTTGAATACTGTTAATTCAGTTCCACTGCACGTTTCTTCTACTTCCAGATAGCTTCAATTTTGCATATAACCATTGTGTATACATTTCAAATATGAAAGGTGGAATCACAGACTGCAAAATACAAAGGAACAGAAAAAATGCTTTATGTGGCCTTTTGGTTTGGCACATCAGCACTATGGTAAGCAGTAGACGTTACTTGTCATGAAAAAAAAAGCAATGATTAATTATCATTTCTAATTTTAACATGATTTACAGATACTTACCTTGTAAATCTAATGCTACTACAGCTGTATCATCTTCTAATCCTTCAATCACCTCACACTTATATCTCCCATAATCCTCCAGGGTAAGATCTGTGATCACCAGAGAAGCGTCATTATCACTGCCTCCTTTCAGAAACACTCTACCGTGGTAGCCTCCATAGGTTTTCTTGTGGTATCCCATAGAAACAAAAACGTCCACTTCCTTGAGGTAATCTGAAGTTAACTTGGTCCACTTAATTCGGATTTTATGTGTTCCTGAGCCAAATGCTGTAGGGTCTCGGAAAAATTTACACGGCAGTGTAACATTGCCACCTCGGTGTGAGAACACCTTGGCTTGTTCTGCTTCCACGAGTAGACGGGGGCCATTTTCTGCTGTAATTAAAAAGAGAAAAGAACCATTAATGCTTTTAGACTTTTTTTATAAAATGAAACATGCCACCTCTATAGGGTATCTGACAAAGAGTAGCACGGGGTGATAAGCTTCTCTTCATTATCGAGCAGTGACCTCCTATGACCACATGATACCTCTGGTACTTCAAGGGCATCTACAAGGTAGTTGTGTCTTTCAAGCTGCTGAAAAAAGGGGGGATTTGCCTTATAATCAATTAGAGACACTGGCTATAAGACTCCGTAGTCATGTGAAGTTTTAAGATTTCATCATAAACTCTTATTTTCTTCTACATTGAAATATCAAAATTGTAGAAACAAGACCAAGAGAAGTGAGAAGAACCATGACTATTTCATCAATATAAACCAAAAACATTCAAGCTAGGTTAACTGATCTCTTACCAGCTGAGCTTTCTAATACTGTAAATCTGTATTGAAATATATCCTCCAAACTTGAATGTTAAAAGTGTATCCAAAGTTACACTTGTTTTCTAATTAACCAAATAATTATCTGTTTATCTTCTTAAACTCCTTTTCCACTGCCCCCCTCACTTTCCCACTTTCTGCTATGCCTTGTGTTGCAGAATCTTATCGCTTTGCTTCTACCTTGCCTTGCCTTGCCCTTTCAATTCCCTCCTCCCTCCTCCAAGGACTTTATTCCCTTCCTGAGAGCATGGCAATATTCCTGGCCTGCCCAGTCAGCAGGGCCATCGGGCTCTGGCAAGCCAGCTGTTATTTTCAGATCTCGGCTTTCCCTGGGGCTTCCCCTGGTTTGCTTGTTGTGCTTTTGACCTTGACGAGGTCTTTTGAGGATGTGCAAGCTTTGAAAATGAGAAAGTGATATGAGAACTTCTGGATGCATACAACTTCTCATTCACACACAGCTTGCCAAGGCTGCCAAGGCTGCCTTTCAAGCAAGCCCTTCCTGCTTCACACCCAAGGTCCTAGGGAAACCTTGGTCATGAATCATTTAAGGTACACAAGTCATCAGGAAGAGTGGCCAGTCATCTCCAGACAGACCTCACAACTTAATTATTTAATGGCATACATAAGATTCGGATTTTAAAATGTCTGAGAATAGACGCAGTAGTTCTATTTTTATCATATAGCAATCAAAGTTAATATTACAAAATGAACATGTTTCATTTATGTCGGTCCCAATCCTCAGAAACCTAAAAGTTTAGCCATTTTTAAAGCCATCAGTGCCCCTACTTTGAATAGATCATAAGAGGAGAGGATAAGGGCTTAATTAAAATGAATAACAAATCCAGCTCATAAGAATTTCCTTTAGATTCTATTCTTTACCTTATTTAGGACCATAGAATCATAAAGATATAAAAGGTGAATCTATCCAACTCTACGCTACCTATAATATGCCCCCTGCAGTATCCGCCATGACCAAACCCGTGTTCTACCTAAATATTTCTAGTGTCTTCTTTCTGGGAGGAGTAAGAGGTGCTGTTGACGAAGTCTGCTCAGCAACGCCTGAGTCCCCAGGGAACATCTCTCTACCAAGCACCTTGGGTGGGCACTTGCAGCTGGGCCTTCCCATCCTGGGACTTGACTTTAGACCTGACCTAAGAGTTCCAAGAGGTTACGTTATGGTTTCATGATTCTCTCGAGCTTTTTTATTTCCAAGTCAAAACTAATGCCCAAATGTCCTGCACTAAGGGGATACTGCATTAGTTAGGAACAAGGGCTTTGATGTGATAGAGACCTAGTTTTAACCTCACAAGGTTAGAACTTATGCTAGCTTTGGAGCCTTGAGCAAGCTGTGTATCCCTAATCCCCAATTTCCTTATATGTGAATTAGGGAGAGTAATATCTACTATGCAGAGTTAACCTAATCGATATGTAAAGCACTTAGAATAATGACAGACCCAATGTAAGTGTACACTCACTGCTAACGTCCTACTACAGAGTTTTTTTCCACTGTTGCTCATATGTGATACTGTCTGATATTGAGCATAATTTTTGACATATATTAACCTTCCATGGTTCTACTGACTTACAAAGTTTTCAACCATGTGGAGTAAAATAATGCATAAAATGCTACCTGTGTTATATAGGAAACTCGGAAATTATCGTGTGGTTTGCATAATCATAAAGTCGTCCAGAATGAATACAAGGCCCACATGTTTTATAAATTAAAGAGTTAAAGCAAAGATCAAAACTCTTGTATAAGAGACTGAGGCTTCTAATTTTTCTCTGAGGTTAACTGTAAATCATCCTGTAGTATTTTAGAAGTAAAATCTTGTTTTTTTTTTTTTAGGTTTTTTTGTTTGTTTGTTGTTTTAATTAGTTGCTTATACTCCAGCATTGTGTATAGTTGATATCTTATATGGTATAATGTTGAGAACTGAATAGACACCAAAAATCCACGGGCTTCTTGCAAAATAATTTTTCTAACAAAGACTGCCAGAATGTATAAATTTCCACCATTCTTATTTTGGGGGCTGCTGGGGTATTGAGTTAATAGATGTCAGAAGGCCTTGCCTGAAATTCAAAGAACCTTAAAGATGTGTAGTATGTAAACTTTGAGTAACTGAGGGTCGTTAGTGTTCATTAACCTGAATCCCCAACATGGCCTTTAGAACGGCCCTTAGTTCGCTTGCTTTTAGAAGCTCAACACTGCAGATTATAGAGCACTGAGCACTGCTGGTGGGAGTGGCCTGTTGCAGATCATGTAAGTCATGGAAAAGAGCCCTGGCCAGGGAATCAGGAGCCCTTGTTCTGTTGCAGACTCTAGCAGGGCTTCGCTGTTTAAGTGACAGGGCTACGCCATGAAACCATTGAGCTTAAGATGCTTATCCCGCTCCTAATGGCAGGTTGTCAAGATAGGGATCAGCCAGGCAGTACGCTAAGCTACAAAGTGGGGAGGCCAGGAACAAAGGACAGAGAATGGAACCGAGAATGTTGATCACAAACTTGGCATGATCTTGCCTGGAGTCAGTCTTGAATCTGATCCTTAGATTCCAAAACCTGGATTGGGGAGTTCCCGTTGTGGCTCAGCAGAAAGGAATCTGACTAGCATCCATGAGGATGCAGGTTCGATCTATGGCTTTGCTCATTGGCAAAGGATCTGGTATTGCCATGAGATGACCTGTGGTGTAGGTTGCAGACACAGCTTGGATCTGGCGTTGCTGTGGCTGTGGCGTAGGCCGGTGGCTACAGTTCTAATTAGATCCCTAGCCTGGGAACCTCCATATGCCATGGGTGCCTAAAAAGACAAACCAAAAAACAAACAAACAAACAAAAAACCTGGATTGGTTTGATGTTAATATTTAAGTCAAAACTGTTCAATCTACAGTGCAGTGGTAAAGCAAATAAAATACAAAAGATTAAAATAAACTTTGATCATCAGAGTGAGTATTTCTTGTTTTCTTTTTTTAAAATCTTTTTTTGTATTGAAATATAGTTGATTTAAAATGTGTTAATTTCTACTGCACAGCGAAGTGATTCAGTCATACATATATATATATATATATATTCTTTTTAAAAAATATTCTTTTCCGTTATGGTTTATCACAGCTTGTTTTTAAGAAAAATATAAAAGATTAGAGAAAAACTAAGCAGCATATATATACTAATTTTGGGGGGACTAATTTTTTTAAAGTTTCAATTTGTAAATTATAGGAATTTCATATTTCTCATTGTGAGTGTCAGTGAGAGTGACTTGAAAAATTCGATGCCCTTCAAAGGCATCAGTTGTCTCCAGGGAAAACAGCAGGGCTTAATTATTACTTTACAAATTCTGCTGTGAAATCTAGAGGACGTCATTCAGCTTCACCAAATTATGAGAGCAATGGCATGACTGAACAACTGGTCTTTGTATCACTCTGTAATTTAGATGATGAAGTCTTTTAAATAATAGGACAAAAACATTTGCAGGAAAACAATTTAGAAATATGGTATTGAACTCTTACCTATTGTTCTTAGTTCTATTGAAAGTACAATTATTTTGCAGGGAGAGGGCAGTTCATTGCCCAATCGAAGTGACAGAAAAAGAAAGAAAGTGCTGTGGATCAGAGTTTGTCTTTTTAAAATAAATTGTGGATTGTGCAAAATAACCAGTTTTGGTGTCGGTTACTTTCTCACTGGTGTGCAATGAAGGAGCCTCCAAACTTGAATTTCCTAGACAATTGAAATGTAAAAGGAACCCAAGCAAACAAAACTGAGGAATTGGGTAGGGGAGGGAGAATTGAGAGTTTGGGATTAGCAAAGACAAATTATGATGTACAGGATGGGTAAACAACAAGGTCTCACCATCTAGCGCAGGGAGCTATATTCAATAGCCTGTGATAAACCATAAAGGAAAAGAATATGAAAATTTATATAATGTAACATAAATTAACATTGTAAGTCAACTATACTTCAAGAAAATTAACAAAGAAAAAATACTTTCCTTCCAAGAAAAAATCTTACTACCATAATTTTTTATGGTGGTAAAATATACATAACATGAAATTTGCCTCTTAAGCCACTTTTAAGTGTACGATTCAGTGGTATCGATTGCTCTCACATTCTTGTGCAGCCACCACCATTACCTATTTTAAATAATTTTTTCCTTTTTTTGGTTGGACCTGCATCATATGGAAGTTCCTGGGCCAGGGATATAATCTGAGCTGCAGCCGTGACCTATGCCACAGCTGTGGCAAGGCAGGATCCTTAACCCACTGCACTGGGCTGGGGATCAAACCCATGCCTCAGCATCCACCGGAGTCACTGCAGAGATAAAGCCAGATCCCTAACCCACTGCACCATGGTGGGAACTCCTCCAGTACTTTTTCATCACTCCAAACAGAAAGCTGGTTCCTCCCTGACATTCCAAACTAGCAGGCAGACACACAAGCACCAGCCCCAAGATGAGTCATTTGAAAAATCCGCACAAAGTTTTAAAAAAGGATCCTTATTTTTGTGGTATTTGTTATCACTTGGCTGGGTTGGTATGTGTAAGACCAACACTTTGGAAGCTGTTACCTCCTTTAGGGTAGGCAAACCTGCTGCAGGGTGAGCAACCAGGATGGACTTGTATCCTTATCACTGTGCTTTCCACAGTCTACTGGAAACAATCCCTGCGTCTTCCTGGTCCACATCTTGTTAAAGTGTTCCTCCAGCATCAGCGTAGTGCCTGGCACATGGTAAGTATCCATGACTGAAATAGACTGGTGCTGCCTAGAGCCTGCGCTCAGCTATGGCAGTAGACATGGATCCCTGCACTTGCTTTATACCATAATATAGCTCTAAAATGGAAACACTTTCTAAAAAACAACTAAACAAACATTAAAGATACAGGATTTAAAAAGAACATGTAATTTAGACATTTATCTCATACTGTGTACATGACATTTGAGTAGGATACATAATTTAGGAAAAAATTAAGTATCTTACTCATTAACCTTTAACTGTTTATAATTACAGTCAGTCCTCCACATCTGTGCGTTCCTCATTGGGGATTCAAAGAATCAGGGATGGAAAATATTTGAAGAAAAAAAAATCCCAGAAAGTTCCAAAAAGCAAAACTTGGATTTGCTGTGTGCCCAGCAACTATTTACAGATCATTTACATTGTATTTACAACTATTTACATAACATTTACATTATGTTAGGTATTATAAGTTATCTGGAGATATTTAAAGTAAAAGGGGAGGTTGCTTGTAGGTTATGTGCAAAGACTGTGACATTTTATACAGGGATTTGAGCATCTGAGGAGTCTAGAATCCGACGGTGGTCCTGGAACCAATCCCCCATGGATCCTGAGGGATGACCATATTTTGTTTCCTTTGGACTGGAATAAACCTAATTGTTCCTGGAGTTGCTCACTGGGAATCAGAAGCTCCCATCATTTGGTCATGATTCTGATGTTAATAGTCAGCTTTGCATGAGAAACTTTTACAAGGGCCCTCCCCAATGTCCTTTCCTCTCTCCCTCCAGCCTTTACTGTCCTTTCAGAGGGCCAGTTGCTTTTAATTTGTCAGAGACAGAGCTTCACCTTCTTCCCCAGTTTTTCCTGAATGCAAGGGTTCTGAGTCTCTCCTCTTGGACTCAGCCCTTTAGGAAGGGACAACCTGAAGAGGGCAGGGAAGAAGCTTTAAGCAGGACCCATCTCTGCCCTCTGCCCTCAACTACACGATTTGAGTTTGAAACTCTGTTGGGTTTGTCTCTAGCCCATCTTTGCTTTCACCTGAAAACATATGAGTACTGTGCTTCTTACCATTTGTGTAAATTCAAGAGAAATATGTATATTTGCATAAACTGTATCTGAAGAAATCACTAGAAACCCAAGAAACCAGTAACTGTGGTAACCTGTGGGAAGATAATGTGGATGTCTGGGTGGAGAACTCCTGGGAGATTTTCACTGCGTATGTATACCTGCATATTTCAAAATTTTGGGAAGTTTCCACTGTGGCTCAGCAGGTTAAGGACCCGATGTTGTCTTCAGAAGGATGGAGGCTTGATTCCTGGCCTCGCTCAGTGGATTAAGGATCCAGTGTTGCCACAAGCTGTGGTGTAGGTTGCAGATGTGGCTCAGACCTGGTTGTATAGACTGCAACAAGAGCTCTGATTCAACCCGTGGCCCAAGAACTTCCATATGCTGCAGGTACGACCATAAAACTTAAAAAAAATTTTTTTTGAAACCATATGAATGTATCCCTTATGCATGCACTAAATAGAAATAGTATAAAAGTAAATAGTTGAGAGAGTTTAATTGGCAAAATAAAAAACTTTGCCTAGTGTCTCTAGAAATAAACATAAGGAACTAGTAGCCAGTATTGCAGTATAACATTGTCATTTCAGCCTTATCTTTTTGTAGAAGACCTACGGCTCTTTTAATAAAAATGTTATCTTTAAACAGGTCTTCAAAAGGCGAGTTTTATCTCATTTTTTTTTCAATTCCTTTAAGATACCAGTAACAAAGGTACTGATAGTCATTTAGTTGTTTTCTAATTTTTATTTTTTGTGCTTTTTAGGGCCGCAGCCATGGCATATGGAGGTTTCCAGGCTAGGGGTCAAATCGTAGCTACACCTGCCAGCCTACACCAAAGCCACAGCAATGACAGAACTGAGCTGCATCTGCGACCTACACCACAGCTCACGGCAGCACTGGATCCTTAACCCACTGAGCGATGCCAGGGATCGAACCTGCCACCTCATAGTTACTAGTCAGATTCATTTCCGCTGTGGCAAAATGGGAACTCCTAGTTGTTGTGGGTTTTGTTTGTTTTTTGTTTTTGTTTTTTTAATAAACCTATTTATTGCAAAAGTATGTAGCAGGCAAAAATATAGCATTGACACTATTTTCATATAGAGGTTCCAAGAACAAAGCATTTTATGGCTTCAAAAACTTCAAATCAAGAAGTACTGAGGGAGTTCCCGTCGTGGCTCAGTGGTTAACGAATCCGACTAGGAACCTTGCTCAGTGGGTTAAGGATCCGGCGTTGCCGTGAGCTGTGGTGTAGGTTGCAGACACGGCTCAGATACTGCATTGCTGTGGCTGTGGCAAAGGCTGGCGGCTATAGCTTCTGTTAGACCCCAAGCCTGGGAACCTCCATATGCCGCCAATGTGGCACCCTCCCAAAAAACAGAAATGTTCAAACCAACCATCATGTCACTAAAATTTTTGGAACTGAAAAACCAGTAAGTTTTACCTTGGTTTGAAATTAGTGCTTAGGCTACTTTTTGTGTAATTCAGTGTCCTTGCTTATTCCCTTTTTTTTTCTTCAAATTGTACAATAGGTTTGCAGTCAGTTGTCGTTTAATTGTGGCTGTAAAGGAAAAGTCTGATGCTGAAAATAAAGAAAGTAAAGAGTGATCTTTGCTGTAAAGTGATTACTGCTGTTTCTCCCCATCTGTGACCCTGCCTTTTGGTCCCACAGGGTATAAGAACCCAATCCCAACACCCCTCCACTGTCCACTAGGGCCTGCCTGCTCTCTAGTCTTTATGCCCTGCTACTTCCTGTAAGCTTATAGCTGAACTAGACTCCCTAAAACTGTGTTTTCACAGTTTCCATAAAAGGCATGTGACCTGCATTATCTGATGTGAGACATGCTGTGGAGCATTCTTTTGGGTATTGACCACATCCATTTGATTGCTGTGTGGTCAGACCTCTCAAGGTGGCTGTTCTCTTGCTCTCTGTACATCCCCTGGCTGGACTAGTGCCTGCTTTACCTATATCCACTCACATGATTGACCTTCCTCCATACTTGCCCCCAGGACTCAGCTAGTGGTTGTTCTGGCTTTAGATCAGAACATCTCTGCTTCCATAGTTTATCAAAGGCAAAGTGATGGGTGTTCCCCTTTGCTGGTTTCCCTGGTAACTGGTGAGGCAACCTGACATCAATTCCCCCTATAACTGGTAGCCTCCCCCTCCCCCTGGAGTGAAGACTGCTGACAAGTCCATACATGGTGGGGTGTCGCTCCAGGACCTTGTTTCAGATGTGTTAGATGCCCTATCCATTAATCACTGATGTCTCTGTTGCTGACTCCAGGCTCTTTTGTGTTGAAGCTCGGCAGGTATAGGGCTTGTAGGCCTGTGGGATGAGCCCAACACTTGCCTTAGAGCTCAATTGATTCTGTGAGGGGAAACTGCCCAACCTCGAAGTATGGTATTGTTTTGGGTGATGGTGATCATGAATGTGTACCATGTTATTATCATATCCAAGTTTCACAGTAAAAATAAGGATAAATTCTGTCACTATTTTATAGCCTGGAGGTTATACATAGCAATATGAAAAAAAATTTTTTTTCAGGAACAATGGAAATTTTTCTTCCCAAAGGATATCTTAGACAAAACTTTGCCATATAAAAGGTAAACTCTACTGGAAATAGTCAACAGTCTCCAGGTAGCTCTAGATCTTGAAAAGTACTGTCTCTTTTTAATTCCTTTCTCTTCATCTTTTTTAACTAAGAAGAAGTAAAGTGTGGTGAGGGTGTTCTACTCTGTTCTACTGAGTTCTTGGTGGGCTTTTGTCTTTCTGCATTCATTATTATTTTGTGTATATTATTATCTATATTCTCCATTATTCTTTATTATCTATAATATTATTTCAGCAGCTATAGTTTATGGGCTAGGTATATGGACTATACCTCTTACATTGTGTTACTTAAGCTTTAGGTGCTCATTTTCCTCATTAGTCGAATGGAGGTAAGCCTCCTTCATCCCAGGGTTCTTTTGGGGGTTAATGGAAGCAATAACCTGAGAATTTAGCCTTGTGCCTGGCATACTGTGAGTGTCAGTAACTGCTGACTTTTACTAACAAACATTTACTGAATGTCCAAAATATGCCGGGTATGCAAACCACCTTCTGTCTGCCACATTGTCTTCTTTCCCATGCTCTTGCAGAATACACTTCCTAGAAAGTACTGGTTTCTGAAAAGTCACATCTCATCAACTTTTGATGATGCTTCTGATTTAATGGTTCTTAACAGCACAGGAGCTCATTTCTGTGTGACCACCTTAAAACCTTTTCTAAAAAACCCTCTATCTTTTTAAGCCAAACTTTTCCTACCTCCTCTTCAATTTCCTGGGGGTTCCAGACAGTCTTCATTTGGGGGTGGGGGTGGAGTGTGTGTAGTTGCAGCTGCCACCCCCACTTCGCTCCTCTAACTCCTCTTAAGAATCATCACAGTGGCCCTAGGAAAAGTTTCTCCAAGGCACAAGACCAAATCTTTTTTTCATAGTGATTTGATTTCTTCTGGAACATAGTTAAGTCAATTGAATGGAATGGAATGAAATTGGAGCCATTTTTTGCTCACTACTTCACTCAAAAGTTTTCAACAGAATGCTGAGATGGAGGCTGTGCGTTTCCTGCGTGGGTCAGGAACCTAAGAATCACCCTAAATTTGAATCTCAGCTTTACCACTTGATAACCATATGACCAGGGGCAAGCGACGGAACCTCTCTCAGCTTCAGTAAGGATAACTATATTCCGGATGGTGAAGACTAAATGAGGTAGCTTACGCTGTGCATTTGCTGTTGTACATCACACATAGCAAGTGCTTTTGAATGTCAATATTAATTTATCAGTATTATTGCTATTGGTAAGTCCAATATAACTGGTCCGCAAATCAGAGACAACCGTACTAGCTTTGATGACTGAGATGTCTGCTCTGGTTAATAATTTTTCAGAATTTAAATTTATACATTTTATCAAAGATTTATGGGTAAAGAAAGAATGTTTTATATCTATTATCTTAGAAGAAACCAAATTGAGTTATCACAGATATAGAAAAATTAAGAAATATAGTATAAGAAAATAAATTTGAAGATTTCACTAATATAGTGAATGACAGTCTTGGTAGAGACATATCTTCCTGGATTTTAACAAAGGGTCTGGGGAAACTGAAACATTAGCATGTGTCTTTCTTTATTAGGCTGTAATTAACAACATACGCCATAATTGTTGCAAATGTGTCTTTATGTGGTAGAGGGGTAGAAGTCTACCTGTCTCTGCTCAGACTCTGTCCACTTTGTGATGAAAGGTAAGGTCAAGTTATCCGTAATTTGTAGAAAGGACACTGTTGGTTTTGTACATTCGTATGGTTAGTGTTTTCACTGAGTGTGAAAGACATCAAGATAGTTCAGTCACAGGGTCAATTCTGGAAGCACAGAGGATCTTAAGAATCTTTACTTAATCAAGTCATTAATTGATAGTGTATAATGTGTCAAGTATTAAGTTTAGTGCTGAAATGAAACGAAAGGTAAGCTGTACATAAATGGCCAGGTGGGCAAGGCTGAGGGAAGTGAAGGGAACACCAGAGTTCCTGGAACAACAGGGAGTGCACCTCCCACTGTGGGGCACACGAGCTCCATGTCAAAGGTGGGGCAGGTGCTAGTTCCCACAGAAATAGGAATACAGACTGAAAAAACAGCAGGTCTTTGGATTTTTCAACAAATGCCAGAAATGCACATTTTAATGCAAGAATCTCCTCTTTTTCAAGCTTGCAATTAACTGAGTTTTTAGAAATTCTTTTTATTTTCTTTATTTTATTTCTTTTTTTTTTGGTTTTTAGGGCCACACCTGTGGAAAATGGAAATTCCTAGGCTAGGGGTTCAATCAGAGATACAACTGCTGGCCTATGCCACAGCCCTAGCAACGAGCTGAGTCTGTGACCTCCATCGCAGCTCATGGCAGCGCCAGATCCCCAACCCACTGAGCGGTGAGGCCAGGGATCAAACCCGCATCCTCATGGATACTAGTTGGACTCAATTCTCCTGCGCCACAAGGGAATGCTTAATTGAGTTTTTTTTTAAAGTTACATGAGAAAAAATAATTACCATATATCAGTGATCAAGATTTAGACTCTGTGAAGTGAGTATGTGAGCTCTGAATCCTCCTTCACCCTGTCTGGTGATGCTGAGAGCTTCCAAAGCTCAGATGAGGTCCATTTCCTTGTCTCTATCTGCATTTCCTCCTGCTCCAGGAGGAAACAGAAATAGAGTCATCTAGTTTCATGGCTAAGAGTATTTACATGCCAGTGATTCCAAAACTTTCTGGCAGTGCCCTTTTTCCTAAGGACCAAACCAGTAAATCCAGCTACCTGCTGGTCAGCTATTGGATACCCAACAAGTAACTTGAGCCCTGCCCAGACTTGCTCTCCCAGTCTCCCTCAATTCCTTTTATGCCTCCATCATCCATCTCTTTTGCTCAGGCCAAAATCTAGGAAGTGTGTTTGATGTGCCTCTTTCTCATTTTCCATAAATCTAATCTATCACCAACTGCTGTCTTCTTTACCTCTATTTCTTTTTTTCCCCAAATTGGTCCATCTCTGTCCACCTCCACCGCTACCATCCTGGTCTCCTCCACCATGATTTCTCATCTCAGCTACTGCAAGACCCTCCTAAAGGTCTCACTTCTAGTCTTGACCCACCATAAGCCAGTATCCCTGTGGTCTTTTGTACATGTGAATCATATCATGTCACCTTGCTCACAGTCTTTCAACCTAGCAGTTTTAGAATAAAATCTGAACCCTGTCTCTGAACCAAATAAAAAGTACGATGGCTGCACTTATGCCTACTCTTCCGGTCTCATCTTAAACTGCACGAGGCTGCCATCGCTTTAGCTGTTTCCTAGTTTGAAAATACCATATTTGTTCTCATCTCAGAGAATTTCCATTTCCCAGTCTTCAAACCTGGAATGCTCGGCCTCTGGCTTTGGATGTGACTGGCTTTTGTTCACTATTCAGCGCTAAGCCTACAGAGCTCTTCCACATCCCCCTCTAGTGAGTGTCATCTCACTACCCGCCAGAGACCCTCTCACCACATTTCCCCCCTTGAAAACACTTAACGTTTACTGCTTATGTGTTAAATTCTTTTTATTAAATCAAGTACATATGCACACCAAATAAATAGTTGTAAGAAAAGAGGCCAAAGCTTGGTTTGGGAGCACATTTTGATTTTAATATATTGTGGGCAGTCTGTAAATAGCTGTTGTTTTATTCATTTTTTAAAATAAGGTATTCTGTTTACATGGAACCATCTCAATGAAATATTAACCATCTAATCAGCTTTTTGGTATTTTAAGCTAATGAAGACCCTTTGTTAATGATTCTGTGATAAAAGACAAGGCAAAGTGAGGATAAAGAAATAATCATACGCAGATTTTGGAGATTTAAAACTTGTCAGCATAATTTTTTGACACTTGTCAAGAGAAAGTAAAAATTATTCATAACTCACATTATACTAGGGAAGAAAACTTGACAATTTACCTCTCTAGTCTTTAAAAAAGCAAAAAACAGGAAAAATATGTTATTTTTTACTAGCAATATATATATATATATATTTTTTTTATGGCCACACCTGTGATATGTGGAAATTCCTGGGCCAGGGGTCAAATTGGAGCTGCAACTACAGTCTACCCAACAGCCAGGACTACAGCTACCCAACAGTCACAAGAACACTGGATCCAAATCACATCTGCATCCTATGCCGAAGCTTGCAGCAACACTGGATCCTAACCCACTGAATGAGGCCAGGGATCGAACCCATAGCCTAATGGACATTATATTGGGTTCTTAACTTGCTGAACCACCACAGGAACTCTTTATACAAGCAATGTTATTGATCCCAGATAAGTGTAAACCCATTGTGAAAAAAATGTAGCCATATAACTGAGAAAATAAGAAATTTGTCATACATATTTTAATTTATAAGGAAACATGCCTGTCTTTAACTTGCATGTCTTTTACCTTTTCCACCTACGTCTGCACTACCATTCAGTAACTCTGAGCTAAACAGACAAATATCATTTCCTTGTTCATTTCCAGGAACAAGGCAAAGCAAGGGGGCAAAAAAAGACCGTTATTAATAGAATAAGAGTGAAGTGGAAATCTGATTTCAAGGGTATGGTTTCAGTGGTGTTTCTGTTTTGAACTCACAGTCCCCTGAAAGAGAATGAATGTGTGTATGTGTGTAACTGAATTACTTTGTTGTAAAGCAGAAATTATCACAATCTTATAAATCAGCTATATTTCAATAAAACTTTAAAGAAATCATAATGGGAAAGAATATGAAAAGTGCATATATATGTATAACTGAATCACTTTGCTGTATAGTAGAAATTAATACAACATTGTAAATCAACTATACTTCAATAAAATTTTTTAAAAAGTATTTTTTTTTTTTTTTTTTGCCTTTTGTCATTTTATGGCCGCACCTGCGGCATGTGGAGGTTCCCAGGCTAGGGGTCTAATCGGAGCTGTAGCCACTGGCCTGCGCCTCAGCCACAGCAACGTGGGATCCGAGCCGCGTCTGCAACCTACACCACAGCTCACGGCAACGCCGGATCGTTAACCCACTGAGCAAGGGCAGGGATCGAACCTGCAACCTCATGGTTTCTAGTCGGATTCGTTAACCACTGAGCCACGACGGGAACTCCTAAAAAGTGTTTTCTGAAAAAAAATTCACAATCCCTCTTTATTCATTTATTTGTTGGATATAGTGCTTTTCTTTTTCTTTATTAGGTCATAGTTGATTTACAGGGTTGTGTCAATTTCTGCTGTACAGCCTAGTGACCCAGTTGCATATATATACATTCTTTTTCTCATAATATCTTCCATCATGTTCTTTCCCAAAAGATTGGATATAGTTCCCTGTACTGTGCAGTAAGACCTCATTGCTTATCTATTCTAAAAGTAGTAGTTTGCACCTACCAATTCCAAACTCCCTGTCCATCCCTCTCCCTCCCCATCCTTGGCAACCACAAGTCTGTTCTCTATTTCGGTGAGTCTGTTTCTATTTTGTGATAGGTTCATTTGTGCCATATTTTCACATGTAAGTGATATTATAAGGTATTTGTCTTTCTCTTTCAATTACTTCACTTAGTATGAGAATCTCTAGTTGCATCCGTGTTGTGGCAAATGTCATTATTTTGTTCTTTTTTATGGCTGAGTGGTTTTCCATTGTATATATGCACCACATCTCTTAATTCATTCCACAGAATGGGAGAAAATCTTTACAAACGATACTGCCAATAAGGGCCCAATCTCCAAAGTATACAAACAACTCATACAACTCAACAATGAAAAAAAACAAACGACCCTATCAAAAAATGGGCAGAAGACCTAAACAGACATTTCTCCAAATAAGACATAGGTATATGAAAAAATGCTCAACATCATTAATTATGAGAGAAATACAAATCAAAACTACAAATGAGATACCACCTCACACTGGTCAGAATAGTCACTGTTAACAAGTCTACAAATAAATGCTGAAGAGGGTGTCGAGAAAAGGAAATGCTCCTGCACTGTTGGTGGGAATGTAAATTGGTGCATCCACTATGGAAAACAGTATGGAGGTTCCTCAGAAATTAAATGTAGAACTATCATATGATCCAGCAATCCCACTGCTGAGAATATATCTGGACAAAACTTTCATTCAAAAATATACATGCACCCCTTTGTTCATTGCAGCACTATTCACAATTCCTCTTTAGAAATAAGGTACGACT
Source organism: Catagonus wagneri (assembly GCA_004024745.2). NCBI lineage: Eukaryota > Metazoa > Chordata > Mammalia > Artiodactyla > Tayassuidae > Catagonus > Catagonus wagneri. The sequence goes on from PVHT020004020.1 coordinate 7,421,125, forward strand.
TTATTTCCACCTCCTTCACCTAGTCTACATGCTTAATTGTAGTAAATGTTAATTTTATATATCATGGACTGTGATATTTTCGTGCTTTTATCCATAATGTCCTTGTCTTAACTGAGCGGACAGTGTTTGGAAAAGGTAGGGAAAATTCATGTTTAATATTATCTAGTATATTTCACAGCATAGTCCTCAAGCATATAAACTATTCAGAGTTTACACGTGTGGTAATTAGTGGAGAGAAAGCTCTGAAGTGAAGTAACCAACATGTTTAATCATAACAAGATTAATGGCTCCTATTTGTACTGCCTACTTGATAATCATTTTTGAGAGACGTGTTTAGTGCTAATACACTGTGGTAATATAAAATACACAAAATGTTTTTGAAGTGATTTGTATAAAACTTTCAGATTTCTTATACTTTCGTTGTCTTCATTTTGAAATGAAAATATTTCTGTAACAAAGATTCTACCCCACCTCAGAAGTTATCACTTTGATAACCTCTTAATTAAATATTTTAAATTCTTAGCATTTTGGTAGATTTTTGCATTCCAGATTATATCCCTGAAAGAGTAATTTCCACTTTATGTTTAAAATAAAGAGCTCAAACAATAAAGAAATCTAAAGCTATTCTTTTTTGCTATCTGTAAAAGTCAGAGAAATATAGTGTGTCGAAATCATTTTAATATTAAGCTATTAAGCTATAGGTCAGTGCTTTAGCTGAGTCAGCCACTGGTTCCTGCAAAGCTGAACTGGAAGAAAAAGGCTTCTCTATTTAATGGATTTTTCTGCGGGGAGGGGTAGCTTTGGGAAAGTTTCCAAATAATCATTGGTTTCTTGCATAATTTGCCAATTTCAGCACCCAGAATAGAACAGAGAAAGCAATGGCTGTTAGTGTGAATATGTTGTTACCTGAAAATATTGTTAAATACAGGTATTTATACCCGGAAGTAGCCCAAAATTCGTTGTTTTAACAAATGCTTTATAGAATAACATAGAATTCAGCATTTTAGATTACTCAATAACAAGTTTAGAAATATTCTTAACCTGTGTTTTATGGGTTTAAAAAGTGAGTATGAATACAAAGTTCTAAATAGTAAGATTTTTTTCTTTGGTAACTGTTCTTCTTATTTTCACCTCTATTTAATACTAATTGTTTCTCATCACCTTTGTCACCCTTGTAATATTGTCTTTAAGTTCACTGGGGAGATGGTTTGTCCTTCTACAGATAATAGCTCAGTGGGTTTTTTAAAATTTGTTTTTTATTTTTTTATTTTTAAAATTTTAAAAAATTAAAATATAGTTGACTTACAATGTTGTGCCAATTTAAAAAATTTATTTTGTTTTATTTTTATTAAAGTATAGTTGAACTCGGTGTTTTACACAAAGACCAGTATTCAACACGTCTGAATGAGTAGATTATCATAAAAGGAACACAAATGCAAAGAAGACTGGGCCATAGGCTGACAGATGCAAAGTCAGTATGAAAATACATATATTTCTGAATATAGATCAAAGGATTTATCGAAAGTATCTATCAGCCTACAATCATTTCATTCCTTGCTTTTTCCTATCTACAACCAGTGTTTGTGTGTATATCTAGTGCAGCAACTATATAGCTGAGGAAGATTATTGCCATGTTTGACTTATATCTCTAATTTAAAGAAACTGCTTTGTTGAATGGCAGATACCACAACCATTAGTTCTGTATTCATACTGATGTCTGCCTTGCATTAGACTGTAACCTTGAAGAAAACAAAGACTCTGGGTTTTGTTCACAGCTAATAATCATTGTTTTGTTCCCAGTGCCTATTTAGATGCTTGCTGTAGAAAGTGAACATTTGTGTCCCCTTCAAGTTCATGTGTTGAAGCCTGATCCCTAATGTGATTATATTTGGAGGTGGGGCCTTTGGAAAATGATTAGGTTATGAAGTAGAGCCCCCATGAATGGGATTAGTGTCTTATAAAAGAGACCCAGGAGGGGTCCCTTGTCCCCTTCTGTCACGTGAGCACACAGAGAAAAGACTGCCGTCTGTGAACTAGGACATTACTACATTACTCTCACCAGACACCAAATCTGCCAGCACCATGATCTTAGACTTCCCAGTCTCCAGAACTGTGAGAAATACATTTTTGTTGTTTATAAGCCACCAGGCTATGGTATTCTGTTATAACAGCCTGAGTAAGTGTATATATGTTTGTGTGCAGTAGTTTTATATATATATGCCTATGTATACATTTTCCTTCTTCTCTTTTGGGCTTATTTATTATAGTCATATGGTGATTTTCTTATTTCGATCAATGGTATGTCTGTGTTTAATGCGGTAAGTTCTTACTAGTATATTTGTCTTCATGGCCTACAGTAATAAGAATTTTTAGAATTAGGATGTTGCTCATTTTTATAATTTCATGATGAAATTCTCTGGTATTTCATAGCTAATCATTTCTACATAGAATTATCATCAATGTATGTATTTAACCAAATGCAAGTTGGAAAATATACTTGATATTCATGGGTTTTTGCATCTGTAGCTGCAAATGGTATACTCTCCTCAAAAAGACAAAAGTAAATTATAATTTAACTTTTAATAGCAGACTCATGGAGTCTGAATCCAAACGAGTTTTAAGTGGAAGAGAGAATACTAGATAAGTTCTCCCATTAACTTTGGCTCTGTAGATGGTTTATGATCATACATTATTAAATTCACTTCACTCCTTTTAATCCTCTCTGCATCACCAGATCCCAACTCTGCAGATATTACATAAGGAACACGATAGTGTTGCAGTGACCAAATCTAAATCAAATACTCTTCAAAGCTTTGTGCACACATTAGGAAGATTGCTGCATTCTGGATTCTCCTAGAATGTGAGATCTATGTGCAGTGTGGGAGCAATGAAAATGACCAAACAAAGTTTGACTACCCAGATTCAGAATCTTCCTTATCTGCTGCCTCTCATCCTATGACCTGAAAAGTTTCCTGAAATTTGGAAAGTCTGACCAGGACTTGATTAGGAAAAGTACCTGGATCTTGGTCCTGAATTTATTCAACACAAGTATTATTCACCTCCTTATGTGCCCAGCATTTGTTTAAGTGACTGGGATTCACCGGACAAAGATCTCTACCCTTGTGGACCTATGTTCTTTGGCAAAGATGGACACAAACAATTAAATAAAAATGAGTTGAGAGCCAGCGCTACAGAGAAAATGAAAAGATATGAGCTAGATGGGGGGGCGGGGCAGAGGAGGGGTGGAGTGCTGTAGCCAGAGTGAATTCATTAAGAAAGTGAGCAATGAGCCCAGATTGAAGAAGAGGAGGGGATTAGCCAAAAGAAACTGCTCCCCATCAGGCATGCAGCCTGGGACAAGCAACGTTTAAGTTCTGGGCCTTGATTTGCTCATCTGTAGGATGGGATATGGATCTAGTTGCTCCAAAATCTTTTATAGAGTTTTTAAATTGTGTAAACTATGACTTAGCTTATGCCAACATTACAGAAGGAAAACTGTCATCTAGTTCATGTTCATTAGGCCCACACAATGTGTCATGTGTTGCTGAATGCCATGGATGCCACAGGGTTTGAGCAATTTCATTGTGATAGTGGTAATTTGGAAGAATCTCTTTACACCATTGATTTATTCAACACAGATACATCAAACACCTATGCTATGCGAGGCACTACAATATAGCTGGAGGGTTACAAAGCTGACAGTCTGATGAGGAAAGGGAGTCATGTTAGTGAAAAGTAATGCAGCTGGGATGGAAGAGTTGTTTGGGACACAGGAAGGAAGAACCAACCACACCGAAAGGGTTGTCGCGACTTCTTCCAGGGGTCCTAGATTTACAGTGTTTTTTCTATCCATAAAGATGAACTTCTGACAATTCTTTCTTTAAAAAAATCTAATTGCTTCATCTTTTGAGAAAGGTGACCTAAATTTAACTTACTATAAAGAGAGGAACTCTTTTCCTCTCAAGATTTCCTCTTCTTATTCTTTAAAAAAACCTTTTTAAAAGCTTATTTGTGTTCACCTAACAGGTATGTTAAAGGGAATGTTACTTAAGTTTGGAAAGCTTCAGTTTCCACCAGGAAAGTGAAAGTGATCAGATAATATTTAATACTATTGGGGGAATTTTTTTTTTTTTTTGTCTTTTTGGGGCTGCACCTGTGACACATAGAAGTTCCCAGACTAGGGGCTGAATCAGAGTTGCAACTCCCAGCCTACATCACAGCCACAGCAACACAAGATCACAGCTGTGTCTTTGACCTCCACCACAGCTCGTGGCAACGCCAGATCCTTAACCCACAGAGCGAGACCAGGGATCCAACCTGTGTCCTCATGGATATTAGTCAGCTTCGTTAACCACTGAGCCACAACAGGAACTCCCTCTTGGGGAAATTTTAAGTTGTGAAATTAAAGAGGGCAAAGAAGGCAACTCATAAAATGTTTACCTCATGAAAACTAAGGTAGTGATATGGTTCTGCTAATGAATGAATTTGAAAAGCATGAGCTTTTCACACTCATATATATGCTCCTTTTTCTATTTAAAAATCAGTTTTCTGTGACAGTAGGGAAATAATAAACATGGTTCAGAAACAACCATCATTTATTGGGAGTGTATTGTGTGCTGAGCACCAAGGACTCTCCCATATATTATCTAATTTAATTCTCACAAAGCTCTGTAGAATAAATAGTGATGTTGCCCAATTTTATAGTTGAGATAACTGAGACTTGAAGAGATTAAGTAAATTGCCCAAGGTCTAAAGCCAGTAAGGGCATTAAGGGAAAAATTCTTGAACTTGACATCAGAAGACCTACACTTGAAACTCCAGGGGCAGAAAACATGGGAACTCTGACGTGGAAAATTCAAGGGGTTATGGATTCAGTATAACCATAACAGTTTTGCAGCTGTTTTGGCTAACAGGTAAATGGTCATAAAATTTGTTTGCTGTCCATGTAAATGTTTTCTTAAAAAAGTTGAATTTTAAAAAGTATATTCATCATCTCTGAACTTCTACGTGTAATTGAAAGTCTTCAAAAAAGTTTTTAGACCAGATCCAAATATTTTTCAAACTTTGTGTGACTTAGTACTCCAAAAAAATTCTTCCTAATGGTCTCAAGTATTTAGAAGTTGTTTGACTAGGCACATCATGAAATGAGGAACATAATCCATTAGTTGAGATTGGTATAGAGACACTGTTAAGATTAGCTGTCTCTTCATTTAGAAGTATTTGAGGAGGGAGTTCCTGTCATGGCTCAGTGGTTAACGAACCCAACTAGCATCCTTGAGGATGCTGGTTCGATCCCTGGCCTTGCTCAGTGGCTTAGGGATCCAGCCTTGAAGTGAGCTGTGGTGTAGCTTGCAGATGCAGCTCGGATTTGGTGTTGCTGTGCCTGTGGTGTAGGCTGGCAGCTACAGCTCCAATTAGACCCCTAGCCTGGGCACCTCCATATGCCTGGGGTACGGCCCTAAAATGCCAAAAAGAAAAAAAAAGGAATTTGAGGAAATTACGATTTCTCCATAATGCAGACAGTATGATATGTAAGCTAAAACTGTGATTGCACATTTACAGCATACTCTGTAGATAAGTGAGGTTTCCTTCTTTTCCTTATTTTTTTCTTTTTTGGCTACACCTGGGGCATATGCAAGTTCCTGGGCCAAGGATCAAAGGATCAAGTCTGAGCTAAAGCAGTGACCTATGCCAGAGCTACAATGATGCTGGATCCTTAACCCACTACAGCAGGGCCAGAAATGGAACTGAACATGCACTGCCACAGAGACAGTGTCAGATCCTTAACCCACTGTGCCACAGTGGGAACTCTGATAATTGAGATTTGCTTCCTTCCTTCCTTTGTTTTCTTTTCCTTTTTTTTTTTTTGGCTGCACTTGGGGCATTTGGAAATACCTGGGCTAGGGATCAAAGGATCGAACCTGAGCCAGAGCAGGAACCTACGCCATAGCTGCAATGATGCTGGATCCTTAACCCACTGCACCACACCAGGGATGGAGCCACAGAGCCAATGCCAGATCCTTAGCCTGCTGCACTACAGTGGGAACTCTGATAAGTCAGGTTTGCTTCCTTGTATAAGGAATTGAATCAGTAAAAAAATTAAAGGAAATGAATTAGTACCGGTACAGTGTTATCTAAAGCCATGACTCTTTCCATGGGAAGGTGGGAGATTTTCCTTTTTTACCTCCAGAAAAATGCTTTTTAATAGAAATACTTTGCACAGGAATCTCTGCTTGCCATTTTTTCCCTTGGTAATCTCACTTTTTTGTAAAAGCCAAATTAAACTTTTTGGCCTATATTTCTATAGAATCTTCCACAACAAGATTAGGATGAAGCCTTCAGAAAATATAATTAGGGAGTTCCCACTGTGATTCAGTAGTGTGGAACCTGACTAGTATCCATAAGGATGTGGGTTCGATCCCTGGCCTTGCTCAGTGGGTTAAGGATCTGGAGTTGCTGTAAGCCATAGTGTAGTTCACAGACATGGCTCGGGCCTTGCATGGCTCTGGCTGTGACTGGCAGCTGCAGCTCTGATTTGACCCCTAGCTTGGGAACTTCCATTTGCCGCAGGTTTGGCCCTAAAAAGCAAAAAAAAAAAAAAAAAAAAAGTAAATAACTGTTATGCATAAGAGTTAAGAGCATGTTGTCAAATTGTTCAGCATCTTTATCAAGGCAGCCAAGGAGAATTCTAGGATGATGTGCTTTATTCCACTGGTATTATTTAAGCCCGAGAAACTTAAAGGACAGAAATAAAAAATTAATGAAAAATGGGAGATAGAAAAGATGTTTTTGTGGTAATATGAATTTTAAATAATTTTCTGTCCCTAAGAGAAGCTCATACTGCTTATCAGTACAATTCAGGAATTTGAGATTCAGATTACTAATTTAATCATCCGACTACAAAATTCTTATAAAATTTTATGAAAGTTTCAGCTTTCTTAAATTCATTCTGGGCAATATTTGATAAATAAAAGTTTTAACTATGAGAAAAAATCCAGTATTTCAGGTAAGTAATGAAAGCTATCTGCTTTAATGATTATCTGCTGTTCTATGTGGTTTATTTTTGTGTTGTAAAAGAGGACTGATATTATGGCAGGACATTTGAATGTGTTTCTCTGAAGGACCAAAGAACATGAAAGTTCAATCTGAATGCCATAATAAAATAAAAAGGAAACTTCCTATTGGATAGAAATAATGAGAATAGATATTTGGAACAATTTTAAAATAAATTTCAACTATGGACATTGTATCATTTCAGTGTTAACTTCCACAAACAAAATGTAGGTCTTGTAGTTTTATTACTTGAAAGCTCAGAGCAACTTTCTAAGAACATGAATTTACAATTAAAATGAAATGGACTGGGTCCTTTTTAAAAAAAATTGGACAGTATAGGCAAATAACCTGGATAATTCTGATACCTTGTGTCATTCCTTTGCACTGAGTTTCAAACAGAGTATATGGGAATAAAAAGGCTGGAGCAACAGACGCTTTTCTTGCTGAGAAAACTTGAGTCTGACTTACAGGCTTTTCCCAGGAGTAACTTTTAAAATGTTAGTATACTTTTAAGATAATATTTTCATACTCTGGGTGAAATTTAGACAAAATGATTTGTACAAAGTTAATAGTAAAACAGAAATCAAGTCTAGTAATAACTTGAAACTACTGCTTAAGTTTAATCCACATCAGATTTAAAACTGCTCTTGTTAACAATGACTAGATATTACTGTTTGGCTGAATTGAATTCTGCAACTTGACGTTCAGAGGATGTTATCCCTCATCAGAAATCTCTATATGTAAATATCTTAGAGTCGCAAGGAAACAGCTTTGATTCTACTATACCCATTAAAATAAACAGCTGAGTCAGCAGATTGCATGGTAAAATTTATGATTATATAATTCCTTTTTATGGTCCCACAGTGAAAAGCATAAAGCTGTTAGAAATGAAGAAAACTGAAAGAGAAGTGTCTAAAATAGCCAGAGGTCCAATTCATAATTCTATTTGGGTAGTCATCATACATACAGCAGAATACTTTTGGCCAGACTTATTATTTGACCTTCACAAGTCACTTTTCAACAGTGGATGCAATTTTCTGAGACTACACTCTTGACCTTGAAGATAGAACTTGGTCTTTTATGTCTCTTAACAAACTTATAATGCCTCTGGTCCCCAAACTGAGTTCATCTAAAATTAATGTCATCATATGTTTAAACTGTTAAATTCCATAATTCTTATTTTAATCATTCAGCATACAAGGGCAAAAAGAGAAGTGCCAGCTCTTTTAGAACTATCTTTTTCTTATTGCATAAGTCTCTGAGCTTTCTTAATGCAGGAGGTCCCTCATCTGAAGCCAGGACTGAGGAAAGAGCTGCATTGTACTGCAGCCTCAAATCTTGCTACAGCTCTCAGGCTTAGCATTCAGCTGAGCTGAAAAGAAATATGCAGGGGAAATATGCATTGGTCTATGGGAACTAAAGCTTTACTGAAGGAGATTTTAATAGGGTAAGTTAGTTTTTTCCTGAACCTCAGCTTGTCTGACTTTCATTTTCACATAGGTTTTCTTAATGACTCTAACAGAATGACCTTACATCTAAGTTTTATTTCCTCTTTTTCCCCCGCTTTTGCCTTGCCTTTAAATAAACTTTTTGCCCTCCATTCTACTTAGAAGGTAGCCACTGAAAAGCCTTGAACCATTGCATCAACACTCTGCAGTTGGACTTTAATTGTCCCCAATTTTTAACTCTACTGTAGTGCGATAGCATTCAGTTAGCAGAAAGGAAAATAAAAAGTCAATGCAGCAGAACTAAAATAACACTAACCAAGCATCTCAACTCTAAATAACTTGAAATGACTCAGACTTTCATAAGAGAAGCTGTGTTTTCTTACCTTGGATGTGAATAACTCTGTCATGATCTAGAGTATAGTTGTCTGAAAGATGATCAGCCCAGCAGACTGAAATCAGCACCAGAAGAAGTAGACTCTTCATCTTTATAGCCCAAAGAATCTTCTTCACTGTGAGAGCATCACATACAAAGAGGCTTGTGAGATTTGGAACCCTTTGGAGTGTTGCACTGCACAACTTATTACCGCCTTATCATCATAAAATGGGTCTGTAAAAATATTTAACCCAATCTGCTCAGAAAGTTACTGTAGCTGTCTTTGGGAGCTGAAGACTGCAGCTTTGAACAGTTCCAGTTTCCCTTCTGTAGCCAGAGTCCAAATAGTGTTTAACTCTATCTTTGCAGAATTGTAAATTTACAAATTTAGAACAGCAGAGTTTTGCTCTAGAGTTACAGCATGTCAGAAAGAGATGTGGCAAGGATAGAAATAGACTTTAAAAAAATATTTAGAACCTCTGAATTTGAAAGATAAATTAATACAACCATTTGATATAGCTGCAATGAATATTTGTCACCTGGTTTTATTCAGAATTGAATCTTAAACCAGGGCAAATAAAGAAATATTTGCCTGAAACTTGACATTATCTTTCATTTTACATATGGCTTTCTAATAAGCAGGTTAGATTTGCTTGTTCTAAATAGAAAAGAGGACCAAAAAAAAAAAAAATGCCCGGTTAAACAGAAGCAGCACATTTGTTACAGATTCACTTACCATCTTAAACACTGCTTGGGTCTACGGTGAATAGTTGAAAATCATGGACAAACTAGGTTAGAGTTGTGCATGCTACCACTGCAGTCATCCTGATTGATTTTTCATTCATTTCCACCTAAAACGCTGATGCACCAACTTGGAGTGCCAGGTAGGGTCTCTGCAGTCAGCAGAGCCACGGCTGCAGGGAGCATCCCTGCCAGCCTGGCAGGGCAATTAGGCAAATAAAGAGCTGAAATAGACAGCCAGGCTCAGCTTGGTCCTGAGTAAAAGAGGCAGAGCCATTGCCTGGCTGTCCTTTATTGCCAGACCGATTAGATGAAAGGGGACACAGACCCCCCAAAAAACTTTGTCATTATAAGAATCTGAAAGTGATTCCAAATGGTACAAACCAGACAACCTTTGCAGTATTTGCTAGGCAAGAATTTCAGTGTTGTGCTTCTGTTTCAATGTGGAAGCCGAGGCAAATATTAACAAGGACTTTCTTTTTCTCTCATGCACACAGCAGCCTTAACAATACTTGGCTATTTTTAAAACTGAAATTGCACAGCACTGGCTTCTCACACTAATTTGTTTTTTCCAGGAAAGCCTGACTCCGTAGAATACTTATTAAAGAGCTCTGAGTCTGTTCCTGGAGATCCTTGCAGGCCAGCCGCTTCTCTAGAGCCTAAGGCAGTACTCACAGATGGCCCCCAGGTCTCGCTTGGACCTACAGGACCCCTCTGCCTTCTCCCCTCTAAAAATCAGCATTGTTGTGATGCTTATGGCTTCAGTCCCTCCTGTTTGCTTTAACCCTTTTCTTTTTCTTCATTGTGTCACAGAAAGATGGTGAATGAGCAAATTGAGACACTTACTTCCCCAGGAAACAAACTGTCACCTTCAAAATTCTATGACTTATTAATCTTATTTTCAGAAGTTCACTTGCTCCTCTGAGGTTGTTTTTTGGAAAATGCTGATTTTTTTTGAAGCCACTGATTTATGTCCATAGAAATACTTTTAACAAATATTATCTGTTTTCAGCCCAGAACTATGCTTTGGATGAACAATTATATTAAAGGTCACCTTTTGGAATTTGGAATATACTTGGCACAGTTATAGACAAACACATAAGACAATGGGCAGACTGGCACACAGGGTGTCCTGTGCTTTCTGCTTGCCACAGGAATCAGAGGGCAGGGGGAAGTGTGGAAGAGAGAGTGTGAGAAAAACGTTAATTTCGACTGTTAAAGAAAGGAGACATTTCTAAGAAAAGGGTCAAGATTAGCAGCAAATTCTCTAATTTGCTACATTATTTTTCACATTAGGGTGGACACCTACTTCCCTATAAACACACACACACGCACACACACACACACACACACACACACACACACACACAGAGGTATGCATCCTAGCACAGAAGTCACCCTGACTTTCACTTACTTTGACCTAAAATGTATCACACGCAAATTTATCTCTTTTAATTCCATTAATAGTATTAAAAATTGTATCACTAAGGATTCCTTCTACTGTGTTAAGGTGTTAAATATCCAATGACCCAGTTTTAAAATGCAAACATGGTGGGGGGTAGTAGAGATAAATGATAATAATCACAGCCGTTCCTTTTAATTGAATGTCTACTCTCTGCCAAGTGGTATGCTAAGCTCTGTGCAGATAATGGCTCATGCATTCTTATAATAATACTGTGAGACAAATATTTCCATTTTTCCTGAAACAGTCACCTTGCTGGAGGTCACCATCTAAGAAAGTGGCCATGTTTGTATTTGCTTCAGGCAAAAGCAATACCGGTTTGAGTTGTACTTACTTTTTCTGAAAGAGAAACTTAGTTATTTGCTTTGTTGCCGCTTTTATTTAAGCTCTTTAACTTGAACCTACTACGTCCTTAAAACTTTGACTTGGAGTTCGCGTCAAGGCTCAGAGGAAATGAATCTGACTAGCATCCATGAGGATGCAGGTTTGATCCCCGGCCTCGCTCAGTGGGTTAAGGATCCGGTGTTGCCGTGAGCTGTGGTGTAGGTCGCAGACTTGGCTCAGATCCTGCGTTGCTGTGGCTCTGGCAGAGGCCTGTGGCTGCAGCTCCGATTCCATGTGCCGCCGTTGTGGCCTGGCACTTTTCTCAGCGTGATTGTTGCCTGCCTCACCACACTGGTGCCATGAACACTGCCGTGGTGGCTTGCGTGTGGGCACACACACGTGTAGTCATGCACACCTTCTTCAGTTTAAAATAGCTGAGGACCTTGCACATCGTTAGTGATTTGTGATCAGAATAGAGGTGTTCATCACTGAACGCTTCCAAGGACTCCACACTGGCATTAATGCAGCCCAGGCAGGAGACAGGGGAAGTGATCTTTATTACCCTGGCAGAATAAGAGCCATCTCACCAAAAGATGTGACATGGAAAATCAAACTTTTAGAGACACAATCTTCTGCTATTTAAGAAAATTAAGTACATACAAGGTGCTGCAGACTAAATCAAGGTCTTTGAGGATGAAGGCTATGCCCAGCTGTCTGTGTGCTGGCCCTCAAAGGAGAAAGAAGCTGAATCCTGCTTACTTGTATTTGTAATGATGTCTTCTCTGAATATCTAGGTATGCTGGGTTAAACATTTTCAGGTTTTTTTTTTTTCTTTTTATGGCCACATCCTGTAGCATATGGAAGTTCCCAGGCTAGGGGTTGATCTAAGACCTACGCCACAGCCACAACAACACTAGATCCCATCCGCATTTGTGACCCGTGCTACAGTTTGTGGCAACTCTGGATCCTTAACCCACTGAGAAAGGCCAGGGATCGAACCTGCATTCTCACAGACACTATGTTGGGTTCTTAACCCACTGAGCCACAGTGTGAACTCCAAAAATTTTTAGTTTTTGATAGGAGCAAAATTTAGGAAATTTGAGAGCTTTTATACTCTAGCTATTGCCAGCCTTGAGTTAGCACTCGTAGTTCACCTGCAACTCACATATTGATCCCTTTTTACAGCCTTGTGTACCCCTCTGCAGTGATGCTGTAGCCAGCTTTAAAGTGAATTCAAGTTGCAATGTCTGTGTTCATAGTCAAAGATACGATAGGAGTATAATTCTGCAGTTCTGCTTTGCTGACAATTGAACTAGCATTTGTAAGCAAGATATCTAGCCAACTTACAAGTCTAATCACTTGATAGACAGAGTAAATATATACTAATACCAACAGTCATGGTACCAAGGTGGCCAATTGCTATTCCTTAAACACCCATTATGTTAAAATTATTGTATTAGGCAATGGGGAAATAAAACCAAGTGGAAGGTGTAGAAATAACCACAACATTGTAAATCAACTATACTTCAGTAAAACTTTAAAAAGTGAAAAAAAGAAAAACCAGGTGGGAGGCATGCATGCTATTTTCTGTGTCTTAAGAGCTAATGCTGTCTATGTCCTGAACTACTATTGCAGTCATCCCTGCATATCCATGGGTTCTGCATCCTTGGAATCAACCAACCTTAGAACAAAAATATTTGAAAAAAAAAATTCCAGAAAATACCAAAAAGCAAAACTTTAATTTCAACTATTTTCATAGCGCGCACAGTGTATTAGATATTATAAGTAATCTAGAGATGATTTAAAGTATATAAGAGAATGTGCCTAGGTTATATGCAAATACTGTACCATTTTATATACGGGGTTTGAGCATCTCTGGGGTTTTGTATCCACAGGGCATCCTGGAACCAGTTCCTGTGAAGACCCCTGGGGATGACTGTATTTACTAGGTACTGTCCTTGAACCTTCACCCATTTAATTGCTACTTCTCAGAACAACTCAATTGAAGTGTGTGAGTATACACATTTGACAGTTTTACACTGTTCAAGTGGTGAAATCCCCCTCATGTAAGGTGAGAAGCTGGGGATCTGGGCAGTCTGACGTGACCCCAGAGCCTGCACAAGCCACCAGCAGCACTGGTGTCCTGTATACCCTGAGAAAGCCATCAGCTCTCACAACTCTTTCAAGGCATCACACAGCTGGAATGCTTCTCCTCATCTTTCTCTCACTGGGGTGTAGGTATAGTATCAATCACAGCTTTGCTGGTACAAGACACAGAGTTCCGAGGTGGAATGCTTTCCTCAGTGCACACCTAGCACCCAGAACCACCCTGCGTCCCAGAGGAAGGGTGAGTGGAAAATGACCTGGAAGAAACAGTTACCAGGACCAAAGGAGCCAAGACAGTGGAGTTTTTACATCATTTAAATGACCCATGTGTTTAACTATAGAGGATGGTGAAGAATTGCTTTTTTCTCCGTTGAGGAAAATAAACCAGGTTTCAATTTAGCACTTGAAATTTAGTTCACAGATTATGAGAATCAGTAATATAAAGGTTGGTAGAAACAGAATGAACAAACCATAGAATCTCATTGGACAGAATTATTTCACAATAGACTGAATCCTTCCCTCCTTGATATCTTTCCAATCTGATCTAGTTATAGGCAGAAGAGGGTCCATGATCAGTGGTGCAGTGAAATGAAAAAAGAAGAGACAAAGCACTACAAAAGGATACTTTTTCATTAGGTTAAATTAATTCAACTTCTAAAACGTGTTCTTTTTTCTGAAGTAACTTTTCTTACCAATGTTGCTGTTCGAATGGCCTTCATTTCATGGAATTAGACTTTTTAGACTTTAAAATTGCAGGTTATTTTATCCTTACTTAGCAATATTTTTTTAATGACAGCTTTATGCTGGCTTATCACTTGCTTTGTTGTTGTTGGTTTGGCTTCGTTTCCTGTTTTGACTCTGCAGGTGTGTAAAATCCAAAAGTCAGACCACTGACCCCCAATCATGGCTAAAGAACTCAAACTATTGATGCATCTGAATTGTTCAGTGTGTGGAGGGACCACTAGGTCTTAACCTAATCCCCAGGATTTACTGCACACAATGGGACAGAATGCAGAACTGCTTGGAATTTAGCCAGTGCTCAAAAGAGAAGCCGTGACTGAAAATAAAATCTTTGTTCAACTGTACAACAGCTCCCCTCAGGGAGCAAGTGTGTATAAACTTCAAGTGAACATAGCATCCACCCTGTCGTCTTGCATTATTCTATGAAAGTGCAAACTGGAGTTCCCTGGTGGCTCAGCAGGTTAAGGATCCAGCATTGGCACTGCTGTGGTGTGGGTTTGAGCCCTGGCCCAGGAACTTTTGCATGCCCAGGTCAAGGCCAAAAAACTAAAGTGCAAACTCCTGAAGAAACAGAGGGAATTTATGATGAATGAGATGTCCGGCCACAGACATCGTGATGACCTCCTACTCAGGCCGAGATCAGTCTCCCGCTTCCTTGGCGTGACCCTTTGGCAACCTGAGAAGCTGGGAAAGGTCCTAGGTCAGGAGGAGGAAAACATGAGTTCTACTCCAGGTCTTATGATCAACACATCAGGTCTCTCTTTCTTCACCTACAAAATGGTAATAATAATAATTGTCCCTAAGATGAAAAGTGTTTTTGAAAAAGTATAAAAACTATCCAAACGAAGGCACTGTTATCAAGCAGGTGTGCCTCACCTCAAACTAAGCAGTTTTTATGGATAAATATAAGAAAAGTAGAAAACTAAAGACATCTCCGCCCCAGAGGCAGGTGAGTTCTAAAAGGTTCACTATTTGGAGTAAGTGCACGATTCCAAAGCAGGGGACCTGGAGCAGCAGTAGCAGCAGCACCAAGAAATGTGTTAGGAAAGTGTATTCCCCAGGCTCCACACCAGATCTGAATCAGAAGCTGAGGGCGGAGGTTCACAAACCCCACCCCTCGCCCAGGTGAGTCTGACACAGGCTCAGATTGGAGAACCAGAGGTCTAAACCTTTAGCATTACCCGGCATTCTTCCTCTTGTGGTTGAGCTTCAGGAAGCCAAATCCAAGCTGCCAAAGGATCATGGCAACTACCAGGAAAGAACAGACCAACATTGCCAGAGGAGGAGGTCACCACAATGTTTGGTAAGCTGAAAGGCTTAGACTGGTTGAACCTAGAATCCTCCTGACTCTCAAAATAAGCTGCATTTTAAAATTTACGAATGTTTTTTCTTCCTCCTCCCTACTTTGAAACCAGCCGATTTTATTTCCACCCCCCCGCTACATTTTTCATTCCAAAGATGTTTTTATCTTTCTCTTGTTTTGCGTTTGTCTCTATTTCTCTGTTTACTACCTACAAATCTTACTCAGCCACTGTAACTTCATTTTTCTCTTCTCTTTCCCCTCTATTTTATTGTATTTATTATTCGAGATCTGACATGGTCATATGGTTTATCATCCAAACCAGGGCACAGAGTGAACAGAACTGTTTACAGCTACCTGGAACACCCATACCATGTAATTTGGGGCTGAACTAGGGAGATGGGACACTGTGTAATGAGTGTAATGGAAGGAAGGCAGAATTTAGTTTTATTCTTTTTTTGGCCACTTTCTAGTTGTGTGACTCTAAGAGTCATTCAGCTGCTTCAGGGTCATTTTTTTTTTTTTTTTAATCAGTAATTGGAATGGTTGATGACAAATGTCAAAGTCGTTCACACATTCGGTGGTGTTATTACTATTAAGCTTTTTCTAACTGGAGACATCAGGCCCTCCATTCTACTCACAATGCATTTTTAGAACTGTCCTCCCCAGCAAACAAATTCATGGATTTTTAAAGGGATGCTATCAGTAAGGCTTGTTTAAGTCGCTTTTTGATTCACTTTTTGCTTTTGGCTGGTTATTCTTTGCCAGCTCTCTTTTAGAGGAATCATAATAGCGCTTGGGAAAAACTCGGCAGTTCTTCCCTTAATCAAAGCACATTTGCTCCAGCTGCTTATCGACCCATCTGCACCTACTTGAGATAATTCTTGAGGAAGGGGTTAGACTTCTCCAAAACCAGCTTTATGAAAGGGTTCCACAGTGGTTTTGTTTGTTGATTGCCTTTCTAAAACAAACATAAAAGGCATATATAGATAAAAATGCAAATTATATGTGGTGTTTATGGTGTTCAGTCCTACAAGTTTTTATTGAATGCCTGGGGAGTGTGGGGGAAAGTAGTGCATTTACACACTAATAAGCACAGTGACTTATTTGGACTTTTCCTGTTTCTGAGTAAGTAACAGTCTGGCATTGCTGAATGAATAAATGATGAGGCACATACAGTAGGATTTTGACACTCCCGGGTTATAAACTCTGTGAAACTCTAACCTTAAGAGCTGTGAACATTCCATCTAACGTTAATTTGCATGCAGTACCTTTGATTGAAATTGTATTCTCCAGCCCAGTTCACTTTGAGGTTCGGGATAGGATTACTAAATATACGAAAGATAGTATTGTATATTACATTTTAGTTGACTCATTTTCTCATTATGAAGAACGTAGGCAGCATAAGCTAAGCCCTCCCAGTTTTATGGAATAATACCAGTAGACGGGTAGATGTCAGAATCTACTCATATGACAAGAAGGAAAAAAATAAGTTGTAACTATAGTAAAAATGGACTTTCTTGTCGTTGTATGTTCTCAGTGCCTTTTGCATGTGTAGCCATATCACACGGGTGAGATGGCGTGTGTACATAGAGACATCACTTAATTCTGACCTTCCATCCTTAGAAACATCTTTTCTCTGCATCTACAATGAGCATTCAATGACTCTAAATTCCAGACTTGTTCTCAATGTATGCCAGTATTCTAGTCCTAACTCTACTGGATAATTCACAGTCTGTTGGAGAAAAAATCCTATGAGAGCTGGGCAGGACATGGGGGCTGCAAGCCCTGGAGTGTTGTAGACATTGCTGCGGTAGCTTGGCCTCTGTCTATGTGCCGTCTCCAGGCTCCTCACATCTACTCGAAAGCCTTTCAGTTAGAGATTTCTAGGTTTTCAGGATGGGAGTGCGTCTTCCATAATTGATAATCTGCGACCAATACCACAGCTCACAGCAACGCCAAATCCTTAACCCACTGAATGAGGCCAGGGATTGAACCTTCATCCTCATGTGTGCTAGTCAGATTCGTTCCCACTGAGCCACAGCCGGAACTCCACTTTCTCTCACAGTTTAATTGCCAAATGCCTCTGTGGTGTATAATTATGATCAAGTTACAGGAATAGTATATCCACATGGTAGAGGTAACTTTGACTAAAATTAAAATTTCACTAAAAGTTTGTTTCTAGGCTAGAATAATTTCCTCAAAAACCAAACAAAAAAAGCATGTACGTACGTTAGCACTGCTATGAAATTTTTTTTTTTACCCTGAGTATGCTCACTAGAAATTCTTATACAGGAAACATATCATTGTATGGATTCATTCTTTCTGGAGTCCATGATCAAAATTCTCAGTAGTATCAACAACAAAGCATTATACTGAATAATATAAAATTAGACTTTAAATTTTTTTCGTAATGAATAAAATCAAATAACTGAATTATCATTATCAATAATACTAAATGAGTTTTGCACACTGACAAGGAAATTGGCACTAAGTTAAGAACTCTACAAAGGTGGACATTTCTTAGCGAATTGCAATTCAAATAGAACTTAAATGCAGGCATTTTAAAGAGACTGGAAGGCCCTTTTAACCAATGATGTATGGTAACCAGTTTTTTTGTTTCTGAAGTATCATAAAAGAATGGATATATATATATATATATATATAATATGAATATTAAGAGCTTAGATTTCCATCTCCTTGTTTCCTAACTAGCATATAAAAATCCAAAATCAAACAAAGGTGAATAAAATAAAACAACTTCCATTTTTTATTGCTCTTTTATATCATTTTAAAATCATGGACAATAACTTTCCCCTTTGTATTTTAATATGCAAATACAAATAAAATGACATGTTATGAATGACTACTTTTACCCGTGGGCTACATAAAAACAAGTTAGACTCTAACTCATATTCATACAACAAAATAAATACAAAACTCTTAGCTATAGGCTTTATAATTTGAAACAAAACATTTTTTAAAAATAAGATTATTTAGAAGTAGGGTTTACACAGAGAGAAAACTGATCATAACATCACTTTGGACTCAGATGCTTTTGGAAGTGTTTCTAATTTAGCTCCTAAAACCATATTTTAAGAGTGTTGTTTCATTTAAAATTTTAGCATTTCTTATAAAGTTAAAAATTTTAACAGCTGTCAGTTAAACATTATACTAACACTGGATCTAAAAATACAACTGCAAATCATCTACAAGACAGCTTTGGTGGCATCACAGATGTGACAGTAACAAGTTTTCATCATAATGCAAAATCCAACTCTAAGCTCTCAACCGAATCCCACATGTAATACTAAACTACTTGACAAACAACAAAAATTCAACAACTCACAGATATTTTAAACGATGATCAGATTCTGAGAAGGTGTAGAAAGATTTTAAATATGTGTCAATTTTGATTTTTTTTTTTTTTTTTTACTAAATACAATGAAGAGTTTTAGGATCAATAATTTCCTGAGGTATCCGATCGTACCAAGTCATGATAAAAACAAAAATAAATCCATTAATGATCTTGAGCTGAACAAAGTTTCTTCTCTCCTTTCTGCTTAATGCAGTCCCTGCCTCTTTTGGCTGTCACTTTTAAGATATCTTCCAAGACCCTGAGGCAGGTTTACTATTGGTCTGCGTCAAAGCATGAGCTCATCAGAGTTGAGTTCATTGGCTTTTGGGTAACAAAGCCTGTTCCAGCCTCAAAGGCTGCATCTACACAGCACAAAAAGGGAGAGAATGCGGTATTCTGATTAACTTGGCAAATATTGACAGTTAAGCTCATTAAATCAAGTTTCCAAATTGGTTTTGTGATGCGAGACACAGCCCAAGAACTCATCTTTTTTTTTTTGGTCTTTTCTGTCTTTTTATGGCCCCACCCACGGCATATGGAGGTTCCCAGGCTAGGGGTCTAATTGGAGCTGTAGCCTCCGGCCTACACCACGGCCACAGCAACACAGGATCTGAGCTGCGTCTGCAGCCTACACCACAGCTCATGGCAATGCTGGATGCTTAACCCACTGAGCAAGGCCAGGGATCGAACCCGCAACCTCATGGTTCCTAGTCAGATTCATTAACCACTGTGCGACAACGGGAACTCCCTTTTTTTTTTTTTTTTTTTTGCCAAGAACTCATCTTAATAGAATTTTTTTTAAATTAGAGTATAGTTGATTTACAATGCTGTGTCAATTTCTGCTGTACAGCGTAGTGACCCAGTCTCATCCTTTTTCTTATACTGTCTTCCCATGTTCTACCCCAAGAGGTTGGACATAGGTCCCTGTGCTACATAGTAGGACTTCGTTGCGTATCCATTCTAAATGTAATAGTTTGCATTTACTAACCCCAAAGCTTTAAGTTATAGTGATAGTTGAATTTTTTTTTAGCTTTTAAAAGTAAATAATCCTCATTTACATTTTCTTTAGCTGAGGAATTTGTTCATTCTGAAAACTAAGATCACTTAGTGTTAATGGGCTCCTGACAAAGGCAGCCAGCAGTGCAGCCTCTGGCAATGGGAGGAATGACATGAAGGACAGGTATCCTAACAGAGGAAAGAACAGCCAGAGAGGATAAGTGAAAAATCTGAGCAGATCCAGGGAGGGGAAAGCCAGCCTAACATATCCTAAAGGTTCCTAAATCATGTACTATGCCATGTGAGGCCACAATTCAAGTAATTATCCATTAAGCACCACTTCATGCCAGGCAAGTAGAAAGTAAGGTTCAGCTTCAGATCCCAAAGTTGTCACCCTTTGGGAAGCTGTGAAACAATAGATACCTCTAAGTGCGTCATGGCATCTCCGTAGGATACTATTGGAGAAAGGCGGAAAGCTCCAGTGTGCAGTGGGAACAACACCCCTGACTGTGAAATGCAGCAGCCTATCAGGCACCTAATCCTGATGGCATGGGAGGAGCTAGGAGGAGGGTTTCACGAAGAAGATGATTGCTCAAATGGATCTGAAAGACAAGGAGGAGATAGAGAAGGGAGGAACAGGTGCTGCTCTCTATTAGAATAGCATAGGCTAAGGAAATGAGCTGTGAGAGGCCTTGGGCTGCCATGAGCCTGCATGGAGAGTAGGATAATTGAATGGACTGGCTGGAGACAAGGCTGGTCAGGCTGGTAGGGACAGGGACAAAAAGCCGGGTGTGTCGTGTTTATTTGCATTTTTTCCTGATGCTATCAGGAAAACAAAGTGCCACAACTATCACGAGTATATATCTTTACATATCTCACGATAATGCCCTAAAAATAAACCATGTTAGAGCACACTGCCAAGATGGGTTTTCTTTCTTTCTTTTTTTTTTTAAGTACTGGTTGATTTACAGTACTTCCAGGTGTAGAGCAAAGTGATTATCTATGCTTTTTCAGATTTTTTTCTGTTATAGGTTATTACAAGATACTGAAAATAGTTCTTTGTGCTATACAATAGGTCCTTGTTTTTATTATATGTGTATATATATATAGTAGTGTGTGTCTGTTAATCCCAAATTCCTAATTTATTCCTCACCCTCCCTTTCTTCTTTTATGACAATTAGATTTTTTGTCTGTTTCATAAATATGTTCATTCGTATAATTTTTTATTTTTATATCTTTGTCTTTTTTTTTTTAGGGCTGCACCTGCGGCATATGGAGGTTCCCAGGCTAGGGGTCTATTTGGAGCTGTAGCTGCCGGCCTATGCCAGAGCCACTGCAGTGCGGGACCGAGCTGAGTCTGCGACCTTCACTACAGCTCACAGCAATGTCAGATCCTTAACCCACTGAACTAGGCCAGGGATCAAACCTGCATCCTCATTGATCCTAGTTGGATTTGTTAACCGCTGAGCCATGATGGGAAATCCCTGTATCACTTTTTAGATTCCTCATAGAAGTAATATCATATGATATTTGTCCTTAGTTTACTTTGTATGATAGTCTCTAGGTCCATCCAAGTTGCTACAAATGTCATTATTTCATTCCTTTTTATGGCTGAGTAAAATTCTATTGTGTATATGTACTATATCTTCTTTATTGATTCATCTCTTGAACATTTAGGTTGCTAACTAAAATGTCTTGGTTATCGTAAGTAGTTTTGCTTATGGACATTGGAGTTCATGTCTGTTTTCAAATTAGAGTTTCGTCTTTTCCAGATATATGCCCAGGAGTGGGACTGGTGAATCACATGTTAACTCTATTTTTAAGGAACCTCGATACTGTTTTCCATAGTGGCTGTACCAATTTATATTCCCGCCAGTGGTATACAGGGGTTCCCTCTTCTCCATACTTCTAAGAGGGATTTTCTTAATCCATATCATGTATTCTCTGTTTACTTAGGAAGATGCATGCATAACACAATTTTAAAATTTCCAATTTTTTAGGAAAGTGAAATGTGAAAATTTTAAAGTGTAATGGATTAACTTTTAGTATTGGATTTTCACTTCCTCTTCAGGAAGGCCAGATTAATATAGATATTGCTATGAATTCAATGGTCAGTGTAATTGTGGAACACATAAAAAATTTAATACATTTTCACATTGGGTTATAGCAAAAGACTGTCAAGCCACATACTTTAAAATGGTTCCAGGAATATTTTATGGCATTTGAGAACAGAAGCCAGCCCATTGCCTAGACATAATGACTGGAATACAAGCCCTAAGAAAGCAGAAACTGTGTCCACCACAATGTCCTCTGGCAACTAGTAGGAACTCGGGGCACTGGTTTTGCTCTGTACAAGGTAGGATGAATGGCAGCCCCCAGTGCTGTACACACACACACACACACACACACCTCTTATGTACTGAACAAATCATCACATTTCATGCAAATTTAGAAAACAGTCATTTAATTTTCAAATGATAAATGAAGTACCTAAATATGTTTGATTCCATCCTAATGTTACAAAAGTTTTTATTGGTCTTTATACTCCTGGCATGTAGTGAGTTTTCAGTGGGTGTTCAATGAATGATTTTAAAAGACTGGCATTGCTGTGATTCTAAATGCAGCTGATGGAGGGTGGATTAGGATTAACCTAGTAATTATTAGACTCAGTTACTTCATTTTTTGGTGTTGATCGCTGTGATCCTTTCTGGAGTGCTTCATCCTCAGCCTGTCATTTTTCAAGAATGCTGCTCATTTGAAAAGATAATCTGCTCTGACATTAAAGGACCACTTTAGGCTAAGAGCAAACGACTGTCTCAACCTTCCTGCAAGGATTTCCACAGAAGTTCTTGAAGTTCCTTGTAGAACAATATAAGGTTTAAAGACATTTCCATGGACTCTAATTGCTAACCATCTACCTCCTCTATTCTCATTGCCAACCCCCAGCCAATCTTATCAATTGAATATTTTCACACTGATGGAAAATAAACACCAGTGCAAGCCCCTGAAGGCTTTGTAGAAGTGGAGGTGATGTTTTATCAGCATGTGCTATTTGATTTATTCATCTGGTACTTTGGAGATTCTTTGAAATTGTACTACTACCAATGGCAGAATCAAAACAAAAATTAGGAATGTAAAAGGAAGTCAGATGGGGGGCCATAAAAAGGAAAGAACAAGACCTGAGGCCAAATCATCTATCTCATTTCCTCTTACTTGCTAATTTAAAATTTGCTTAAGGATCATGACTTTGGATGGACTCCTTGCATGATTATCTGACCTCTGTCATGAAAAAGGAAATGTATGATAGGTAAAACAAAGCAGCAGCTGTTGCTAGTGCGAAAAGGTGGAAAAGGAAGCAAGATCAGTCTGTCAAATATAATTACCTTAGTGAGGATTTCTGAACTCTGCTGTCCTTTTCTGCCAAGCTAATGGAAGCCTCCCTTGGCTTAGAGGAGAGACAAAAATAGTGAAATCCATGTACTTTAATTCTCAACTGAGTTGGCAATAGTAATAGCAGCTGTAAAGTAAGATGTCACACTCAATGTCAGTGAGTGAATTCAGAGGGAACCATGTTGCCTATTCATTCTTCCAATACTGACTGAAATGCATCAAATCCAATGCCAGTCCAGGCAGGTGCACCATCCCCCACCCCACCCTGCCATTTTACATGGTCTGAAAGTGAACTTGGGGAAAAAAGCTCACTGTGTCTGTGATGCTGGGCCAAGGGGTGGGGAAGATCGTAAAGCAGGTGGGGTGCAAAGTGACCCAAAACAAAAGAAGGTCATTTAAATTTCAGGAAGTTCAATGGCAGGATAATTTTTGCTTTCTTCACATCTGGAAGGGTGTGTTGTTTTTTAATTCATTCCTGAATTTCAAGGGAAGAATTTCATCTTGTAAAAATGCCATTGCTTAAAAAAAAGAATTAATAGGTTAAGTTGGCTCTTTGAAAGTTAAGTTAGTTAAGGTGACACGTATGTTGTAATATAAAACAAAAGAGGAAATGTACTTAAAAATAAAATATATACAATGAAAGTGGTATAAAAAAGGCCACTGGTCATTAAAAAGCAAAAACAAACAACAAAACCCCCAAAACCAAACACAGGTAAAGAGGAAAAGACAATAATCTCATTGAATCATTAATTTCAATGATCTGGTTTAGTCAGAATCAAATTTTAAGAACTTCACAACTGGCAAATAATCTGTCAGTATGTAATGAATGGCCTAAGGGTGCATCTGCTGTTTGTCCCATTGAGAAGAAGAGCATGGCTCTCAGGAACCTCTTGACTAAGATTTGCATTTTTAGTGATAGTTTAGGAAGTCTTTGCAAAATAACCCTTTCCGGAAAAGCATAAATTTCTATTTAGTCATACGTCTAGGCAGAATAAATAGCTACTTACTGGCATCATGGGCAAAGCAGTTGTTCAATAATGTTTTTGAGGCAAGACTATAAAATGCAATCTATATCCCCAAATATCTCTCACCAGTATGGAATCCAAACCAGGAAGGACTTCTTTAAATCCCATTGGATTGCATTTTGTAGCATACTGATGTGATTAGACACTCTACTTCCCCAACTAGAATGCAGCGGCCTTGATCACAACGTTGCCCACACTCTAAATCAGTCCTTGAATCTCCAGCACATAGGCTGGTAGAATACACTCATGATTATTTTGCAGGGATCAGTGTTAACATTTTGGAACACCCATTTCTTTAATCTACACAATGTAAAGAAGAAAAAGAGAGGGCTGATGAACTTTTTATTTGTGCTCTCATGTTGGAATATTTAAATTCTGGAAATATGTTTATATAGAACATTCCCAGTGCCTTGTCTTCAGCTGAAACACTGAAAGAATATTTTTATCCCCTTGGTTTTCTTAAAGTATAAATATGGGCTTGACAAGAGTTTCTTTGTCACAAAATAGGTCAAATGAGACAAGGTAAATTTGCTCCCACATCCTTCCATGTTTCTTCTTTTGTTTCTATTTTTTTCTTTTTCTTTTTCGAAGACCTTGGTGTCTGGGACATTTTAGATGCTCACGGATCTATACTTCCAGACCCCATCCTCAGACCTGCTCTCCTGACCTTCTCTTCCCTTGAAACCAATACTTCCTTTGCCTTTAGTCTTCTGATAACTCTTGATTCTTTAGTCATGCTTTTGATTCAAGGGTTTATCTTTCATAACAAACACACTAGGCAATAAGAGTAATATTTAGCCCAAGAAGTCATCCCAAAGCCCACCGAATCCAACCATCCAACTTGGCTCCCTGTTTTGAGGCACAGACTCCATTTATCTCTATGCGCAGCACAGTTCCTGCCTTTCTTTATTTGGTTCTCTTCACAAATTAAACTTTTCAGTGCCCATAATGGATCTGGCAAGGGCTCACTGGCAAAGTTCCCCTTTAAGAAGTTCTCATTCTCAATTGCAAAATAAAGCTGCTTCAAAATAGTAGCATACTTGGCAAATCAAATTCTCTCCAATAATTAAATGCACATGAAAAGCAAATGGCTGCTGACCTCTTTTGTTGGCATCCATGATTTTGGATAATTTCCTGGGATGGTATTTGCCAAATGCAGATTTCAGTCTTTTTTTTTTTTTTTTGTAATGGATATTTTAGGAAAGCTTATTTAAATAGACATTAATATAGACTAGGGAGACAATAGCCCCGAAAAATGGTGCATTCAGGGCAGTGGTGGACAGAAGCAGGAAACTTTCTGTTTATGGGTAGTGAGAAATAGGTACTAACAACCCCATGAATAAAATCATAACCCAAGAAAACTAAGCTGAAGGCCATGACAATATTCATTTGCTAGCCAATGCCAATTTGGCCAATAGTTGATGAAGCTTGGCAGCACCATAGGGAACTTAAAATCAGTGTTCTGTACTCCAGGCCTTAGTACAGACATTGTATTTACACAGTCAAAAATGCTGTTTAGAATGAGCTTGCCTGAAGGATTTGCAGTCTACAATAAATACATAGTCTATTTAAATTTGCCCAGTCCACTAGCCAACCATCCCAATTAATAGGCCCCTGCTTATAGAAGATGTTCCTTTTCCAGGACAGAATTCATTTGACCATCTTTCCTTTTTTTGGGGGGGGGTGTGGAGAGGGTTTGGTGTGATTGGATTCAGCCACGGCCCAAATTGAACACTCTGAGCACTAAGTGGTGACTGTGTTCATTGTCAGTCTGTTAAACTGAGGTAGCCAGTATGGTACTGAAAATCAGAGTCACGGGCATTTGAGTTGTGAAGATGACTCATGCTGTCAGCCTGTCCTAGGTTTCCCTGGAGGTAACAGCTGCCTAAATGAATATTCTTCAAGGAAATAAAAAGCCTCACAACTGAAACATAGTTTTTTATTTTTTTAATTTTTTTTTTTATTGACTGGCCAAGAAGAGGAAAAAGGAGTCTCTAGAAAAGAATAGAGTGCCCATAAAAGCAACTTCAGCTGCTTTAGTATTTTGCCCAAGGCAAGCTGTAATGGGGGAGGGGGGAATCACATCTAGAGAACACGCAAGGGGTGATTTCAGACCTGAAAGTGGAGTCAAATGTGCAAACTAATGCTAAGTAATGGCCAATTTTCTCGGAATTGCTTAAAGTTCTTTATTTACCACATGACCCCAGATAGTTCAGATTTATTATACACTAATTTTAATATAGATTGAGGATATGTGTGTGTTTACGCATCTATATACATCTAAAAAAAAGCAAACCAAGTAGTTTACACACACACACAACTTAATAAATTAAACTTAGCTAATTCTAAGCCCAAATATATACATATCTTTTAAGATTTTTATCTTCCATTGGATTTATGTAGAATTTTTCCCTTTTAAAAGTTAGAGATAGAAAATTCTATATGAATAAACAAAAAACACTGAGTTTCTCTTCATCCTTTCTTAGCTTCGAAGTTGAAAGATTCAAGTTATTCTACATTTACAGTATTATTAGGTAGCTACTTTCTTCACAGAACTATTTTTAAAAAGACCACCCAGAAGTTGCAACTAATTGAAGAAACAATCTTCAGCTCAGTTAAAAAGAGAGGCTCCATGGGACACATTCCTGGCACCAGTACTCTGCCATATCTGTATGGGCTGGATAGAATGCAAGGACGGTCTTAAATTTTGAAAATACCCTGGTCTTTTCTTTTTGCCCTTAAAAAGCAAGAAAATGGGGAAAAATTCTTAATACCTTTTTTCAGAGGATTGTTTCATAATTTGAGGTTTAGAAATGCCAGGGTTGGGGGGAAATTAGCCACCCAAGCAGATCATAAAAGCCAAAGTCACAGATGTAGAAACAGGTTTTTGGTAGTGTGATGAATTTCTGAGGTTGGGGAAAGTGTGAGATGTTATTCAAAGTGGAGCATTTGGGCCATGGAATTCTCATTAGCTGTTTGGTCATGAGAGAAACATCTGTAAAAGGGGACTAAAAGGTTTTAAGAGAAATATTTGAGGAATACATGGGAACCTAGAAGAAGAAAAATGATGGGTAATGCTTAGAATTAAGTTGGAAATCAATAAACAAAAGGTGGAATATATACATATATTTAGAAACTAAATTACAAGCCTCCAAATAACACAAGGGTCAGAAAAATCAAAAGGGATGTTAAAAATTATTTTGAACTGGGTGAAAAAGAAAACTTGACATATCAGAATTTGGGGGATGAAGCTGAAACATTATGCAGTGAAAGTTTTGTGGCTTTACGCACTTTTCTTATAAAAGAATCAAGACAAAGTCTTCAGATTCCACCTTAAGAAATTAGAAAAAGAAGAGCTTATGAAACCTGATGTAAGCAGAAGAATTATAAAGATGAGAGCAGAAGTCAATGAAGTAGAAAACAGAAGAAATGAGAACATCAATGAAAACAAAAGATGGTCCTGTGAAGAGATCAGTAAAATCAATAAACCTCTATCCAGGATAATCTGATAAGAGATAAAAGACACTGGTTACAAATGTCATGAATGAAAGAAATAACATCACTACAAATTTTATGGATATAAACTATAAAAAGAGATAGTGTGAAAACTTTACCCTAATAAATTCAGTGATCTGAATGGACAGATTCCTTGAAAGATACAGATTACTAAAGCTCACATAAGAAAATCCATTTCTTTTTCTTTTTTTTTTTTTTTGGCCTTTTTGTCATTTTATGGCCGCACCCGCGGCATGTGGAGGTTCCCAGGCTAGGGGTCTAACAGGAGCTGTAGCTGCCGGCCTTCGCCACAGCCACAGCAACGCAGGATCCAAGCCGCGTCTGCAACCTACACCACAGCTCACGGCAACGCCGGATCCTTAACCCACTGATCGAGGCCAGGGATCGAACCTGCAACCTCATGGTTCCTAGTTGGATTCCCTAACCACTGTGCCATGACGGGAACTCCAAAATCCATTTCTTGAATAGCTCTATGTCTTTTATAGAACTTGAATGTACAGTTAAAAACATTCCCATGAAAACAACAAAAAAGAACAATAGCAAAATCTTAAGGCCCAGAGAACATCACCAATGAATTAAACCAAATATTTAAAGAGGGAGTAATGCAAACTTTACACACACTTGGAGAAAACTGAAAAGGAAGGAGTACTTATCAATTCATTATGTGAAGCCAGCATTAAACCAAAGACATTCCAAGAAAAGCAAATTACAGATCAAGTACCCTTCCTGAACATAGATGAAAAAACTCTTAATGAAATGTAATCAATATATAAAATGAGTTGTACAAGATGATATTTATCCCATGGATTCAAGGTTTATTTTACATTAGAAAATCAATTAACATATATTAACATATATGTAGACTAGATAGGTAGACAGAAATAGATATAGACAGATTCATATATGTGTGTGTGTATATATACATATATATATATTCTCAATAGATACAGGAAAAGCATTTGAGAAAATTCAAAATCCATCCTTAATAAAAACTCAAAATAGAAAGGAATTTCTTTAATTAAAGACATCTATGTACAACCCACAGCTGAAGGGCGAAAGGCTAAATTCTTTATTCCTAAAATTAGAAACAAGGCAAACATGTATGCTTTGACCATTTACTTTCAACACCATCATATGTGTCTAGACAATGTTGGAAAAGAAAAAATTAAAGCTTTATATCCAGATATCATGATTGTCTACACAAAAAGTCATAATGAATCTGCAAAAAGAGCTGTAGTGACCAATAACTGAATTAGCAAGGTTGCTGGACACAAGATCAATGTGCAAACATCAATTTTGTTTATATGTATATGGGCAATGGACATACAGACATTGAAATTTAAAGAAACCTGGGTGATAAACATTTTTATTATCTTAATTATAGTGATGATTTTATAGGAATATACATTCAAAACTTATTTGTGCACTTTGAACACACATTGCTTAGTTTTTGTCAATTGTACCTTAATGTTAAAAATAAATACAACCATCTGTAGTTCCATCAGAGATTATTTTATTCCATTTTATTGCATACCTATCCAAATATTTTAGACAAATATAAATGCTTTTTATTTTTGTTGAAACGGAATCAAATTACATGGTGTTTTTTTAAAGTGATTTTTAAAAATTGAGTATATGATGGGCATCTTTATTTCATTAAATCCTCTTTTACATTATTTTAATGCATATTACACTATCTAAAATATTTTAAACAATTACCTATTTTTGGATATTTAAGTACATTGTTTAACTAATAAAACATTGTTATTATGTAGCTATACATAAATAATTATTTTTTTCAGCTAGATTCTACACAGTGAGCCTACTAAATTAAATATATTTATCTACAAAGTTGTGCAACTATTACCACTATCTAATTCTGAAACATTTCATGACTCCTAATAGAAACCCTGTACTCATGAGTAGACACTCTCTCCCCCACCCCCCACCCCCGCCATTCTCTGGCAACTGCTAGTCTACTTTCTCTCTATTCTAGATATTTCATGTAAATGGAACCATATATTATGGGGTCCTTTAATGACTGGCTACTTTGAGCATAATGTTTTCAAGGTTCGTCTATTCTGTAGTATATATCAGTACTTCATCTTTTTATGGCTGAATAATAATCCATTGTATAGAAATACCACATTTTGTTTATCCATTCAGCAACTGATGAATATTTAGGTTATTTTTCCACTTTTTGACTCTAATGCTGCTATAAACATCCATGTGCACATTTTTACATGAATATATTATACACCTAGCAATGGAATTGCACTTCATTTTATATTCTACCAACGATGCATGAGTGTTCCAATTTCTCTGTGTCCTCACTAGCACCTATTATGGTCTGTTCTTTTAATTATATGCACCCTAAAATGTGTGCGAAGTGGTATCTCATTTTGTTTTTTATTTGCCTCTCCGTAATAATTAATGATGTTGAGCCTTTTTTTCATGAGCTTATTGGTCATTTATAAATATATATATGTATGTATTTAGGAAAGATATCTGTTCAAATCCTTCGCCTGTTTTTATTTTTTTACTGTTATTGGAGTATATATAGTTACTGACAATGTTGTATTAGTTTCAGGTATAAGCAAAGTGAGTAAGTTATATGTTATACATTATCCATTCTTTTGTCCCATATAGGTTATTACTGAATATTGAGCAGATGTCCCTGTGCTTTACAATTGGTCTTTGTTATCTATTTTATATACAGTAGTGTGTACATGTTAATCCCATCCTCCTAATTTATCCCTCCTCCACGTTTCCCCTTTAGTGGCCATACATTTGATTTCGAAATCAGTGAGTTTGTTTTTGTTTCATAAATAAGTTCTTTTGTATCATTTTAAAATACTTTCCACACATAAGTGATCTCCTGTGATGTTTGTCTTTCTCTTTCTGACTTCACTGAGTATTATGGACCTTCACTTAGGTCCACCCATGTTGCTGCAAGTGGCATTATTTTGTTCTTTTTTATGGCTAATATTCCATTGTGTATATGTACCACATCTTTATCCTGTCCTCTGTCAGTGGACGTTTAGGTTGCTTCCATACCTTGGCTATTGTAAATAGTGCGGCAATGAATATTGTGGTGCATGTATTTTTTTGCATTATGTTTTTCTCTGGGTGTATGCCCAGGAGTGGGATTGCTGGATCATGTGATAGTTCTATATTTAGTTTTTGTGTGTGTGTGTGTCTTTTTGCCTTTTAATCTAGAGCCACACCCGTGGCACATGGAGGTTCCCAGGCTAGGGGTCTAACAGGAGCTGTAGCTGCCGGCCCTCGCCACAGCCACAGCAACGCAGGATCCGAGCCGCGTCTGCGACCTATACCACAGCTCATGGCAACGCCGGATCCTTAACCCACTGAGCAAGGCCAGGGATCGAACCCGCAACCTCATGGTTCTTAGTCGGATTCGTTAACCACTGAGCCACGAAGGGAACTCCTATATTTAGTTTTTAAGTAACCTCAAAACTGTTCTCCATAGTGGTTGCACCAACTTACATTCCCACCAACAGTGTAGGAGGGGTCCCTCTTTTCCATATCCTCTCCAACATTTATGGTTTTGGAGACTTATTGATGATGGCCATTGTGACAAGGGTGATAATTCATTGTAGTTTTAATTTGCCTTTCTCTAATAATTAGTGATATTGCCTCCTTTATCATAGATTAATTGACCATAGGTGTGTGGGTTTGTTTCTGGGCTTTTTATTCTGTTCCATTGATCCAAGGGGTGTGTGTGGTGTGTGTGTGTGTGTGTGTGTGTGTTTGTGTATGTGTGCCAGTACTATACTGTTTTGATTATCACATTTTACTTTATACTAATTACAGGAAATTGGTATTTTGCTTTAAAGTTTAGATCTCATACTCTTCAAAGGTACATTATTTTACCTTGAGGCAATTAATGCATTACCACTAATAATAACTATTAGACAAGGTAGGTTTCAGTGTTTGGTATGCCCTAATAGTTTAAGAATGGAAATATTCAGTGATAGGTACAATTCTCTTTTCATTCTGCTGTCTGAAGATTAATTTGAAATAGTAACAAAATGTAATGAAACAAAATTCCAATAAAAGAGTGCAGATGATCAATGCCTTCTGTTTTCAAAAGAAAGGTTTTCAAATATGCATTGACATTTATTTTTCATTCTCTGGTGCACTGGCTATTTGTTTAATAAAAGGAGACCTTTCCAGTGACAAGGGTGTTATCTCATTCATTTCAATAATTCTGTGAGCACTATCAATCAAGAGGTTTGCTTTCAAGTAATGTTAATATTAATGAGGTTTTTCCTTTCACTCTTAGAGTTTCAAGACTTAAAGCCTGTACAAGGGTTATAAAGCTAATACTAAGAGTAATTGCATTGTAGCTTGGAAGCTAGAAGAAATAAAATGAGTTTGGAAGGATATGTCCCAAATAAAATTTTACAGAACAAAACATAATGTTTTGCATTGGAGATTAAATTACTGTACTGTAAACTGTGGGAGATATTAAACTTATTCAATGTAACTTCTCAGGGCCAACTAGAACACACGGATGGACGTTAAGGAAGCCTGTTTTGTACCATGTCAGGAAAAACTTTTTGGTAAGTCCTCTAAAAGTGAAATGAACTGCCTTGTGAAATACATTGTGCTTTTTGCCACTGCAGGTGTTGAAGCAGCTCAACAAACATCTGTCAATTATATTACCCCAGGGATTCAGTGAGTGGGCGGGCCATTGGAACAGATTAGGTCCTTTGAACTCTGATTTCAAATCTAACATTTCAGGTCAGAGTTCTTTAGGACGTCAGATGGATAAACAATCAACTAACAAGAAAGCAAGCCATTTCAACAATTAAATACAGTATAACTCATAGAAAAGTGTGCTAAGCCATGGTGATACAAATAAAATGTTGAGAAAGAATTGAGAGAAAAGAGTCAAATTCCAGCTATCAGTACAATGTTGGGTTGACTGGAGGAAGTGTTATATGAAGGTTCCTAGCAGGAGTCATATTTGGGGCTGGGGGGAGAGGGATAATATGGTTAGGGATTGCCATCTGAAAAGAGTGCTTGAGCAAAGGCTTAGAGGAGTAGAACTCCATGAATGTCTGGGAAGAGAAGAGAAATATTTTGGAGCTTTTGACTATCAGAATCTTTGTGGTGTATTTCCTTTGGCTACCAAGACTGTTTGCTTTTCAATGCTGTAAGTAAATACTTATAATGTGGTAAAATATCCAACAGAAGTCATCAACTTCTCAATCATTGTATTTATTTCCCCTTTGTAATCTAAAATAACATTAGTGATAAAGACAGATAGGAGCCTTCCAAATTGCTTCCAGAATTTTCCTAGACAGCAACAGGACTGTACAGCATCTGAGAACAGATTGCAGGATCTGAGTCACCACTAAGGTTTATCTCAGCCCAGCTCCTTGGGGAACCAGGCACAGAGCTCTCCTTCTCGGCTTGAGGATTTTGCTCTCAGGGAAAGTAGGACAAGGAGATAAGACCCACCCAGAATATATCAAACCAGCCCACTGACTTTTGATATTTTCCCAGAGTGAAAAGAAAAGCAGCATTTCCAACTAGCTAATTTTGCCGCTTGTTAGTCTATCTGAAATCTTTGGTTTTGGAAGCTTTTAATATTTTCTTTGTTTTTGTCAGAAGTTTTTCTGTACCGTGCCTGGCTGTGAGTTTTTAAATTTTTTTTTATTTTCTGGTTTTCATCCTTTTAGGCTTTGTAGTGCTCCTTGAATCCCTGGCATGAGGAGTCACAAGCTATTATTTCTAAAAGTTTGTTTCTGCCCCATTTTCTCTTTCTCCTGCTGAGATACCAATGTCTATGCCCAACACACCTTTCACTTTGCTCTCTTCCAGGATCTTTCATCTTTTCTGTATTAGTTTTCAGTCTGGTTATTCTTTCAGAACTGTTTCCCAGTTTACTAATCATTGCCTCAATGCGTCTAAGCTTTTCATAAACTCATGTATTGAGTTCTTAATTTTAGATACTACATTTTCTCAGTTCTAGAGTTTCCATTTGAGTGAATTTTTTGTAGTTTCTGGTTCTTTGCTGAAGTTCTTAGGACCTAACTTCTTGACATTATTCACATTAAATCTGTATGTAATAATTTTAATATTTAGATCTATTGGAGTTACTATTGTGGCCCAGCAGTTAGTTTAAAGACCCCACATTGTCTCTGTGAGGATGCAGTCTTTGATCCCTTGCTCAGTGACTTAAGGGTTGGGCGTTACCACAAGCTGTGGCCTAGGTTGCAGGGGTGGCTGGGATTCAGTCCCTGGCCTGGGAACTTCCATATGCTTTAGGTGTGGCCGTACAAAGAAAAAAATATTTACATCTATTCATCTGTTTCTTTCTTTCTTTTTTTTTTTTTTTTTGTCTTTTAAGGCTGTACCCTCAGTATATGGAAGTTCCGAGGCTAGCAGCTGAATAGGAGCTACAGCCACAGTGTAGCAGTCAGCCTACACCACAGCCACGGCAATGCGAGATTCTAGCCATGTCTGCGAACTGTACCACAGCTCACAGCAATGCCAGATCCTTAACACACTGAGCGAGGTCAGGAGTCAAACCTATATCCTCCTGGATACTAGTCAGTTTCATTACTGCAGAGCCACGACGGGAACCCCTCTATTTTCTGTTTTACCTTCTAAATTTTTCAGGTCATTTGATCCCGTCAGGTGGGATGTTGGGTCATTTTATATGAGAGATGAGGCTGGAATGGTAAGCTAAAGTTGGTCACTAAGAACCTTGCCGATCATAGTAACTAATTTGGACTTTTTTTTTTTTTTTATCTTTTGTCTTTTGAGGGCTGCACCCATGGCATATGGAGGTTCCCAGGCTAGGGGTAGAATCGGAGCTGTAGCTGCCGGCCTATGCCACAGCCACAGCCATGCCAGATCCAAGCCATGTCTGCGAACTTCACCACAGCTCACAGCTCACAGCAACGCCGGATCCTTAACCTACTGAGCAAGGCCAGGGATCAAGCCTGCCACCTCATGGTTCCTAGTCGGATTCATTTCCGCTGCACCACAACGGGAACTCCTGGACTTAATTTTCACAGCAATATAAAGGCATTAAATGGGTTTAAGCAGGCAAATCTTTTCTAATTACACTTTAAAAGATTACCCTAGCCTCAAAGTGAGGGAAGGCATTATAAAGCAATAAGACTACAGATGCAGAGACCAGTGGGTAAGGCTTGCAGGTGTTTGAGCAAGGGAGGATGATGATTTGGGGTAAGGCTTATGCTAATGGAGATAGAAAAGAGTGTGTACATTCAAGAGATAGTTATGGGCTAGAATCCACATGATAGTTCCCATGTTGCTGTTTCTGGAAACTAAGTAAAGAGGAAATGGTGCCATTTGCCAAGCTAGATACAAGTGGAGGAAATTCATATTCACAAGAAAGAGCAGGTGTTCATTTGGGATCCCTGGAATTTGAGAGGTTAGGGAGACTTCCTAATTGTGAGAGGTTTGGGGTCTGGACACTCAGGAAAAAGTTCTGGGACAGATAAAAAGCCCTGGGAGTCATCATACAGATGAGAGTGGTGTTAACACAGAGGAGCAGGTGAAAGAGCACAGGGAGGAAAGGGAGGGTGAGTGCAAGGAGTCCTGGGCGGAAACTGTCAGAGTACAGAGCAGCGAAGGGGCAGGTGGGCTCTCAGAAGCTTGAAACAGAGACTGAGATGGAGTAAGCAAAGCAGCCAGTGGAAACTACTTCTCTGTCACACAAGATAAGAATAAAGATCTTGCAGAGGAAACATGGTCACCGGCATTAAAGGCCACCAAGAAAACAGTGGAAACAAATGACTGGTGACCCTGGTGAGGAGCATTTCAATGGAGCTGAGGGAGAAAGCACATCGCAGTAGGTTGAGGAGTAGACGGGGCAACGGTGGAGGTTGGGCCCAGGAGTTTGTGAAGTTTGGCGTTGAGAGGAAGGAGAAAGATTGGTAGATAGGATGAATGTGAGATTAGAGAAACGTGTATAATTTTAGGACAAAAAGAGTTGAGTGATAAAGGCCAATAGGAAGAAGTAACCACAGTGGGAGTGGCTGAAGAATACAAGAGAGAAAAAGACTAATTAATACGGACTATTTCTGAGAAGACTGGAGGATTCGGGATCCAGAGCTCAGGGGGCAATGTCTGCCTGAGACACTTAGAGGCAGAGGAGGTCCTTGCATCTTGTTATTTTCTCTAACAGAACGGGAAAAGGGTGCTCTTGATCAGGGATTAGTTTTGGTGGCAGGACAGTGAGGGTTCTTTACAGATGGTTTCTCCTTTTAGTATCAATTAGGGAGGCTTGGGTATCTGTTGCAGGGAATTTGAGAAGCAAAAACTAGCGGGAGGGTGAGGGAGGGTATGGACTGGGAGTTTGGGGTTAGTAGATGCAAACTATGGCATTTGGAGGGGATAAGCAATGAGATCCTGCTGTATAGCACAGGGAACTGTATCTAGCCGCTTGTGATGGAACATGATGGAGGATAATGTGAGAAAAAGAATATATGTATATGTATGACTGGGTCACTTTGCTGTACAGTAGAGATTGACAGAATGCTGTAAATGAACTAAAATGGAAAAAATCATAATAAAAAAAGAGAAGCAGAAACTTTTAAGAAGGTAGGACTACCATATAGCATTAAAGAGGCAGCTGAAGTCAGATACCATAAGGTTGTGCAGTGGCCCCATTCTGCGGGGTGATGGGGTGTTCCTAGCAGTTCGCGGCAGTTTGGGGCAACTGTGGAAGAGGTGGACTGTTAGATTTTTTTGGCCACACCCATGGCATATGCAAGTTCCTGGGCCAGAAAGGGAGCCTGCATCACAGCAGTGACCAGAGCCACAGCACTGACAACACTGGATCGTTAATCCACTGGGCCACCAGGGAACTCTGCGAACTGTTAGATTTATCTTGAAGAAGGATTTGGAGCTGGTGGGTCCCTCTTCAGACAGCCAGACAAGTACGTGGCTAATGAGAATGTTGGAAAGTGTGATGGCTAATGGAGAAGGAAGTGAAGACTAAAGGGAGAAAATAAATAGACAGATTATATAAAATCTAAGATGGAGGTTTCAGGTCGGTTTGACGAACAGGGAGTCAGTGACTCCAAATTTTCTAGTTTGGGTGATTGGATTATGAGGATTTTCACCTTACATATAAGAAGACCAGTTTGCTTAAGACTGTCTTGGCCTAGTCTTGTTTTGCTGAAGTAATTCGTTAGGCACTCCATTTCACTTTCAAAAGTAGTCTATAATAAACTAAATAACTTGGCATCTACGTGGACCAGGCTTAGTAGAAGGAAGATAATGAGCTTAATTTTGGACATGTTAAGTTCAAAGAGTTTATAGGAAATCCAGGTTAAAAGGTCAAGTAGACCAAACATAAAGGCAGATATAACCTATATTCACCCCTAAAATATACATTAATATAGTACTAAAAGACTTATAATTTAGTTATCGCAAGAGTGATATACTAATCTGCAAATAATACATTAAATTCCTAGAAAATATCTGCACTAAATACTTGAGGGCCTTTTCATGGTATTGAAATCTGTGGCATTTCTGAGTAAGTGAAAAATATTAATCACATAAGGAATAATTTTAACAGAGACCAAAGTGTCAACCCCATGCAATGTATAACAGTTAAATTGGGTCATACCTCAAGACATCACAAGGTGGCAGCACAACTGCAATATGATGTAATTAGTAAGGGAAAAGATTCTTTTCAGATAATCTACAGTTAAAATATGAGTTTATAGACATTGTACATAATATAATTTTTTTAACCTATGCTCTCTTATTTAAAAATAATTATTTGTTTTATCATTTTGCCAACTTGAAAATGTGAAAATTAAAGTTTTATTCTTTCAACATGTACCTTATTTTTAAATATTTTAAATAACCTAAAACACATGATCACTGATACACATTTATGGCATTCTTAAGATAGCTATTAATATATCACACAGTAGTTAAAAGTATCTTATAAATTTGTATCTTGATTGGCATATTATATTCAGATAATTTTATTTACAGTTTCTTTTTAATATATTTATTAATGTATTAGTGATACATTCAGTAATTTCACTTGACCTTTAGAAAGACAGTATTCATAGTCTCATGAAGAAATTCTTGCTTTCCATATTCTAGCTATAGTAACACAATTGGGGTAGAGTTATCTGATTTAGCCAATGGAAAATACAGAATATCCAGTTAAAATTGAACTTCAGATAAACAGCAAATAATCTCTTTAGTAAAAGTACATTCCAGGCAATATTTGGGACACTCTTATACTAAAAAGTACTCAATTTGTTGATATATTTTACAGTGCAACCCTAAGAAGGGGCAACAGGAAGGAGAAAGAACTAGGAGAAAAAGCAGGTTGCTGAGAAAACCTGAGAAATCCAGGGTTCTGGGCTCCAAATCTGACCTAAGGTTTAGAGGTCTTCAGGACCAAAGAACTAGAAAAAGAGCTGTATGTGGACTTGAACTAGGCTGCATTCTGTGGTGAACTCATTTATATGTTAAGCTAAACAACATGGGCTAAGGTTAATCAAGTACTCTAGTGAATTACTATCTACACCACACATTGATTGCTGATTTTTAAACAACAAAATGCAACAACATATATTTAAAGCTAGCTCAGTATTGGACCAAATTGAATAAATAACTACAATTCAGACATCTTGGGGTCTTACCCATGCTCAGGGTTATCATTATGAAAATCTGTCATTAAAGCATGAAGTCTTTGAAATGCCACTTTAATTTCATTTAATTCAACAAACATGTCTGGTACCTTCTCTGTGCAGAGGACCAAGACCACGAAATATAAGAATTATGAAAACATTGGAGTTCCCATCGTGGCTCAGTGGCTAACGAATCCGACTGGGAACCATGAGGTTGCAGGTTCGATCCCTGCCCTTGCTCAGTGGATTAAGGATCCAGCCTTGCCGTAAGCCGTGGTGTAGGTTGTAGACGCGGCTCGGATCTGGCGTTGCTGTGGCTGTGGTGTAGGCCGGCAGCTACAGCTCTGATTTGACCCCTAGCCTGGGAACCTCCATATGAGGTGGGTGCAGCCCTAGAAGAAAGACAAAAAAAAAAACCAAAAACAAAAGAATTATGAAAACATTGATGTCATCCATCTCAGTGGACATTTATAGCTGATAAAATGAAAGTTAAAATCATGTATAAATAATGGGAAACTGATTCTTAGCAATCTTCCTCTGGGTTTTAGTTCTTGGTTAACTGTTTCTCTCTTTGTTCCTAGCTGGAATGGTCACCTTCCTTTTCCATATGATTTTCAGTTACCATTTTAATACCAAAGACTTCGAAACCTCTATTCTAGCCATGATTTCCCCACTGTGTCTAAGTATATACATTCAATTCATATATAGGATCTTGGCTGTTCTCTGGGTGCTTCCTAAATTAGACTCACCATTTTCTCCCAGAAACTTTTATCCTTCTTTTCTTCCCGATCTCAGTCAATTGCATCCCTCTTCATGCTACCTTCTGCCCTTGAAACAATTACACTCCCCTCAATTTTTCCCCACATCCAATTAATATATCCTTATTAGATGGTGCCTATACTCTTTCCGGTCCATTCTAAACTCATTTTTCCCCCTCCAGTCTCAGTTTCCTTAAAGTGAGAGGTTTATTAAAATGATCAATTAATGTTACTTACATAATGAGTTTTATACCAATAATTATTATTTCAGTCTGAGGAGAGTTTATGAATTTAATGACATTGAAAGATAAGAAGACTGATAAGGAAACAGGCAGAGTCAGGGAATAGCCTGGGGTTGAGAGGTGTTCAGACATCTGAAATAGAGGCACTTGGAAGAGAAGACAGGGAGACCCCCTCAAGCCTCCAGTTCCACAAGGTACTAGCCACTAATGAAACAACAGCAAGTATTTAGAGGGCACCTACTGAATGTTAGGTATGCATATCCCCCAGCTGGGTGAATAATGCAGATCAAAGATCCCTTTTCTCCAAGCTTTGGGGGAGTAGGGGAAGGAAACAAACTCTCTCAAGCTAGGTCATTAGTCCCAGCAATTTAAAGACTGATGAACACATCTTTCTAAAACCACTGTGCTAGCTCTACATGCTGGGCCCTTCATTTTATACCATAAAAATTGATTCTCACTAAATCAAAAAGGCAACAATGATGATAGTGAAATGGAAAAATGTTGCAAGATCCTGAGGTACTGTTGGAGCAATAGAAACGACCACAGTGTTCTCACTTCACCATTCTTGCATTAGGAGAATTTTGAGCATGCATCTTTAAAATCATTTTCCCTTGTTTGCCATCTCCTCTCAGCCCTTAATTACCATGCCTGTGTTGCTGAGTCTGGACAGGTAGAACACTTATAGCTTCTTACATTAGTTGTTTGAACTGAGAGGACCCAAGCAAAGAGATCAGGAGGGTTAAAGGGTTGGGCTGGGAGGCTCCTCGGAGTGGAGGGAGGGGAGACTCTGGGCAAAACACTGGAAGGACAGGGGTGATCAGGCCCAGATAAAACGAGGGTGGAAGGACAGGTTGATCAGGCCCAGATAAAACGAGCTATTGGTTAACAGGACCCATGGTCCTGCACATTTCTGGAACCAGGCCTTGAGGGTGTCTCTCTGGCCTCACCTGTAGAATGGGGATAGCAGAGATTGAAGACCATGGAGAATGAAATTGGCTTAATGAGGCACTGCGGTGGAAGGATGTGACAGCAACCTCTTCCCCTAAATGCTTGAAATTCTTTTCACTGAAACCAAAACATTTACTTTAAAGAGATAAAAGGCTTGAAATGCAAATGCATGAGTGCAACTCATTCACACTTAGGTGCAATCAGTCAGTCAAGAAGTCAATAAACAGAGAAGTTTCAGAATCTCTGGGGTGGGGGGTGGAGTGTCCATGTTTATGAGGTAGAGGTGGGTGGAAAGTTTGGCTAAGTGCAAAGGAAAGAGATCCAGGGGACTTAGGAAAGCGAACTTCACCTACTTGGCACATTTTACCCGTGATTCATAGCATGCGTCCATCTGTCTTCTCCAATGGCTTGCGAACTCCTTGAGCCAGTTCGTCTATGACACCTAGCATGGAGCCTGGTTCAAAATGTCAGCACTACATCACTCTGTGCTCAGTCCGAATTTTAGTTCCAAACTGGTGGACAGCAACTGTGTGCAAGTGAATTTTTGCTTTTCTTGCCCGTCCAAATAGGCAGATTACTGGAACCCTTGTCCTCCTGGGGCTCTGGAGTGTCAGAGCTGTCCTCACAGGCCCCTTTGTGCCCACACATCCAAGAAACAAAGCTCTTATTCACTCAGATAGGAGATGGCAAACAAGGGAAAACAATTTTAAAGATGAATGCTAATACTAAATGATGAGGTGGGAACGTTGTGGTGGTTTCTATTACTCAAAATGTACCTCAGGATCTTGCAGCATTTTCCATTCACTATCATCATTGTGGCCTTTTTGATTTATTTAGAATCAATTGTTATGGTATAAAGAGAAAGGCCCAGCATGTAGAGCTAGCGTAGTGCCTGGCCAATAGCAAATATTCAATAAATAAATAAAAAATATTTGTTCATTGGACAAACGCATGCATGAATGGTCAATTGAGGTGATTCCCAAATTCCAGATAAGAGAGTAAAAATGAGAAAAATTCACATCAGATAGGGGTAGGCTAAGCTAAAACATCCATAAAACATAGAGAAAAGTTTGGGAAATCTAGATTTAGCATAAAAATAATTGAATGGTATTTAATGTAACTGGATTTTGTTTTATACAGTAAGTGAAAGTAGAATATGGTAATTAGAATTTAGGAACCAATCAAGTCAATTGTGTTCCCTTTGGGTGATGCTAGGTTGGACAAAAAGGGAGATTTTCCCCAATATCTGTGTCTGGAGGAACAGAGCAGTGAGAATCCACATATTTGGTCCTGAACCCCTTTAAGTCAAGGTGCTAAAGGCGGAAGACAGGGAGGTGCAGAGGACAAACACAGGAATTCGCCAGTATGTTGAACATATGGGACAAAGGCAATATCTTTTAAAAATGTGTGCTCAGGTACTTTACAGTTGGTTTCGGAGAAATTTCAACATCAGTGCTGATTATAGATTCTGGAAAACTAACTGGAGGAACAATACAGGGAAAATACACTTTGACTTTATAAAAATAACACTGATCAAAGTCATTTGTTTAAATTTTTCCCAGTATATGTTTGACATACGGCATAGGGATAGGCATGTTTTAGTAGTTGTTTCAGGTTTATTTATGTTTTCTTTGATTGCATTCCTGATATGCCACCACTGATGCTTTGTGAAAAGTTTAGGGAAATCTAGATTTAGCATAAAAATAATTGAACGGTATTCCACATAATTAGATTTTGTTTAAAACCGTAAATGGAAGTGGAATATGGTCATTAGAATACTGGAACAAATCAAGTCAATTGTGTCCTCTTTGGGTTAAACTAAGTTGGACAAAAGGGGTGATTTCTGTTACCCTTACAAGACTAAGAACCCATCCCAGAACTTCTGTGATTTTTCACTGTTTGTTTTGTTGGTTTTTGTTTTGTTTTGCAAATAGCCTCCTGGCCTTCTAGCAATACCCCCCATCTCAGTTATCACTCTCCTACCCCCTACTGAGTTATAAAACAATTGATAGAAGCTCAAAATATCCAGCAACATTTGGCATTTTAAGCAAATCTGGCTTTATCTGAACCCACCTAAGAACTCTTCAGTCCCAGCGAGCCCCGCTCTGGGGCTCCACTACTGGAAAAAGCCATTTTGTGGAGCTGCACTAGAGCCATGAACCCAGTAGCATCAGCGCCTCTCCCAGAGCTTGGCTGGTTCTCTCTTGTAGAGTTTGTTCTTCTCTGAGATCAAGTCATCTGAAACCATTAAAACTTCTTGTGATGGTTTTCCAAGCCATGACTAAATTTTACTTTGAGGACTCTGTCTTTTAGGCAGTCTCTTGCTAGAACAAATCTGTGATTCATGCTAAATCACAAGGAGGATCAGATGAAATTGTTAACAGAACGGTGTGTGTTTCTGGTGGATAATAACTCCTGGGAAATGAGAATGAAGATAATGTGCTTTATTGTACATGATTGTTGATCTTGGTTCCAGACATTACCTCCTATCAATTCAGGCTATAATTTTGTGGCATTAATGAAGAAAGACTTAATGAGCAGCTCTCTTTTCCCAGCGTAGGTCTCACTGCTGTACGCAAAACCAGAGTCCCCTAAACAGGAAACTTCCATTCCACACGAGCAGGCCTAACTCGATTTGTGGATTACACCTCCAGGGCTCAGCAAGTCACAAATTAATTTTTTTTTCCCCTACTGAGGCATTTTTCCCTCTAGTCTGAATTTCAGAACTCTGTCTTGATTAATGCTGATGGGCTGGGCACTCTTGCCATTTAGTTATATATCTTGCAAAGAGCCATTTGGAGTAATAATTCATATATCTCCTGGAGAAAAGTTTTTCAAAATTCTCAGGGCAATATTCTAATGGATTAATCTTCTAGGATAACCTGATGCGTCTTTCAAACAGTGGGGTCCCGTGTGATTGTTCTTGCTTAAGATTTTTTTTCCCTATTAAAAATCAACTTAATAGAAGTGATCTTGCTTTAAAACTGCATATGAACAACAGGTATAAATGAAGTTGTTCTACATGCCGATTATTAGTGTTTGAGAGCAATATTTTGTAAAACATACCTCACTACCCCAAAGCAAGTTTTGCTCCTCTCCTTTTATATTTAACTAAAAAAATCTAAAGAATATGTAATAATAAGTGCCAGCATCTGTGTGCAAATCATTATTTACCCATATAAATTAGGAACAGAAAATTTTACAGTGATTTATTTCCTTTTGACAAAGTGTTTCAAGATGCAAACTCTTCCTCCCTTTTTTGAGCTAGGTCCTGACATCTCTGTAAAAAACAAATCCTGTATTAAGAAGCAAGTCACAGTTATTAAGCCATATCCTCGTGGAGACAGAAAGTTGATGGTAAATTACCCAGTAAAGAGTAAACTGATTTTAAATGCAACCACTGGGAATTTAATCAACTGTTAAGTGGTGCCTTGATTTCTAAATTACATAAAAGTCACTTGCTGTATTTTCTAGTCTGAGCACCCACCCCCAAATCAGGCCTCTA
Organism: Catagonus wagneri; assembly: GCA_004024745.2. Taxonomy (NCBI): domain Eukaryota; kingdom Metazoa; phylum Chordata; class Mammalia; order Artiodactyla; family Tayassuidae; genus Catagonus; species Catagonus wagneri. The sequence goes on from PVHT020004020.1 coordinate 7,465,078, forward strand.
GATAGTGTTCCATGTCAAGAGAATGGAAATCTCAAAATTTTTTAGTAAGAGCCTGGTGAGAGGGCTTTCTTCAACTCATCCACTAGGTGGCACACAGGGACCATGTTTCACACGAGGAACCATCACAGACCCTCCCATTCACAGTGTAAATAAAGAACTGCATTATTAATTTATACCATCGCATCCACTCTACACCTAATGCTTCTTTAACCAGGTGTTTCCTATAATCCTCCCTAAACACTATTGATTAAAATCCTAAGAATATTCAGGTTTCCATTTTTCCTTAACAACATATCAGTTACCTTTAAATAACATACTAAGTACATTTAAATAACATGGACTAAGTACTGTGGTTACTTAATAATGAATACAGGAGGTTGGAAAATTAACTAGAGGCAACAGAATACTATAATGCAAAGCTTATTTTCAATTTTGCTCTGCATTTCACTGGAATTTTAATTGGTGGAATACACTATCTTAAAAATGTAATATGGAAAATAAAACACACACAGGGCAAAAGGAAAGGAAAAGAAACCAGTCCTCTTCTTTTCTCAAAAAGGGAGTTATTTTCTGAATATGACTCTTGTTCCTCTTTACAAAGATGAAGTGCTGTGCTACCTTAAGATGCAAAGACTTCTTCAACTCCTCAGAAAATACCAACATTCCACCTCCAAGATGCTAAAAGGCAGGACTGTTTAGTAGACCATCTATTCATAAAGCATCTTTCTGCGTACGCTGAATGTATTTATCCTGGATGTGTTACTGGCTCCCAAAGGAAGGAAAAGGAAGTGAAACCACTAGGGATATAATGAATTGATTCTTCTCTGTGAAAGTATCTTCAGTTCTTCTAAATCACAGTGTCAGTCATTCCTCTGAGAGACAGGACCTAACTGACAATAAATGGCTCACTTTATAAGAACATAATGTTCCCCTCTTGCTTGTTTCTCATAGAAAACCCAGGCCCACTGAACACTCCTCTTTGCAACACTGGTCTCTGGGTACACTCTCTTTGGAGACCAGTTGTCTAGAGGTTGTTGGTTTTCTCTCGCTCGTTTAGTAACATTTAAACAAATCTACTTCTCCTTATCTAGTTTTCCCATTTTTTTTAATGGTGTTTCCAGTATTGTGAAGAGGTTACTCAAACATGTAGTCATTCTCTTAGCTTAAAAATTAAATTATTAACAACAGAGATCCCTAAAGGGACTAAAGACTAAAGCTTAAATGCTCAATAGGCTATTTGGTATACATTCCCTTTTACTGAATGAAAGAACAGCTTCTTTATTTTTAAAAATAAACAGACCTCAAGTTAGAAACTGATGTAAGGATTAAGAAATATCATACTAAAAGTTATCCAAAGAGAACTACTATGGTATATTTTTGGTAGAATAATATTCCCATTTTAGGATTCCATTAAAATATTGAAGTAGCTGAAGTATGTATAAAGTTATGGCAAATTTAGTACACTGAAATAATCAAATAGAAGTGGTTACCAGAAACTACACTTGGCTCCAAGAAGCCAGCCAGTATGTTTGATTTTATGACATCACGCTGGAACATGTACAGGAACACTTTCCACCCTAAAAACTTCCAAATGTACTGGCCACTTTGTGTATTTTTCCAGGGATAAATGAAAATAAAAGAATTTATTTTCAAAATAACAAACCATCATATTTTGAACACAGCAGTCATATTCAGTGGAAGAAAACAACTTCATTTAAGCCCCAAAGAGTTCAGATTTGTTTAGGGTATGAACAGTCTCAACACAAATAATTCCTTTGAGCAACTTTTAAAATAGTAATCTTACCAATCATGACTTAAAGATTTTTAGTGTGTTAAAATTATCCATCAACATCATTCTGTATCTGAAAAGCATCATAATTCTATGATCTTCATTTCACCATTTAGCTGAGAAGCCTGGACCAAAATTGGTAACATCTCAAAGATTATCAATCTAACAGGTATTACCTATGATTACAGTAACTTTTTTTTTCCACATATGCCTACATATTCTCTAAAAGGAAACTCATAAATCTGGAATGGACATTCCCGCTTCTCAGCACTTCCTTCAGTATGTATTTTTTTTTTTTTTTTTAATCTCAGGTGCTATACAAACACTTGTTGAAATACAGATGAAAAAGCTTCCACTTGGAAACCACTCTTCTACCAGATTTATAGTAGCACTAGCAGAAGACAGGATACTAGACTTAATTCTTGCCCCAGTCTAGACTCAGCTTGATAATTACAGTACAGTATATTATCTGACAATATGATTTTTTAAAATTTGAGATGTCATGTTAAATTCAAAAGAAAATTAATGAGAAAAGTTGCCTTAATGTATACATATATCATGATATGTATTGCTTTCTGAAATCTTAAAAGCATCAAGGGTTGACCAAAAGAGTAAAAATAAAAGATTTGTGGAAGTTTTACCTTGTCCTAAAATCCAGAAGTTCAGATGCTGTCAAGTCCTGCTGAAGTTGGAGCCTGGAGATCAAGTGAAGCTAGCGCTCTTTCCCCTCACCTTAAGTTTGTCTCTGGGCATGTGTGTGTGCCTGTGTGTGAGTGTGTGTGTGAGTGAATGTGTGTATGTGCGCGTGCGCCCGTCTGGGAGCGCGCAGAATGTCTCTTTGTGGCGCTGGATGGCAGAGGTCCTGGTCCTGGGAAGAAGGAGGCACTTTCTCACCAAGAGCAGAAGAAAAGCAGAGCGTCACCAGGAAAGTTCTCCTCCCAGATCCCCTAATTACAGCGTAACGTGCACTTCATGCAAACTTCAGGGAGAAGGGAGGGGCAGCTCTGTGCCCAGACCCTGTGAAACAGCAGCCTCTTAGATGACTTTCCCTTCTGCTCAGATCCCAGAGTAACCCGCTCGGGGATTCAGGCAAAGCGGCAGCTACAACCACAAGCCCCCACCCACATCACACCTCCGGGTCGGTGTAGAGGAGATGGGTCAAGGGGTTTGTGAAATGACCGTGGGGGCAGCGGTGTGAGGCAGACAAGCTAGGGCAGTGAGTTTTCGATTTGCTTTTTAGCCTCTGCTTAAAAGAAAAATCCAAAGGTAGGAGAGGTCTTTGCTTTCTCGCCTCCCACTCCCCAAAGCAGATCCAGGGTGATCAGGTAGAAAGGTAATTATGGCAACAGCGGATAAATCTTCCTAAACTTGAGGTGCTGCTTCACCAAACTGCCAGAAGTGTACTTCCTGGACTCAGTATCGATACTAGCTTTGAATCTCTGTTAACAAACAAAACAACTGCTATTGTATTCCTGGATGACAGAGCTCAAAGAACCTGGACTTATTTATAGAGAGAAGAATGCGAGGGGCAGACAGGATGGGTGGGGTAGGCTTATGGATCCTTACCCAGGATTAGAACCAGATGGGCACAGGGCGCGCGCGCGCGCGCGCGCGCACACACACACACACACACACACACACACACACACACACACACGAACGCCCCTAAAATAACGACTGGGGAAGATGCTGGGACACGCGGGAAAACGCCTCCTGAACAAATAGACATTTATTTATAACTCCTGGGAGAGTATATAGGTCCATTGATTCCCGCCTTGAGTAACCAAGGGTTTTGGAGAGGAAATGGCTTCATATTTCAATAACAGAGCCACCTTTGATGGAGCCTAGAAGGGGAAAAAAAGAAACACCGCAGGAAGCAAACGGCTGTTGCAGCCGCCGGGAGGAGGGAGTGGGCTGGCCCCAGGATGAGGACAAGCAAACAAGCTCAAGAGGCCCCTAGCCAGGGAGGAGGCGAGACATAAGCTGGTCTGCTGGAGAGCCTGGGGTGCAGAGCACCCGTAGGCGCCTGGCGCGGGGCGCGGGGAGGAGTCAGGGCATCGCAGCCCCTTTCGCGTCTCTCGCCCGCCTGCTTGAGAGGTGCAGGCAGGACTGCGGGCTGGTCGCGACTGCCACTGTTCAGCTGGTGCGCTGGAGGGGCAGGGGGACAGGAGGGCCAGAGGACTGATGGAGCAGAGGGATTGGTGGGGCAGGGGTGGGGGCGTCAATGGGACAGGGGAGCAGGTGAGCCATGGGGGACTAGTGACGTAGGGATGCTGGTGAAGCAGGTAATTGAGGGCAGATGAGCTCATGGGGCAAAGGATTGGAGATGCAGGGGCAGGAGCTGGGCACTGCGCACAGTTTGAGCTGCGCCCCAGGCGGCGAGCGGCGCTATTGTCTTGGAGATAAAACCCAGGCCTTGTTGGCGGCTTCCTCACAGAAGAGAGGAGGAAGAGAGTTTCTTTCTTTCTTTTTTCCTTCCAGTTTCCCCCTGATGTATTTCACCGGTTCCTGCCCCCAGGCTCACCCTTGCTTTTCCTGTCTTTGGTAAATTAACACGTGCCTCCTGGAAAGATTTTATTCCAAAGACAAACCAAACACCCACAAAGTCTAAACGAAGACAGTTATATTTGAAACGAAATAATTAAAAATGAATCCTTCAACAGGCAATTCAACACCTTTCTTGTAATTCCAAAACCCTGGCAAGGCGCCTTTTTTCATTTTTTTCTGTTTGTCTTCACAGGGAACAGGAGCTCAAGGCTTTGCAATTTTCTGTCGTTAATTTCGTGGCCATTGAGACAGCTGTTATACTGTAGGACCCACGTTAACTGCCAATAAAAATAAGATACATCTCTTCCTTTCACCTGTGAAAAGAGTGTTTATGCTATTTCTTGTAAATGTTCAGGATGGTCTGTATTTTAAGGAACATAAAGGAATTAGGCTTAAAAACAAATATCCTACAATTATTATATTAAAGCTCCATAAAGGTGGTGAGGCTGGTGGTGTGTCGCTATGAAATCATATAAATAGAATTTAAGTACTGTTCTCGTTCCCTTGGTTTAAACACTAAATTTCTGGGAGTTGCCTGTGAAGTAAATCAGATCAGCCAGCTCATGGATGGCACTTGTTCCTTATTTTGTGGTCTGCTCCATCTACTTATTCCAGCAGAACATTGAGATTGTAATGCATTCTCTTCAGAAATTGTTTATAAGCCATGTAAAACCACCTGTTTTGCAATTTTGTCAGACCACAGTGAGTTACACTAAAAAATATATATATGTATATGTATATATATATATTTTTTAACTTCAGGTATAAGCCTACCAATTGAGATAGGCTTCCAGGGTTATCTTGTCAGTCCTCTCCTACCCCTGTTTCCCACCTCCCCTTTTCAGTTGTCTAGTTACAAGTTGTGTGGTCAGGCCACCCGGGGGTGTCTGTTTTCTTGCCCTCTGTACATCTCCTGCCTGACCAGTGCCTGCTTCACCTACACCCACTCACATGACTGACCTTCCTGCACACTTGCCTCTAGACCCAGCTGGTGATTGTTCTAATCTTTACATCAGAACACCTCCACCTGGAAAGCTTATCAAAGGGGTGGTGAGGGGCGTGCTCTTCAGATGGTTTCCTTGGCAACCGATGAGCCAACCGGACTTCAGTTCCCTCTATAAGTGGTAACCGCCCCTTCCTCTTGGTAGTGAAGATGGCTGCCGTGTCCTGCCCGCTGTCTGATGCTCAGCTTGGGGTCTTGCTCCGTGACCTTGCTTTCAGCATGTAAGATCCCCCCCCCCCACCATGCATTAAACCATTGTCGTCTCTGGTGCTGACTCTAGGCTCTTTCTTAGGTCTTGAGGCTGTTCAAGGACAAGGTTTGCAGGCAGGTGGGGTGCAGCCCAATAGTAGTCTTTGTTAAGAGCGCTAGTGCAGTTTGTTTTTTTTCTTAATCACAAAGTCTTAACTCGTTGACAGTGTGTCTTTAATTTTGTTGGTATTGATATGTTTATGGATATTATCTACATTTCTGCTCATTTTGAAGGTTCACATCGTGTACTAGGTATTTAAAATTCACGTTAGGATTGGCTCTAAAGTCTTCTAAAAAGATCTTTTTGATTAATGTTCACTTTTAAAACTATTTATAGAGGAATACATTACTTTGATCAATCATTGTAATTAAGCTTCAGGGCAAAGTCATTACAATAAGTTTTGGTTAAAAAAAAATCAAATCGGATTTCCCCTGTTGCTCAGTGGGATAAGAACCCCACCAGTATCTATTAGAATACAGGCTTGACCCGTGGCCTCACTCAGTGGGTTAAGCATCAGGCATTGCCATGAGCTGTGGTGTAGGTCATAGACATGGCTCTGATCTGGCATTGCTGTGGCTGTGGTGCCTGCTGGCAGGTGTAGCTTGATTCCACCCCTAGACTGGGAACTTCCATTTGCCACAGGTGTGGCCCTTAAAAAAAAATCAGGTAACTAAGTTTGAATGTTTTTGACTAAATAATTATACAAAGATGTAAGTTGTAGAAACATATTGGAAGATTCAAATCTTTTTAAGACAAACCATGTCAAAAGAGTATGTGTGTGACCTTTCCTTCCAATTGTTAACAGTAACGATTCCTGTGAAAATGTTACTGAATGGAAGTTCATGTGCCTGATGCACAGTGAAGCCAAACAAATATTTGGAGTTTGAAACAGAGAAAGTTTATTATAGGCCAGGAAAATGGGTAGCTCTTGGTAGAAAACCTTGAACACCCCCAATGGTTTGTGGGGAGATTTTAGAGGCAAAAGGTGGGGTGGGGGCTGCAGGGTGTGTGTTTGGTTGGTGGTAAAATAGAAGGCAGTGCTTCCAGGAATCTTGTGCTCAGCCTGAAATTACCACCCTCCACTTGGGTGGGGGCGGGAAGAAGAAGAACTCAAAGATACTGTTGTGGGGGCGGGGAGATGCTACCCGTTGCTACACTCTTGCTTCTTGACTATCTTGACTGCTCCTCCTTTGTCTCTGCATTCCCTCACTTCCCTGGTTAGAATCTGCCCTTTGGCACTCAGAGAAGGTTTAGGAGGCTGAGTGAAGCCTATTTACTTTAAAGAAGGAACTGGGAACATGGAAAGGATTTGTACCCAGGAGGGGCCCACAGGGTCCTTCTGTTTCAGAAACATTGCTTTCCTGGAATGAGGTATTTTGTCTGGATTCTGGAGAAGGCAGGGAAACCAGTTTTCCTAAGTTGCAAGAAAAAAACATTTTCTTCAATATTAATTTTTAAATAACTTGTGTGCTTAATATTCATGTAAGGTTTTACCTTATATTACCTGGCTAAGTGCTAGAGACAGAGAGCCTAAAATTAAAGTGGAAAATCAAGGTTCTGGAAAAGCAAATACCAATTTAGAGCTAATGGATATTGAAAAGATCTTGTTTAGCATAATGCAAAAGTATTTTTTAAGAATGAAAAATTGGTCAGAATGGTGTTATAAAATGTAACTTTGCATTCTTTTGTTAATTGTAGACAATTTGAGTAATTGAGTTGAACTGGATAAAATGGAATATTCAACAATTTTTGACCTACCAAAAAAGGCAATTTCATCTGGCTTAACTTAATACCAACTTAAATATGTGCATAGTATAAACACAGCAGGAACATTTTCAACCTTTAAAAATATCGATATAAAATATCATGAATCTTTAATATGTAATATATTTGCAAGCAGAGTGGTATTCCTCTTGGCATATTACACTTCTAATGAAATATACATTTATTCAAATGGAGATTACCTAAATTCATCTTTTTAAACTCTGATGAGGTTGCTCTATTATCCACCGAATTTCAGAGAGCTCCTTCCCTGTGAGTTTGTTTCCTGGATTTTTTGCCTCAGGCTAATATCATACCTGGTTGAACATCTGCTAGGGAAAAGGTGCAGCTGTGTGCACTACCAGGATGGGGGTAGGGAGGAAAGCCATTTGACCTTCACTGTCTGAGGGCTCAGAACTTCATTAAAACATCCCTTGGGATTGTGGGCATAACCAAGAGAAAGATAACATTTGTAATTAGTCCTTCCCACTGGCTATAATCCTGTTGAACTCCATGATTAAAATACAAATTCAATATTCTAAATGGTCACAAAACATTTGATAAAAGGTTATTTTGCTTTTAATTCAATGGAGGGGGAATGCCTTTGCAAGGGCCCACTTTTTGTACTCTGACTCTCAAAAAGTGTCCTGCAGAGTGACTCTTCCAAAGGGCAAGTGAAATAATTAGGCAATAAATTGTTCAAATGTTAAGAGCAAAGCTGTTCCAGAAGCTAGTGAGGCCACATGAATATCATAGCAAGTGATAAATATCCTGAACTCCTGAGAAGTCAAGTGCCTGCACGTTCTTCCCCTAGTCTGTTGGATTGGTTTTGGTTTCACAGTACCTTTCTTTTAATCTGTTGTTCCCACATTGAAAAACCAACTAAATTCTTTGGTTTTTCTTCAATACATTGATGTCTATTTGATTGTTATCTAGGTTCTAATCATTTTCCAGTAGGGTCCAGATTGAGTTCTCTCTCCTTTGCTGTGCTCTCTTTGATTCTCCACATGTTAAGAAACTTCTTTGCTCTTGACAATCCCATATTACCTTTTTTTTTTTTTTTTTTTCAATGACTGCACCTAGAAATTGCAGGTGGAAATTCCCCGGGGCTTGAGGTTGACTCGGAATTGCAGCTGAGTCCTATACCACAGCCTTGGCAACACTGCATGCACGCTTCATCTGCAGCTACCTACGCCACAGCTTGAGGCAATGCCAGATCCTTTCCCCACTGAGCGAGGCCAGGGAGCAAATCTACATCTTCACAGAGACAGTGTCGGGTCTTAAACTGCTGAGCCACAATGGGAACTCCCCATATTCCTCTTAGGGGCACTCATTGGCCAATTTTTTACTGCCTTCTGTTTTATTTACATTTTCATGTATTTAGTTTTTTTTTAATCAAGTGTACTGTAAACTCTATGAAAGTTACTATATCTTTGCATCTTTAGTTCCTAGCACATAGCTTGTTGATAGAAGCTTATCAAAAAAATGTTTATGGCTGACATTAAAGATGACAGTATCTTTTACTTCCAGGAGAGAAAATGACAAATGAGGAAAGCTAGTTACTGAACAAGCTAGTTCAGAGTATTACGAACTAGCCAGTGGCATAAATAGTAAATCATCAGAGGTTGATTAATAATTTGTATCATTGTTATTGACCTCATGGAATTAAACAAAACATAATACATATTTTTCTTCCATGCTTGGCTGATGAGTGACTATATAAATGATAATCAACAAAGGTAAAACATTTTTTACTTTAGAAAACTAGGTTGAGTATAGTGATAAAATAGAGTTACTGTCTTAGAATTATGATATCAGCCTCTTGAATACTGATTTGTTTTTGCTTGTATTTATAGTTGTTTTAAAGCTAGACCAATTAAAACTATCAATAAATGTAGTCCTTACTGTATTTTCTTCCTGCTCCTTATAACCTTGAAAGGGATGTCAAGTCTAATTAGGCTAGAGTGATTTATATACAGTTCTTCTTAGGGTAAAATGGGTGAATTAGCTAATGCATCAAGGTTGACATAGGGCGAGATTGCTCAGGAGAGAGTAAAGTGTATTGAGATTACTGGGAAGTGAAGGAGAATAGTCCAGCTTTGTCAGAAAGATGGAGAGAAAGACAGAATGTATTGTACCAGAAGCCTATGAAGGTATCTCAAAAAGGTTAAGTGTCAAAGCTTAGAGATGGTTCTACCAAGAATAGAAAAGAATATTAACCTAAATACTCAGAATAGCAAATCTAAATACTCAGAATAGCGTGCCTCTTAGTAAATTTTGACTTAAGCTGTTTGGAATAAACATCTGGATGCTTTTGAAATTGTATACACCAGTCTATGCTAAATTTAATAGGTCAAATCTATTTTTTTCTTAATAAAATAATTTGTTCTTTACATCCAAGTTTTAGGCAAGTACTAGGTAATATTTAAAGTAGCTAATGTACCCATCTATATCTGCATATGCTTGCCTCCATCATATGAGTATCCCTTATTTATTTTTTTTCTTTTGAACTAAGGTTGTTAGAAAGCTCTCTCATGGTTTATTTTAAGCACTGAGGAAGTAAAAGGATTTTGGAAGCGGCCTTTGAACAGTGAGTGTAGAAATAGCTTCACATGCATTTATCTTGTACTTCCTTTCTCAGGCTAGCCCAGCCAGTTGATTCTACTGTAAATAGGAAATCGGCCCTTCTTCCTTTACCAAAATCTAGTTTTTCCAACTTACAGCTAAATTAAGGCATGAAAGGTTAAACTGGAAGGAAGACTTAAGTGTCAACAAAGAAAGGAGAAAAGTATTTCTCCGTCTTGGGTCTAATTGCTACTAGCTTTGTTGCTGAATGCATCGCCATTCTGCAGTAAGCCTTCCCTAATGTCAACTAGGGTTCACTTGCTGGTGCAAATGTCTGGTGTTGCATCTCTTTGGAGCTTAAAGGCCAGTGATTTGAGAACATGAAATATTCTGAAAATGTGCAATCTCAGGTTGTACATGAAAAAGAATGCCAGTAACTTTAGAATCTGGTCATCTCTAGGGCTTTTTTTTGTCAATCAGTGTTTGCTATGCAAAACTCTCCTTCTAATAGCACCTAAGTAAAAACAAAGTACCTTTTATAGTAAAAGGTAAGCTAAAATGGTCTAATCCAATCCTTTACTTTCTGGATAAGTAAACTTAGTCTGCTGAGACTAAGGAATTGTCCCCAAAGTCACCCTGGTAGTTTGATATGTCTGTGAAATGTCACAGCCACCCATTTCTGAAAATCAGAATAGGGCTTAGAGTGCAGTTGTAATTAATGTACTTGCTCTAGAACATAGCTCAGTATTAATTATTCCTTGATTTATTACCTTATTTCTTAAGAAACTTTGCACAGTTCAACTCATTAGTTGGGTATATATCTATCCCCTATTATATGATGGGCACATGGCTTATTCACATATAAATCATTCTTAAATCTTCCTCCCACCTCACCCTGAGGACAGTGCCTTGCACCTGTAGAGGTGGAAAAAAGTTTGCTGAATTGAATCACATCAAAACCATAGGGAAATCAGGTTAGCACAGATAAACTGGAAAGTGAGTTCTAATAGAACTTTTCCAATATACCTTCTATAAAAAATAGCCATATATTTTGATTTAAAACCTGACTTGATTCATTTTTTTATATAGCCGTTAGTTTTTCCTTCTTTCTCTCTTCAGCATCTTAAGGTCTTGCCACATAAATGCTTGAGCTTTCCTCTTAGTTGGAAATTATCGTATCAGGAGTCTGGCTCTGGAGGGAAGTCTGAAATGTTTCTCACACCTGTCACTTCTTTTTTATTTTGAATATTTATTTCTTGTTTGATCCCTGCTCTTTTAGTTGTAGCATCCCGGTGCCTTCCTTAATTAAGCTTTCCTTCCCCGGGGACCACTTTTATGTGCCCATCATACTACTTTCTTTTATCATAGCTCTGAACATGGTGCTGCCTTCATCAAACGCTGATTTTGATAAGCTTCCTGGATCACTGAGCTCTAAAAACCTGAGATGTGTATTTGGTTTTGTGACCTGTACACTAAAATCGACACTGCTTTACTATACTTGGCCTGAGAGTGGCATTCTTTACTCTTGGAGTTCATTAAATTGTTTGGAGGCTGTAGAAACTACATTGGATCAAGTTGAGTGAATATAGTTGTTCATCAGACTCTGAAAACTTCCAAAATATTTACTTTTTGTTAACTGAATGACTGTGCATGAAAATTTCTTAAATAGGTCTCTGCTGAATGGAATTTTGCACTCCAATTTGATAGACAGTCAGTATGCTCCATTTACGTATATCTGGCCTTATCAAATAATGGACAAGTATTTGTAGAGCAAAAAATATACTTGATAATTTTGTATTATGGTGTGATCACTTTGTGGATTTTCTTGTGGATAAAAGGCTTTGTGTTATTTGAGCATTACTTATTATTTGAGCACTACTATTAGAATTGTGTGCAGAGAGTTCAGAAGCCCCTTCCCTCAACTGCAATATTTATAAAAAGGAGCAAGCAAACAGTGAGCCTTGCTTTCTTGAGATTGTTTCATTTAAAAAGACATTTTTTTTAGAGCAGGTTTAGATTCATAGCAAAATTGAAAGGAAGGCATAGAGATTTCCTAAATACTCCTTGCTTCCCCATATGCATAACCTCCCCCATTGTCCACAATCCCCACTAGAGTGGCATAATTGTTAGAAATGATGAACTCACTGTGACACATGCTTATCGCCCAAAGTCTATAGCTTACATTAGGCTTCTTGTGTTGTACATGCTATGGATTTGGACAAATACATAATGATGTGTGCCTGCCATTTTAGTATCATGTAGAGTATTTTCACTGCCCTCACAATCCTCTGTGTTGCACTTACTTATTCCTCCTTCCACCTAACCCCTGGAAACCACTGACTGTCCATTTTTAATGCTTCTGGATAATTTAAGGAGCTACAGTGAGCTTCTGTGAGATCCTATAATGCATGAAAATTTATCTTCTTAGAAGCCACCTGAAAAATAAAAATTAGGAAGCTTTTAGTACAAGTTGTTTATTTTAAAATATGTCCTTATATTGTCTAGTTCTATATAGAAAGGGATAATAGAAGTTTTGAGGTGAAATGATTCACTACATCAGGGTGTATTCCAGGGTGTATTCCTGGCTCTTTGATAAGAGTAAATCTTCATTTCTGCTTAGTAGCCTGTCAGACAGGCTGCTTCACTACTATTGACATTCAACAATTAACTTTCTTTCAATCTCAATTAATGGTATTATTTTCTATTTTGTAATTTTGCTGTTAAAAATCATGAAATATGCTTTAATCAACTATATAATTTAAAGTAAAATTAAGGTTTGTGCCCTTATTTTCATTTCAAATGCTAGATTTAGTATGTATGCCATTTGTGATGGCCCTTTTAAAAGCTAACTTTGAAAATGAATTCTTCCTACCACCATTTTTTTTAATAATGAAACTTGAAGCATATTTTGTCTCACTGATTTCTTCAAAGTTCTGACTGTCAAAAGATAGCTTTTTCTCTTAGAGTTTAGAGAAAAAAGACTCTTAAATAATAAAATACTTCATTTTTAATTCCTATAATCTTTTTGTATGCTGATATTATCAGAGAATAAAAATAATAGAATCATGACTTTAATTTCCATTATTTTCTTCACTTGACCTCTAGAAAGGGAATAATTTGATGCAGTCCACGTTTGTTGTTTTGATGGGGTGACTGTTTTAGTTAAGGTTTGTTGTCTTCATTCTAAATGAAGTAGATTTTACTCCAAACCATAGGCTAACTATAATTGACCAATAAAATAAAATAACACTAATTTGTTCTTAGTACTTTAAGCCATCTATTTTATGTTCTTGTATCAAAATATTCATCAGTTGATCAGGCTATTTGCATTATTCAGTCATGCAGACAATGGAAATCATAATTAATAGAGCAATATTATGCTATATGTAGAATATATATATATATACACACACACACACACACACACACACACACACACACACACACACTTTTATTCTGTGATGGGAACTTAAGGGCACAAACTTAGTTGGGCTTGGACTTTATATATTGGTGACATGATTTTCCATAAACTTCTTTGTGTCCTCCTGTCCAAAAGAACAGCTGTTCTGTTGAGGAAAAGTTTATACTTGTGAATCTTTATTTTTTTCCTTGCCTGTGACATGTGAAAGTTCTAGACCAGGCACTGAACTCAAGCCAAGCAGTGACAACGCTGAATCCTTTACTGCTAGGCCACCAGGGAGCTTCTGTGAATCTTCAGTACCTGAAAAAATATTACAACTGGGCAGCAATTTTGCATTTTTTCTTCCCTTTTTAGGACTGCACCTGTGGCATATGGAAGTTCTGAGACTAGGGGTTGAATTGAAGCTGCAGCTGCAGTCTACATTACAGCCACAGCAACACTGGATGCAAGCTGCATCTGCAACCTATGCTGCAGCTTGTGGCAACACTGGATCCTTAACCCACTGGGCGAGGCCAGGGATCGAACTAGCTTCCTCATGGACACTGTGACCTGCTGAGCCACGATGGTAACTCCACTATTGGGCGGTAATTTTGGAATCCTTACTGCCTTTATAGATAAATTTCTGTTGGTTTTTCTCAGACATCTTAAGATTCTCTTGGTAAAATGTGTTTACCAACACATTGATAAAAGGGGCTGTGATCACGTCAGTATTTTATTTGTACTTGAGGAATAGATTTCGGAAAAAAACACCTACTTCACCTGCCAAAATACTGGAAGATTTCTGCTTATGCACTTTTAGAATTTCAGTCTCTGTTAAATACTTTAATTAGATTAAGTTGCTATCATTGTAATACATAAAATTGCTGCCTACTGAGATCTATCCATTTTTAGAAATTGAGTACAATTACTTATGAACAAGAAACAGGAAAGGGCCAGAATTAGATTCTCTTTTGCTTCCGTTATTTTCTTAAGGTATTTTTTTTTTCTATGAGGAATGATAAATTATGGAAAGTGTAATAGATTTGGAAGTGAATGATATCCCAGTTTTTCCTCTTAAGAATGACAGCTTGGAGTGCCCGCTGTGGCACAGTGGGTTAAGAATCAGACAAAATTGGCTCGGGTCCCTGCAGAAGCAACAGTTCAATCCCTGGCCCAGTGCAGTGGCTTAAAGGATCTGGTGTTTCTGCAGGTGTGGCTTGGATTCAGTCCCTGGCCTGGGAACTTCCATATGCTATTGGTGTGGTCATCAAAAAAAAAAAAAAAAAGATTGATGGCTTTAGCTTCTCTGTCATATAGCCCCTTAGCATCCTAAACCCATTTACATAGTATTTTTATGATGTGTTTGCCATCTGTCTTCCTTGGTAGAGTTTAAGCTACCTAGGGAAGAAACTAAGTCCTTTTTGTTCACTGCTTTATCTTCAGTGCTAGCATGTGGTAAGTTATTGACAAATATTTGACAAGTGTTTTAAAATAAAGTGTATTTAGAAGTGAAAAATAGAAAAGTGCAAGAATGTCCTACCTAAAATTGGGTTTCATGCCCAGGATATCTTTAATTGAATCTTTGAATGACGTTAACACTTGAGAAAGAAATGTTTCCCTACCCTAATTTATAGATCCCTCTTCACAAGTCGTCTTCCAGATCTATTAATAAGAAACGGTATTAAAGGCCTTTGAGCCGGGATATTCCTAGTTATAAAAGGAGTGGGAGGCAATGCCAGTGGTATAATTTGAGGGAGAGTAAGAGGTAGGTTTAATCAAAAATAGCTCCCACCTGGTGGCCACAGTATTTGAAATCATCGCTGGAGCTGTTCTGTTGTGAAAGGGTCTCTGGGAGGCCCATTTTTAAACTTATCGTGGTCGTTCTCAAAACAAAATGCATCCTACCTCCTTTCTGGGTTAGGACTTGAAATGAGTTATATGTGAAAAGTCTCATAAAATTTTGGTCTGTAAAATGACATATGTACTATTATGCAGTTGAATAGACAGATTTTCTACCTCAAAAACTGAGAAACAAAAATTTCTAGAAAGAGCTGTTAAGCTTCAGGTAAGGATTAGAAGCTACTCCTCTAAGGAAGGTAAATAGGTGAGAGTTGAAGTAATATCAGCTATAAAATTATTTGTCCAAAATTTAAGGGAAAAAAAAATTCCTGAAGCATGGAGGAACCTTTGGAATATTGACATTCAATATATTATTTATCTCTTTGGGTTATGACATGGGTAGTTAATGACAGGACCAGAATTTGAAGTGCAGTGATAGATAGGCTATTTATGAGGGGAGGGAGAGGGGTTGCTTAGCAACTCAAAGGCCATCAAGGCAAGGAGAGCTTTTCAGAAGAGATGCCCTTGCTTAAGGAATTGCATTTTGCCCATTCACCTAAGCCAGGAATCAAAGGAAAGGTGGGAGATTTTACTTGTTTTACTTACTGTGATACCGTGATTTATAATCAGTATACCTTTGGTATTGGTCCTTATTTCTGGCCCAGAGCTCCTAAAACCCTTGGAATTTCCCAAGTGATAAGAGAGACAGAGGTATTTCTGTTATGTTAATGAGGTAACATCTGGACCACAGCTAGGGCTGTGGAGCCTACCTGGTAATTAGAGGGTTGGGATTTTCAGTCCCATCCCCTGGCCTCCTAGGAGGGGAGAAGGGCTAGAGGTTGAATTAATTGCCAATGGCCAATGATTCAGTCCCTCATGTCTTTGTAATGAAGCTTCCATAAAGTCCCCAAAGGAGAGAACTTGGAGAGCTTTCTGGTTGGTCAACAGGTAGAGTTTGGGGAGAGTGGCATAGTACTGAGAGGACACAGAAGCTCTGTGTCCTTCTCCCATACCTTACTCTGTGCATCTCTTCACCGAGTTAGATCCTTTTAGAAGAAACCAGTAATCGAGTAAGCAGAATGTTTCTCTGAGTTCTGTGAGCTGCTCTAGAAAATTAATTGAACCCAAAGAGGGGGTCATGGGAACCTCTGAGTTATAGTCAGAAATGCAGGTAACAACCTGGACTTGGGATCAGAGTTCGAAAAACAAGGAAGGGGTCACGGATACCTCTAGTCTGAAGGCCATAAGTCAGAAGCACAGATAATCACCTGTCTGATGGTGAGGGGTGGGGCAGTCTTGTAGGACTGAGCCCTTAACCTGTGCAATCTGATGCTCTTTCCAGGCAGATAGTGTCAGAACTGAGTGAACTGCAGGACATCCTACTAGTGTCCTGGGCATTGCTTGGTAATGGAGGGGAACACCTTCCCCTTCCACATCCATAACTGGATACTATATGTTGGTGTGCGTGTGCGTGTGTGGTGGTGGTAGTGGAACTTGCTGACATTTGGTGACTGGCAGTGAAGTATTCTGTGTGGATGTGTCAGTAGCGTGAGATTAAAAAAGAAACTCGGGGACGGATGGGGTTTTCCCTACCCAGGTAGACTGAATGGCGTTTTTCCCATTCATTGACTTTCTTGTTTGGCGTGTTTTACCTTTTCTATTTTCTGCTTTCTCTTTAGCAAAGTTGGTACCGTGTTCTGCAGTGGGTGGAAGGCAAACTCGGGAAAGAAGGAAAGAAAGTAATTCATGACTTATTCCCATAATAAGTAGTCAGGCTACTGAATCATTAAGATTATGAGTCATTTTGTTACTGTTTTCTTAACCCCAGTTTTTCTCCACTGAATAAGTGAATGGTGGACAAGGAGAGGAGAAGCCAAAGGATGAAGCCAACACTCGATATAAGTTGTGACTATTTACCTTCAAATCTGGGTACCCCCTTCCCTAGCAGTTGTTCTTGGGCGGGTTATCGAACCTTTGTAAACTGAAATTTCATCTACTCTAAGATGAAGATAATCATGGCTCTTGACTGCTGGGTTATATGAGGGTTAAATGAGTGAGAAGAGAGCAGAACCCGTGTTCACAAAGTGGTCAGCAAAAGTCAGCTGTTACTCCTCAGGGGACAGACTCCGCAGCCTGCTCAGGCTGGAATGACCTCCCAGTTAAAGATGACCCTGAAATTCTCAGTGTGTTTGGAGATTCCAGTTTGGACATCTTTCTAGCCAAATGTGGGTAATTACAGAAAAACAAAAACCCCTGAGGCTCCAAATTGCATGAGGAAGTAACTGCCCTCTTGTCACAAGTAAGGGGAAAAGGAAACCTTTGATCTCTGACCAAAAGTGATATTTTACTGAGCCAGTTTTCTCCCTGGAAGATTTGAATCATGAGTGGTTTATGTTTCACATGAAGTTAATGGTAACTCATACCTCAGTAAACAGAGAAATGCTCTGAACTGGAATCATGGAGAATTTAAAATACTACAGGCTGGATAATTGACTTGACAAACAAGTCATGCTGGGCAGACTAATTAAATACTCAACCTTTTGAACTTGCCTCTGGCATTTTACAACTGACCCCCCCCCCCACCTCTTTTTCCGTCTAAACTCTGTCATTGTTTTAAAATTTTACTTGAGAATCTTCTGACAGCAGCTTCACTTTGACAGCTTGACCAACTACAATCTGGCTGCTGCCTTATCCACTATAGTGGTCTCCTAAGGCATCCATAGTGTCAGCCTTAAAACCAACAGATACTGTTTGGTCCTCAGATGCTACTTTGATACTGTCACCCATATTACTCATTTTTCAGATTACTTATTCCTGTTGCTTTATGATGATTTTCTCTCCTTGTTACCACAAATCTCTAACCGTTGCTGTGCTGCCTTTTTTTTCTTTATTCTTTTTTTTTTTTTAAGGGCTGCACCCGAGGCATACAGAGGTTCCCAGGCTAGGGGCTGAATCAGCTGTAGCTCCCAGCCTATGCCATAGCCACAGCAATGCCAGATCTAAGCGTGTCTGTGACCTACACCACAGCTCGGAGCAACACCGAATCCCCAACCTACTGAGGCTAGGGATCATGGATACTAGTCGGATTTGTTGGTGCATCACAATGGGAACTTCTCTAACCACTGCTTCTCTGTTCTGCAGGTTTTTCCTCTAATGCCATCCTTTTTTGTTTCCAAGGTTCAATCCTTAGTCTGTTGCTTTTTTTTTTTTAACATTTTTGAAATTTTAATGTTGATTTACAATGCAGTGATAACTTCTGCTATCCAACAAAGTTATTCAGTTGTACATAGACACATATCCATTCTTTTTTAGATTCTTTTCCCCTATAGGTTATCGCAGAATATTGAGTAGAGCTCCCTGTGCTATGCAGCATGTCCCTGATGATCATCTATTCCATATACAGTAATGTGTATATGCTGCTCTTTTCTTTTTACATATTTTTCTTAAATGATCTTGTTTCTCTACCACCAATGTGTCAATCATTCCTAAATCTGCATCTCCAGAGTATAGACTGTAATTTCTAGACTTATGTTTGAAGTGTGTGTCCTAAGTGTGTGTCCTTAAACCAGCCCCATCACAAATATACTCTTTATTTCCTTCCTTGGCTTAGGGAGTCATCATCCCCCACTCACCTACAGCAAGAAGCCTAGGAATTGCTCGCAGCTATTTTTGCATTTTCACCCATATCCACATCCAGTGGATTTATTTCCTAGTATTTATTTTTTATTTTTTTGGCCCTACCCGTGGCATGTAGATGTTCCCAGACCAGGGATTGAACCTGTGCCACAGCAGTGACCCTAGCGGCTCCAGTGACAACTCTGAATCCTTGAACCTGTGCCACAGCAGTGACCCTAGCGGCTCCAGTGACAACTCTGAATCCTTAACCTGCTGAGCCACAAGAGAGCTGCCCTAGTATTTCTCGTTTTTACTTAAATTCTTTGTCATTACTGACATGAGTCACAGTGTCTTTATTATTTTAGTAGCTTTTAAAAATGCTCTCAGAGTTCCCTTCGTGGCTCAGTGGTTAACGAATCCAACTAAGAACTATGAGGTTGCGGGTTCCATCCCTGGCCTTGCTCAGTGGGTTAAGGATCCGGCGTTGCCGTGTGCTGTGGTGTAGGTTGCAGACGCGGCTCGGATCCTGAGTTGCTGTGGCTGTGGCGAAGGCCTGCAGCTACAGCTCCTGTTAGACCCCTAGCCTGGGAACCTCCATATGCTGCGGGTGCGGCTCTACATAAAGGCAAAAAGACAAAATAAAATAAAATACAATAAAATGCTCTCCATTCTTACCTTTTAAATAAGGATGATAACAAACCCTGAAGATGCAGTTAGGACATGCCAATCTCTCTTCCAAGTGCTTTAGTTATACCAATTAATTTAATTCCCACGATAAGCCCCCCAAAGCAGGTATTCTTATTATCTGCTTTTCACAGATAAGATCACAGAGAGGTTCACTTGATCACAGAGCTGGTGGAGGCAAGCTGTAAACCCAGGCAGTCAAGCTCCAGAGTTCTGCTGCTCACTGTTATCGGATTAATCTATGCACAAGGAAATTTAAGTATGTTTTTCTCCCTGCTGCCCATAACCCAAAGAGCAAAGATAATGTCTTCTATGGGACATAAAAGTTTTGGTCTCTGCTCATCTGAATGGCTTCATTTGTTACCTTCCATTTAACACTGTGTTCTAGCCACACTCCCCTCATGCTATACTTACCAGTAAATTCAATAGCAGTGACAGATTCTGTGTTTGCATATCCACCGTTCGGCTTGGCATTCATTTTTTCTGTTCTCCTTTTGATATTTTTCTTAAACCCACCGTTACTAATGCTGTAACAGTTTAGCCAGTTACAAGGGCATTGTACCAGATAGAATTCCAAGATGCCCCGACTCCCCAAATTCCTGATCCTTAGTGTATATATACCTTCTTCCAGTTACTCAAACAGACACTAATCTAGGTATTACTGTGAAGGAATTTTGCAGATGTAATTCAAGTACCAAATCGGTTAATTTTCTAATAAGGACATTGTCTTAGTGGGCTTGACTTGGTCTCGAGCATCCTTTAAAACGTATATATTTTTTCCAGCAGGAGGAAGTTGAGCGATTGAAGGCACGGGGAATATTTGATGTGTTAGCACTGGTTTGAAGATGGAGAAGGCCCTATGGCAAGGAATGCCGAAGGCCTTTACGAGGTGTAACTAGCCCCTGGCTGAGAATTGGCAAGGAAACAGCAACCTCAGTTCTACAAAGGTAAGGAACTGCATTGTGACAACAATGAGAACAATCTTGGAACTGTTTTTTAAAGGCAAGATGAGGTCACCTGTGAGTAAAATAGTTTTACTTTTTCCTTTGTATTTTTTTTCTGCTTAATTCTCCTGACTACGACTTCTAGTACAATACTGAATACAAGTGGCAAGAGTAGAAACCTTGTCTTGTTCCTGTACTTAGAGGGACAAAGTTGATCTCGATTTTCCCTATTAATTACAGCGTTAGCTCTGGGTTTTTTTCAACAGATGCCTTTTCTCAGGTTGAGGAAGTTCTGAAGTTCTGTTGTTGTTTTTTTTTTTTTAATCATGAAAGGTTGTTGGATTTTTTTTTTAAATCATGAAATGTTGGATTTTGTGAACTGATTTTTCTGCATTGGTAGAGGTGATCACGAGGTGATCATGTGTTTTTGTCATTTACTGACATGTTGTATTACACTAAATTGATTTTGTGATGTTAAGGTTATTTCTTTCATTCCTGGGATAGATCTCATTTGGTCATGGTGTATAATACTTTTTATATGTTGTTGGATTCATTTTACTAGCTTTATATTGAGGGTTTTTGTGATTCATAAGGAACACTGGCCTTTAGTTTTCTTTTGATATCTTGTCTGGTTTTGGTGTGATGATAGAATAGATCACTTTAGTATTACATTAGAAATGGACAAAAGAATGAAATTGAGAAAATTCACAAATATGTGGGGATTAAACAGAACAGTTGTAAATAACCACTGGGTCAAAAATGAAATTACAAGTGAAATATCATTAAAGATGAATGAAAACTAATAGCATGCTATAATGTATGTGATGCAGCTAAAATAGTGCTTTGAGGGAAATCAATGCTGCATACACCTACATGAAAAGAGAAAAATCTCAGATCAATAACCTAATCTTTCAACCTTAAGAAGCTACAAAAGAACTATAAACTAAACCCAAACTAAATAGAAGGACGGAAATAATAGTGAATGAAAATAAATGAAATTGAGAATAAAAAACAAATAAATATAGCCCATGTTGGTTCTTTGAAAAGATCAACAGACTATAAACCTTTGTGGATAGAATGACCAATAGAAAAAGAGAGAAGGCTTAAATTAGTGAAACTGGAGTGAAGGAGAGTGCGTCACTATCTGAGCCCTAATTTCCTTATCTGTGAAATAAAAAACGATGATATATGCCTCATGAGGTTGTTAGAGATTTTGAATGAAACATCACTGATCTCTGTGCCTGGAATGTAATAGGGTATTTGTGGGAGGTTGTTTTTCCCTTTTTCTTTTGGACTTCTACTTCATCTTACACTATTGAATTCTTTACAAAGTCTAGTTTAAAAACCAGAAGTGATCATTCATGCTTTTAAAATCTACTTCACTGCTTATCTCGATGCCTTCCATGTTCTAATCCCAATTTACCTTTCCATTTATAATGCTCCCTACACTTAGGCTTTGAAGCTGAGCTTCAGCCAAGCTGTTTCACTCACTTTTCCTTGGGGTACAGATGATGTAGGGATTTGTTTTCATGTATTTATCTCTTTATTTTCTGGCTCTGGCTTTCCCTTTATCTCGCTCTTGCACTGGTATTCTGCAGGCTGTTCTTTTCCCCTCCAGCCCAAACCAGAGCAGAACCAATGAATCAAGGCATTTCTTACTTAAGTGAAAGGCAGAAGCATTTGACTTTTGCTAGCAGAGCTGTTTCTGGGTTCCCTACTCCTTATATAAACAGCCTTTGAACTCTTCTCTGACTATATACTACATACCTTTCAGGATCTCAAGTCTTGCATCCTTCTTAACTTTTCTTTCATGACCAGTTGGAAGTTTAGTGCATTTCTGCATGCTATTGCAATTAACTTATTCAACTATTTTATCTTTTGTTGTGTTTAATTGCTTCATGACCAAAGCTTTAGCAAGGTGTGTATACAGAGCAAATTGCTATGGTATTACCTTGGGTTGAATTATGAACATCAAAAGAAAACACTCAAAATTTAAAAATGTGGGAGTATAAAAGGAAAAAATATTTCAGAGAAGGGTTAATAAAAAGTTTTTATGCAGTTTGTTCCTGCATAATTTTGTCCACAGCTTCTGAAATAAAAATGAGGTATCTTTTAAAAAATGCCACTCAGAAAATATTCACTTTAGACAGAATCTACTAATACCTGTTGTAAAACATTAGGAAATAAATGCACACGTATTTTCCCACTTCCTGTCAAACAGCTTGGTCCTGTTTTTGTCAGACATACTACTATTTTTTTACATTTTTGAGGTTTATAGTCTTGACATAACATAAATGGTCTGCCAGTTATTTTTCCAGCAATAGGTTTATTCAGGATAAAAAAAAAAAGAATTGTAGTTTGGGGTCTGCAACCGTGGTGAGCCATGTGTAAGTCCTCAGGCAACAAGGAGAGAAAAACTCTTTTCAAGGGGAAAAGGAAATTGGGCAGGTAATAGAAGATGAAATATCCCTTGGTGAAATTGAGAGTTCGAGGTATAGTGGTTTTTTATTGGCTGAGTTATGTCTCTCATTAGCTGAGCCCTTGCCAGGGCAAGAAGTTGTCTTCTTGTTGGCCTCTGCTATCATAATAGGACACGAGAGTTCCTCTTCTAGCCTCCTGACTTTATTTTTTTGTAGATTTCTGTTTATTAATCTTTATAAGCATATATACTTTTCTAAACTAGCCCTTTTTTTGCCTTTTTAGGTACACACCTGTTGCCTATGGAAGTTCCCAGGCTAGGAGTCAAATTGGAGCTATAGCTGCTGGCCTATGCCACAGCCACAGCAATGACAGATCTGAGCTGTGTCTGCAGCCTACAGCACAGCTCATAGCAACACAAGATCCTTAACCCAGGGATTAAGTGAGACCAGGGATCGAACTTGCATCCTCATGGATGCTAGTCAGATTCGTTTTCACTGAGCCATAACAGGAACTCATAACAGTTTAACTCCTTTAAACTGACCTTTTAAAGTGAGCAACAAAATGTCTACATCCCTTTGAAATGGTAAATAAATTTTTGAGCATTTGTTTTATGCATGCATGGGAATTCTATTGTATGATTGTACTTAATACATGAAACCTACATGCTATTATAAGATACGTATGATGATTTCCACTTTTCTTATATAAGCAGTATTCTGATCATTTTAATAGCTATTTTATTTGCTTATTTTATTAAGATAAAACAAAGATAAGTTTAAAAATGTAAGTCAGGGTAGTCATTGGCTATCATGTTGACCAGACGCACAGGAATTCTAATTAATGCATGAAAAACCTACTGTAGTTCACCCGTAAAATTAAAATGTAATGTCTTTTTTCCCCAGGGTTTTGCAAGTTGCATTTAGATAACATCTGAAAAAGATATGCTATCAAACAGTGCAATATATTACTAATTTCACTGTTGAGGCAGTTTTATGAAATCACTGCCCCCACAGCACTGCTTTTATGCTTTATTACCCTTTGACATAAATGACTTACAAAAACGGAAAACACTATATAAATGTCAGAACAGTACTGGGTTCCACACATCCCTGGCTTTATAGACTCCAGCAGATCATGAGGTTTCCAAGTGTGCTACCATTAAGAATTCCTAACACATACCTTTTTGGGAAAAATATACAATAATGACTCTTGCAAATATTTCATTTACTGACTGTTGTCTCTAAACTATGAATCTAAAATTTTCACATGCATATTACTGTTCCCCAAGTTGCAGTACAATTGCACCTGGTATAGTGATGACATTTTGTGTACTTAAGAAAAAAATTACCAGAGGCTCTGCCCATACATACATTGCAAACAAAGAGATTAAAAGAATCATTCTTAGTTTGTTATAGCTTTCATAGTATTTCTAAATAATAGACTGAAACGTAGGACTTCACAGAACGGGTTAAGGTTGGAGGAGTTTATTTTTAAGCATCTGTCTCAATGTGTGCTTAGGTTAAAGGAGAGGCAGTGTACACTGATAATTCAAAATGCTACCATTTATACTTACCTAATTAAAAAAAGGCTTTTCACTGAATCTGTTGAGTGGAGTGTCTGTATGTTACTAAAGTCTCCACATCATTGGCTTTGATCTTATGAGAAGAAGCAAATGCCATTGTAAATATGCCACATCTTTGCAAGTGATAGACTGTTAAGCATTTATTGAGATCCTACTATGTAGCGGGCACTCCATTAGGTACGAGAGGTCCCAAGATCAATGCTTTGTGATTTTGGTCTTTGACTTCACAGTTTAGAGAGAGAAATAGGCATACAAACAGGTCATCTCAATATGATAGCGTTAAAGTAGTATTTATATGGAGGCATTCAAAGTATTTGGGGAAAAAGTATTGACCCTGTTTCGTAAGGTTAGGAAAGTAATGCCTGAGCTGAATTTTCAAGTTAAAAGCCAGCCACACAGAGGGCAGCCCATGCAACTAGGTGGACAGGAGCAACTTACACTTGGTTTTATCTAGTCCTGCCTTAGCTGGTATGCCAACTGTGGTTGGACAGGCTGTGCATGGAAGTTCAACCTAGGCTGCTCTGACTTCACTCTTAGGCCATTTTATAATTAATCTGACTAGAGGAGGCACCTTTCTGTCATTCTTTGTCCACAGTGGTGCCTTTTTATGTTTGTTCACTCAGAAGGGCCACTTGTCTGCAGTTTTACAAAGGTGTTATATTTTAGCCTTGTACTGTTGGTCAGAGAGCAAGGCTTTCTCTTCATATCATCTTTAACTCAAAAGTTTTCTAAACATCTAACAGTCCCTTATCCTCTCTTCTGAAAATTGCAAGTATCCTGAGCTTTCTGCCTGTGGGTTGTCAACCGCTAGCTGATTAATAAACGGATGGGGAAGCTGGTCTGCACTCTGGGCTATCTCTCTGTGGTCTAGATCAAAGTCAAGACTAACCAAGAGAAATGTGGACAACTGGCTGACCATTCAGGGAGTGGATCTCAAAAGGGAACAACTGCACACTGAGTTTGCCGAAAAGTAAGCTCTTGGGGGCTTGAGAGTTCTCCATTATCTTCGCATTTTTACAGGTGCCTCCCCTTCTTTTTATCCCTTCCTCCCAACTAGTTGCTTCCATAGACTGTCAGTGGAAGATTTTTTCTTTCTTTTTTTTTTTTTTGCCTTTTGTCATTTTATGGCCGCGGGTTTTTATGGCCGCACCCACGGCATGTGGAGGTTCCCAGGCTAGGGGTCTAATCGGAGCTGTGGCCACTGGCCTGCGCCGCAGCCACAGCAACGCAGGATCCGAGCCGCGTCTGCAACCTACACCACAGCTCACGGCAACG
>PVHT020004020.1:7495385-7537695 GCA_004024745.2 Catagonus wagneri
TATAAAACTAAATGGCATCAGTAGTTCCCTGGTGGTGCAGTGGGTTAAGGATCTGGCATTGTCACTGCTATGGTGTGTGTTTGATTCCTGGCGTGGGAATTTGTACATGCCACAAGTGTGGCCAAAAAAAAAAAAAACCCCCAAAAACCACTAAATGGCATCCTTGTATCAGATATCGATTGTTTTTTTATTTTTATTTTTTATTTTTATTTTTTTTTGCCTTTATCTGGAGCCGCACCCGCAGCATATGGAGGTTCCCAGGCTAGGGGTCTAACAGGAGCTGTAGCTGCCGGCCTTCGCCACAGCAACGCGGGATCCGAGCCGCGTCTGCAACCTACACCACAGCTCACAGCAACACCGGATCCTTAACCCACTGAGCAAGGCCAGGGATCGAACCCGCGACCTCATGGTTCTTAGTTGGATTCGTTAACCACTGAGCTACGACGGGAACTCCTCGATTATTTTTTTAAAAATTCTCTTTGACAAAATAGTGTCATTCTTGGAGAATAAAGAGGGTAGCTCATTCAATTGCTAGCAAACTCTGTGCTTGATATTCACTGAGAAGTGAAGGATGGTGTACTCTGGGTCTGTCAGGGAAGTATTTACTGTATGATTTTCTGAAAGAGTTACTGTGCGAGAGAAAACTGGAAAGTTCTTTAAATACTACCTGCAGATACCTACACACCACTTTTCAGAGTTGAAGAGGTTAGTGAGAAAGAAAGGTATCTTTTGAGAAATCTTCCCAAGAGGGTTATGATTTAATTGTTAAGAGAACTGATTTAATTGTTAAAGATCTACGGACTGTACTTCCCCCCTCTGACCAACTCACTCCCTTCAGAAGCACTTTTGGTAGGCAATATGCAAATAGGGTTGTAGTAACTCAGTTCTCCCTGAAAATGCTTTTTTTTGCAGGAAATGAGGAATTTAATTTTTCAGAGTGCCATTAAATTGTTCTAATGAGTAATGCAGTCAAAGTAAAGTAGGCTAAATAGCAGGGAGGCATTTTGTGGTGACATTGGTCAAAAATGTCACCTGGTGGTGCAATAGGTTGAACATCTGGATTATATGTTGTTAGGGAATGAATTGTGTACCACCCCCTATTCATGTGTTGAAGCCGCAACTCCCCAGTGACCGTGCGTCTGCCTGCTTGATGACACATGCGGCTGCATATACAGAAACACTGTTACTTTTAAACAACCTTTTTGAACATCTAGCATTGGTATGAGTCAGAAAAAGTAAATCAAAATTTGTCTTCCGTCTATGGCCATATCAGCCTGAACATGTCCAATCTCATATGATCTCAGAAGCTAGGCAGGGTTGATCATGCCTGGGAAAATTTGTCTTCAATGAGTTTCCATCATAGTGAGAAAATCCTAATAACCTTTAGAGAGAAAAATAATATAAACAAAATATATTTCAAGATTGGAAGTAAGGCGGGAATCTGTTGTCCAATTATCTGTATTGTTTTACTTTAACTTTCTCTCTTCCCAAAATAATTTAAGGTGAATTTCCAAACAAATATGGACATAACTATGATAGGTTCTTCTGTATGTTGCTATGAGTGGGAACATTAAGCATAAAAAGTGAAGTCAGGAATCACATGGTGAAGGCAAAGTAATTATTCTCACCAGGGATAACATGGTTTGCAAGAGTGCAATTAAATTGGTTCTGGGAGTCTTAGTATTTCAAGGAAGGAATCATCTAATAGCTTGCATAGATCTCCCTGTTGGTGTTGTTCGCTTTATCACTTTGCAGTCATTTCATTGTCCAAAGTCTGTTTAACATTTTGCTGTGGAACAGAAATAGCTGATTTCTAAGAATGAATAGTGATGGATCTGCACAGCTTCATCATCTTACTCTGGTGCAGTTTGTCCTTGTGGCCGTTAACTTTCCCCTACAGCTAGTATTGCAGTGTCATATGTTCTGGTTTCATGAAAAGGAAGAATGGCTGGCAACTGCCCTGTATTTTTTTAAAGTATCTATATCTAATATATATAAATATTTCCTGGCTAAAACAAAGGGTGACAAAGATCCTTCCTGTTTTTGCTATCTTTGTCTCTTCCTGCATTCTTCCCTCTGGCTCCTTGGCTTCTTCAGATCCCCTCTCTTGGCCACTTGCTTGAACTTTGACCTCCCATCTGGCACCTTCAGTATTAGTCACGCTCTTGTCTCTGACTGTGTAAGATCTTTAGTATCTCTGAGGATTCTTTCTTTGTTTCTTTTTTTTTTCATAGATGAACTATTCAGAGGTTATTTTTCAGTTCTAATACCTGGAATTCAATTTATTGAAGTCCCAAGTTCAAAAACTTAGTATTTCCTTGAGAGTTTGTATTTTTATCTTACAAAACATAACATTGTAATTTTTGGGTCCAACAATTTTTAACCATCATTCTGGTACCATTTCAAACTTAATATACACCTTCAAATATATTTAGCCGAATTTATAAATTGAATATGTTCAATATTCTTCTTAAATGTTTCAACTGTGCAAAAGCAAAGACATGTCCAAAATAAAGATTATCTTTCTGCATAGTGAATGTTTGTAATTAATATAAATACTTTCAATTTTCTTAATATTTACATAAAGCAGTATAACTTTAATTGAACTCTGTCTTGAAACACCTCATCCTAAGACTGTAGCTGTCTGCTTGGTTCTACCTGGATGTCATATTGCTGCTAAGAATTTCCTTTAGGGGAAAAGCCTTCTAAATATGGTTATCTTTCAGTGCAGTACCTTTCTTGAGTTTCTGCCTGTTTTTTGGTCCCTTTCCATTGCCTTTGATGAGTTTTTTTATAATTGGTCTGAAATTTTGTTTTCTGTGGGAGGGTTAGTCTGAGAGCAACTGCTTTGTTATTCCCTGAAATGGACCTCTTGAATCAGAGGCTCTGGGATTTGTTAACCTGTCACTGAATGTAAGGTGAAGAAGGCTGGGGAAACAGAGGTAATGCAGATAATTAACCAACAACAAATAATGTCTTCTCATAGGCAGAACTAGGAAATTAAATGCAAGTTCATACATATCTTGTGTCATACCAATCCAGTAAAATGTCTGTAATACTAATCTGCTGCCAGCAAAGCTCTTGGCCTACTAACTAGCAAGACTAAAGGGAAGTTGCCTTTTTATTCATGTGCCCAGCAATGCCCTGCGCTTGGCAGTGGCCCACCGCTGGTCTTTCAGAACTGTGCTCTAGAATCAGTGTTGAATTTTGTTGTTCCTCAAGTGGCTCCGACACCTGCCAAATGGCAGATTATTGGCCTTTTAGTCTGCAAGCAATAATGGATATGCCTTTAGCATATTGAGGCATTTAGAGAGACTTTGGTAACTATAACTTGTGTGAGCTTAAACCTTGAAGAGAATTTGTCTTTACTCCATTTGGAACTTATATTCTAATAAAATGCCTCATTAAATGCCATGGATAAAAAGTAGCAAGGAACAAGTATAAGAGAAGGATGGTGGAGGAGAAGATAATTTTCAACAAAACATTACCCATAAAATGTATCTGAGAAAAGTAGGGAGATAGGATAAACCATCTCAAACAAAAGAGTAAGCCCTTTTGTGAACGAATCTAAGCCAGTCTGAACAGGATGTGTGTTTGGGGGTGAGGAGATGTTCCCTTCCCACCTTCATGTTGTCAGGTGTTATTTTATAATGAAAGCAAGTCTTACCTCGACCCCAATTCTGCATAATGTACTAACATTTATCAGCAAACAGGAACAAGTACAGTCATATAATCTGTTCTTGTTACTTCTGGACCATCCATCTTTCTGTCGTCAGCCCCTCTGACAAGCGTCTTATTAAAAGATCAACTAGAGGCCAGTGCAACAATATTCTGATGTCAAGGTCAGCCAACACTTACTGGGGTCAAATGACAAAATTGTTTTTCAAGCGGAGTGACCCACAGCCATTGGAACCCTAAATCTCCAGTGATTCCCAATTGCAGTTTGTTGAATTCTTAGGCTTTCCTGATTTAGTCTCATATACTCTTTCTAAGCTGATCATATAGTTCAGAAACCATGCATTTCAGCAGTGAAAAAGTACTGCTAAGATTTCTTTGTGATGAGCAGAATTTCTTTAAGGTTTTGAGAAAATATTTGAAGTGCACTTCCTGAGTGTGGATTCCTCTTGAATCTATTTCAAATGCCAAATGAATGACCCATGTAGAGGATTAGAGTTAACCTATACCTGTATATATTATACTGCTTACTGCTGGATTTTAAAAGTAATTTATTACACAGATAATGGCTCTCAATGACAATCAGATTTGTCTAGAAACCCTTAGTCCAAGTGAATAGTTCTGAATCACCACCTATGCGCTGACGCTGACGATAGACACCACTAATGAATAATTAACTGCTTTTCTTTCAGGATTAAATGTAGATTCACAGTCTTTAGCAGCAAAGGCAGCCACTACCAACCCAAATTTGCAGTTAAGATAGAACTGTGTCATCCTAGCTTTAGTCCCTTTTCAGTTTAATATCAAACATTTATCTTTTTTAAACATCTGAGTACTAGCCAACATTCCCCAGTTCACATATCATACGGCAGCAGCTTCTGCAATACATATTTGACGTTTGCAGTCATTAAGCTTTTTTTTTCTTTCCCTAATGGAGATGAATAAAGTGGGAGGCGGTTCAGTCCTGAGTATCACAGCTTTAAGAGAAGTCAACATTGCAGATGATTGCTTGGAAGCTGTAACAGCAAGAGACCACCTATGAGGAAAATAGCGATAATTACAAACAACAATCACAGCTGTTAACGGCAGCCCTCATAACACATCCTCAGCGTGAAAAGATTGCAACTAATGCATCAGATGTTCAGCCACACTCCATTCTGGTGATGGACCCAGAGTGGAGACAATCTATCGACAAAGCCAATAGTAACAGCAGGAGAGGTCAGAATTCAAGTCCAGAGCTTTCCTTGCATGAGAAATTTTTAATCATTTCAGAATTAAGCCCTAAAGGCTTAACTTATTTTGCATAAGAAATATATTACCGAAAGGTTACTTATCAATAAACTCTGTAAGATTTCTTACCATAATTTAACTTTTCCTATAGATGGCACTTGAATCATTGTGCTTATTTTTCCCAACTGCATAAAAAAAACAGGCTGCCCGCAGATACTGTGCTCCTCATTCTTCAGTTCCAAAGCTCTTTAGGAAACACTTCATTGCTCTCAGATGGGAACATATAACTTTCTGTAGCCAAGGCCTAAATTATGTGGGATTTTTTTCCAGAATAATGATTTATTTAAGAATATTCATTTTTGGAAACATTTCATTTCCTGTGAACATATTTAATGTTGGGATTGCTTTGTAAGTGTCTTTTATCCTCTAATTTCTTTTGTATTAAGATCTTACCAAGCCTACAAAATAACCAGCAATCATGAGAAGTCAAAAAATCCAAAAAAATAAAACCATGCATAGAAATAAGTGTAAGTCCAATAGGTTAATTCAAATTCTGATGAAGTCACATATAATTTAAGCCAACATAGTTCATGCTACTTGGAAATAAGCAGCATAATCAGAATATATTGAAATTTATAAATAAGATAATATTGCCATCACCTCTTTTCTTTGTGTCCCAAATCTGCATATCCTATTAACATGAATTATATGCAATTGAAATGTTTTGTCACCTATAAAAATGTTTTTGGCAAAATTGCGGTGTATACTATGTTTGCTTAAGGGGGGGAATGCAGAAGAATATTGATGAATTTAGTTTTTGTTTGGAGTGAATGAGGTTAGCTGGTCTGTAGTGAGATTTAGTTGGAAGTATCTATGTGAGAGAAAATCATGCAAATTAGTTGCAGTCTTGGCCAGAAAAGGACTTCCATGGGGAATGTAGAGGGACATGTCCTACCCTAACTGCTGAGGAAGGAAAACAATGGTGTGTGTAGAGTTAAATAACTTAAGAGAGAGAAAAGGGATATTGTGGGAATTCCTTTGTCCTATCTTCTGTTTTCTCTTGGAGGAGAGGTAAAGTCACTTTTAAAACCCCATAGTGATAATTGCTACTTAGAAGTGTAGAAAGTAGCCTCACTTCTTTTCCAAGCCTTAGTTTTACTCCCTCACATCTATTTTCCCTCCTGTTGATGGTGATTTGGGGGGTGAGGGGAACCTTATTAAGAAAACTTATTTTTTGCTCTACTGCAGGAGCCACCTCAATATGAAGACAGAACATGAATAAAGTGATAGTGGGAAAACTGATTTCCCACCTTCCTTCCTCCCATCTTCCATCTGAGTTGATAAATCAACAAACTAAGCAACTTTTGAGTATATTCACATGTGTTCTCCACATATATTAGGTTTTGAAAGCATTGTCACATAGAATACTTGATCTGAACAACAATCCTAAAGGAAGGGAAGCCATTCTTATTACTAATAAAACACTAATGGCATCTCATATTTATAGAGCATTTTATAATACTTTGCATATTAATGTTTCATATTTTAAAATTCTAGCTCCAGATTCTCAGAGTATCAGAACAATTTGCAATAGAATAAATGAGTAGTTAATATTCACAAGTGTTGTTTAAGGTCACTTAAAACCAACGAAGTATGAATTAAAATAACTAAAAAACATTTACAGCTCTCAAATAATCAAAGGAATGATATACTCAATTTTGTCAAGAGTATGTGTTGGTTCAAGGGGCACTGTTACATGCTCCTGGTAAAGTTATAATTTGTTCCACCTTTTCTGAATGACATTTTGGCACTAAGAATTGATTCTGCGGAAATAGAAACAAAGGTTTACCTGTAACTGAATTCATTACAGAGTTTTATATGATATGGAATATAAGAAACTACATGAATCTAGGAAAATGTAATTTGAGGCAGTCATCTTGGAACATGAGATCTTAGAAAGGTAGACCCCGTAGTGTGAATCAAAAGTTGAAAGTGTCAGATCATACCTGCCTTAATTGTCTGCACTGCCATCCCTAGCGTTTAATATGAGAAAAATAAAATGCTAATGTAAGGAACTATTCTTTGGGGATTTGGGGATTCATTCATTTGTTACAGCCCAACCTGGTTTTAACTGGCATAGGTGTACTTGCTGGCTTATGTTTGGATGGATGCATTTATATAATACATAAAAATGTTGTTTTAGGAGAACTCTCAGTCTCTATTATAAGCAGAGAAGCTGTGGGATTAAGGAAATTGTAGGAATGAGCCCACATGGTAATAACTGGCAGGGTAGCTCATTGTCAAGCCAGTAGTTCTTTTAAAATTTTTTAAATTTTAAATATTTCATCAATATTTTTCTGCATCAGTATTTTTCTGTCAAGCCTAAAAAAGTTCTTTTAAAAACTATTGAATATATGTCTCTGATTAAACTGGATTAGGTAATATCCTTTATTCTGCTTCTAGAACTTGATGATCCCAAGATTTCTTTTAGCTTTATGAGTCTATGGTTGATTTAGCAATCACATTTATTATTTGGAGAAAGCAAGGAAGATGTTAAATGTTCCTCAAAGTGGAATTGAAGTTTTAATTATTACAGGACATATGGGGGAGAGAGACACTGAACAGCTTAATTCCAAGAGTGAAAAATTTTCAGTTAATACTTAAAAATACAACAGTGTGGCTATTCAACTAGAAAGCTGTTGGTGTTTGTTTGCTTTGACTGGGCAAAAATTTGGCTGCTCAATTCATTACAGCACTTCCAAATTAATCCAAAGAAAATTTTTTGTAAAGTACTGATTAAAACTCCTGTAATTTTCACTTAAATGAAATCAGGGATACAAAAGCTAGGTAATATTTTTGGCTAGGGCCGTATATTTTGAGATAAAGGATACCCTAACAGTAAAATCAGCAACATTGACTTGAGTATATCAGGCTATAAGAAATTCTTAGATTTCTTCTTTTTCTGAATTTATTATAGTGAAGATGGCAGATTTATTAACTATTAAGACAACTTAAAGAATTCATTGTCTTTCTTCTTCCACAGATGCTCTTTCAGAAGACATAAATTTTTTTTTAAAGAGACAGCACTCATGCTGTTTAACCCTTCTGTAACATCTTATATTCATTATTTTATCCTTTCTCTCTCCCCCTTCCCTTCCTTCTTTCTCTCCTCCTTTCATTCACAGTTACTGAGATCAAATGTTGGTGCTATTCTAGATAAGGACAGGGAGAAATTGGTTTTATTTGCACAGGCAAATGGGCCTAAAATACTCCCTGGAATGAAAGTTCCCCCTGAACACTGGCATAGGTGAGCCCATAGGGAAGAGTACCCGTAATGGGTGTTCGCAGGACAGGTGGCTGGAAGAAAGCCAGGAAGATGGTGTTAAAGTTAAAGGTGAGCTCTGCCTTCTGGAAACGCCCTCAGCCCTTGGTTTCCATCCTGGCTCACCATCCTGGTCTGCTCTGCCCTTTCTTTGTCTCTTAGATGAAGCCTGTTTCTTCACTACTGTCTCTTCTTCCTTTACCATGTAATCCTGAGGCTCAAATGATTCTCAGGTTCCATCTTCTTCCTTATACCCACTCCTTTTGGAGCCTCTTTTTACACTTGTGGTTTCAACTATTAGGAAGGCAGATACCCAATCTACTTCTCCAGTTCTGGCATCTGGGCTCCATGAGAACTAAAACTTGTTTTTAAAACCAAACCCCTTCTCTTTCGCCTTTACAAACCATTCCTTTGATGTCACATTTTTGCTACTCTATCAGCACTTTCCAGTCACCCAGACGCAGAAAGTCTGATATCCTTTCCTCTAATCAGACATTCCTTTGCCGTATCTCCTGCACCCATCCTTTCCCTTTCCACTGATACCAGGCTGGCTCCATTTGCTGTGAGATCAATTACACCGAATCTGAAAGACCCACACAGAGATTAATTTATGTTCCCCACATTTTCAGCCTCTCCCTCCTCCAGTTCAGCCTGCATACATCAGTCTTCTTTAAGGTTAATCTCCTTTGCCCTTGAGATCAAATCCCTATGTATTGCATTGGAGGGTTCACGCAATTTACCTTTTATATACCTTTGGAGCTAATGTACTTTTCTCGCACAAACCTTCCATTCCAATTGAACTTAACTAATTGCTATTCCTTTAACTTTTTTTTTTAATCTATGTCTTTGCTCACTTATTTCTCCTAGACATCTTCAATTTCTCTATCAAAATTCCATCCTTTCTTTAAAGGTCCAACTAACCTTCATCTCCTTTCAAGACTTTCTCCCAACCTGAAATTACATATGGTGCCTTTTAAATTCAGTGATGTGTTTTTATGACATATTTTGTCACTTATCAGTTTTATGATGTTTTTTCGCTTTATATATTTTAATACATGTTTTAGTTCTAGATTCTAAGGCACTTGAGGGCCAGAATTTTATTTGTATTTTCCACAGCTAATAGGAAGTTTTAACATAATAGTTGACCGATTGCTATCTGGAGATGGTCATCTATTATAAAAACTACTTACCTTCTTTCTTTCCATGAGTGGTTCTGAAAGTTATTATTCAGAATAGCTACCTATATAATAGGGACTGAATTCTTCCTGATGACATGCATACTTGGTTTTTTCTCCACTTGAATGCCAATGTGCATTTCAGTTTATTATAATTTTGATGAACTCTCAGGGTCTTTAGCACTATAGGGCTGTTTTTATCTCTGGAATATATTATCATCATGCATAAAAGGAAATCAGCAAAACAGATTTCTTCGTTGTATAACCATATGCAAACCTGCCAGATGTAACCCTCTGAGAACAGGGACTCCCCTGTAAGATTTCTCTGTTAAAGCCTGTGAAGGTTTGAAGAAGTTTCCAAGGCTAAAAGTAACACATTGTCAAGTTGGTGGGGGAGGTCCAACAAAACTAATGAAAAGACCTCAGAAAGAGAGCGGTGTTATTGTTGTCCTAGGACATGATCTTTTTCTCTCTATCCTCCCACCCTCAAATTGTGTGTGTTGATGATTAAGCTCAGAGTAGATTCCTTTCAGCATTTGAAAGCAAGTGTTGGTAGCTGGCAGTAACTGTATCATGACAGCAACTGCCTAATGTGAAAAACCACGCTGCTTAAATTTCAGCATGAAATCAAAGATTTTTAAATAAATGGATTTCATGTTCTAAAAAGCAGTTGATATAATTTGCAGTACTTAATACTATTCTTTTGCAAAAACGTGCAGGAGAGCATGACCAGAAAATAATGCCATTGCTGACAGAGAAAACCCTTTGTTCTGAAAAGTGAAGTAATGTTGACTTTTTTATATATTGAAAGCAGCATTGAGTTACAGCCACCCTGTAGTTGTAAAGATCTATAGCATCCTCTCTTTAAAATTATTTGTATTGCTTTATCTATAAGTGGAATTATTAGAATCCAATTTTCTATAAACTGCATTCATCAAGTATTCATTGAAATGTTCATGCATATTTCCCATAGCCTCCTCTTTTTGTTTTTTCCTCCTCATTTTCTTTTCCAGGCAAACCAAACTAGTAAGTGTTCACTTTGGTCTAATTCCTTATCTCCAAATCTCTGCTCTCATTGTTTTTGCCTCAGAAATTCCAGTGGGTTAAAGTGTATAGGCAATGGGAATCTTAAGTCAGTTAAAATGTAACTAACCACACCCTTTCTTGTAGCAGACAAATAAGGATTCAAGGTCACTCGTTAGTTACATCACAGCCATGTAACACATACTCAATTCCAGCTAGGGGTAAATATCATCTTATAATGAGCAAACTGCAGGACCTCTGAGAAGTTAAAATAGTGGATATACAACTCACCCTTGTGCTTGAACAATGACCTTAGAAAAATATCACTGTCTCTGATTTCATGATCTTATGATATTTGCTCAAAGAGCAAGAACACAGAGCTTTTAACATCTAGATTTCATTTTCAGGACTCCATAGAACATTTTTATAACACCAAGTCAGCAATCATTTCAATGGCTGTTTATGGCCTCTGTCTAAGCAAGTTCAAGTGGAGGTTAAAGTTGACTGCTTCAGTGATGCTCCCTATTTTGAAGTGGACCAATTTTCTGTTCCTTGATAGCGTGTGACTTTTCAGCACTTCAGTGTATTGCTTGCAATCTGTATTTTGATTGCTTAGATTTTCAGACTTGGTTTCAGGAGTGAGAACTTTTGATTATTTCTTTGAAAGTTCTACTTTTAACTGATCATGTTTATCGTGTGCTTAGAAATTAAAGAAACAGCCTCTGATTAGAATCTTGAGAGATGGCTGAGCAATAGGCAAAAATAAAACTTTAAGTCAGTAGGTGAAATGCCTGGATTGAATTGGTTTATCTGTGTAAGTAAGCTTCTTAAAATAGAATGGCTGAGAGTCATTGTGTCAGGTAATTTGCTGAAATTATCTTGCTTTTTTGTCACGGTGACTCTGTAAAACAGGGATGAGTAGGGCACGAGTAGACAGACCATGTTGTGGACATCTGCTACTTTTTGAATCGCTTTAATCTTCTTCTTTCGGAAACTACCCCTCCATGTAATTCAGGTGGTACAGGAAGGAAATTGTGCCTTCACTGCCAGGTGACATAGGTCAGATCTGCCCAACTGTACTAACTAACCTCAGTGGCCAAAGTTACTGTCCCAAGAGAAAGAACAGAACTCAAGGAAAGATATCCAGAATCCATGTCTTGGAGGACATCTGTCATTTTGTCTGAAGTATCTAATGTTAAGGGTATGTATACATTGGAAGGGCCCATCTTTGCTATTCCATGGGAAGACTCTTTCTACAAAGGAAGCCAAGTTGAGGGCAGAGCCAAAAAACTATACTAACATATATATCTTAATGCTTATGAGTCAATTTTAGTAGCATTACTGACATTTACAATCACAAGAATTCTAACTAATATTCCCTTCACCATTTTATTACCCATGAAAAGTTACCTGACTTCACCATATACACACAGCTAGTAGGTGGCAAGCCCAGGATTTGAATTCAGGTCTCTGATTCTAGAACCATAGTCATGTAATGACTCCAAGAATAGCCTGGGGAATCTTGGGAACAGTCAGCTACTTAAAACATCAAAGATGGTCTGGACTCTGATTCCAAATTGTGAAAACCATGTTCTTTCCCAGAGGTTTTTGTGTACTCCCCTCTGATAAGCGGGGTGTGGGGGGGGTAGTTTTTGAAGGGCGGGTATAGCCCTGTGGATTCTGGCACATAGCATGAGTTTTAGTTAGGAGAGTTTGCGGAGCTTTTGCTTATCTTAACCTTGGCCAGTGAGAATGTTGTATAGAGATCGGCTTTTTACCTCTCTGAATGTTGGCTTGCACTGGTTAAAAACTGTGACATTTACTGTCATACGAATAGTGAATATAATCTAGTACCAAAGTGATGGGAGCTGCTGAGAAAATCCTTGCGTTTTGATCAGCAACCTCTCCTGAGATAGACCTTCCCAAAAGGCACTTGCAAGGCCTGAGCAGAACTGTTTCTCCTCTCTGGCCCCACTGTGTTGTGATGACCCATATGGTAAAGGTCTCTGCTTGGATGGCACGGCTACCTGTACCATGGGGAAGATGCTTCTCTGATGTCTGAGTCATTTAGTGAAGTCTTACACACTGGTAAATATTCGTGGACCACTAAGTATATCTCCTTAGGTTGAGATAAAAACAGCTATAGGAAGTCTTTTCAAATAAGAAGTCTTCAAAACCTGTTCTAAAACTTCCTCAAATTATGTCAAGAAGGAAGTCACAGTGTTAAGATGGATGGCACAGTGCTTAGTTGTAAGGAGAACTGCCTTCATTTCTTCTTGAAATTTAAATCTCTTAATAATTTATGGGAATAGAGTTTCAGGTATACAGTTACTTTAAATGTCTGAGACTTAGTGGATACAATGAGAACTTGTGAATGGTAGATTTTTCAGGTCTCAGAGATGATCAAGTTTTGTTTTTTTGGTTTTTGTTTTTATTTTTGTTTTTGAATTCTCCTGTTTACTCCAAAGTAGAAGGAAAATTTTTAGTACATTGATTTCAAAGGTTAAGATTCAAATATGCAACGTTTTTCAAAGTATGTGTTTTAAACTCAGTTTATTCCAGTTCCAGGACAGAAATTGAATTAAGTTATAAAAATTACCTTGAAGTGGATTTGTATCGCCCATTCTCCATTTATATCTAGTTTAAAAAAAAAAGGCTCCAACTATGTTGCTAGAAAATTTAGTGTTTTTGGATTATAGTAAATAGGCAGACATGGCTAGCTTAGTCTCAGTTTTTAAAGTCTATAAAAGTGTATTATAAAATGCAAATTGGAAAGTTAAACACAGTGAGTTGAACAAGCATTAGCTCCTTCGCTTTCCTGAAACTGCAATAAAATGACCATAAAGGTATTTTTTTTAAAGGTCATAAATAAATAAGGGCAATAAGAAGGGAAGAGGAGATGGCAGTAATGAAATGTTGGGAGCTGAAAAACAGATGGAAGAGTCACAATTGACTTAGCAGACCCGAGCAAGCTGAGTCCTGATCACGTAGTGGAGAAAACCTCCAAAAGGCTCTAGAAGCACTGATGGTGGATCGTGCTGGGAGTTGAGAAGGAAGTGGGCTAAAGATGAGGGTCTAAGTTAAAGTTTAAGAAAGTTAGTCCTCCAGGTCTTCTTTCCTCCTCTCTGTGAGGCTTGTCATTCCTTGTCCCTAGAGTGGCAGCTTTGTTCTCCATAGAAGGTCTCTCTGTCCTATTTCTCTTCTAAAGCAAAGTTAGAACAGAATGCTCCATGTAAGCAGGGCATAAAGTGAAGATTTATGTTCTCTGTGTTGAGTCACTAAGTTTGGCTATTGGGCTTATATCCTCAGGCAAGAATTGACGAAGCTGCCTCTGAGGAATCTGATTGATCTCCCGAGTAAAGATGCTGGCCATCCCAGGTCGACTAATTTAGGCAGGCAACACTAAAAGGAATCCACATTCAACACCCATCTTCCTCTACCACATGTAGAACTTCTAATCAACAGTTTATGGCTCAGTCATAAATTTGAGCAGTCAAGGATCACACAGTATTTGAGAAAGGCTCTAACATGAAAGACATAAACCCAAAATAAACAAAACAATAAATAAAAACACTAACTTGGAGGAAAGAGTTACTATGAAACAAGGATAAAACAATGACCCAAACCCACCTATCTTCAAAATACTCAAAATTATAAAGAAAATATGTCCATAAAATAAAGACAGAACTCCAGGAAAATGAAATAAACACTTTCATAGAATATAAAAGAACTCTTAAAATTAAAAAAAAAGAACAGTAATAAAATACTTAGTAGAAGAGTTAGAAAGTTGAAAAATTCCCCTAGAAAATAGTAAAAGAAAAAAAAAAGATGCAAGAAATGAATCAAAAAAATAAGAGGATGGATGTAGAAAGTTCAGCATCTGAAGAGCTGGGGAATGGTGGAAGTGGGAGATCATAGAACAAATAACCCTGAAATTCTCAGCTTTAAGTTGAGTCTCTAGTTTTTAAAATGTATACTCTGTTTGGTAGAAGGGATGAAAAATAAAGGCCTCATACCTACACAATCTTCTGAAATTTCATAACATCGTAGGCAAGGAGAATAAGCTAGTTAAAAATTTTGATGAGAAAATAGCTTTAATCTATCCATACTATCACCCAAGATTGGGAATAGATTAAAGACATTTCCAGAAATTTAAGGCCCACCGCATTTTAGCACCCATGTTTTTTGTCCCCTCCCTCCAAGGGATGTTAGTGAAATATGTGCCTAAAGTAAGGGGTTAAACCAAGAATCAGAAAACACAGGATCCAGGGAAGACATCCAACATGACAGAAGAAAAAGGAATCTCCAGGAAAAAGTTCAAAAGAATAATTGATCTTTATTGAAGCTTATTAGCAGGCTCTAGAAAAAACTTTTTCTAGAAAATAAATTTAAGTGCCTAAAAAGTTTGAAATTAATTTAGAAGAGATTTAAATAATTAGGAATAGTTTAGAAGTTAATAAATTATTAAGAAACAAAAACATATAAAAATAAGATGCTTATTAACATTAGGGACACCTAAATGTTATATAGGAAAGGCAAACTAATCATAGTATACTAAATAGTATATTACAACTGAAAAATGGGCATTTATCTAATAAAAGTTATGTTTTGATAATCTTGAGCAAATGGGAAATAGAAGTATGAATGAATGCATGTGACAGGAGCCTTGCCTGCACGAAGAGAAGTCAATAGTGTCTAAAACTCCAAGATCAAGATCAAATGTAAGAAGATTACTCAGAATAAAAATTAAAAATTGCTAAACAATTTAAAAGTTGTTGCCTCTGGAAAATCAGGAAGTGGTGGCATATGGGAGGTCAGAGGCATGGTATTTTTTTAGAATAATCTATTATTCTACGCTGTGTTCATGGGTAACTTTTTGAAAAGTAACAAGTTAATAAAAATAAAATACGTGCTGGGAGAATTTTTTAAAGGAAATGTATTTGGAATACAATTTTCATGACCCTCCATCATTTTATGCTATAATATGTAAATATTATTAAATATGTCTTTATGTCTGTATGTATATATACATGTGAATATATATATTCACATTTCTTTTGACTAAGGAGAATAAATCTATAGTGTACATTCTTAATCAAACAACTTTATTCACAAATATATACATACACATTCTTACACATATATCCAAATAACTTTTTTCGTGATTTAGAAATGAGGGTCTCCAGAAGGGAAAACAGCAGAGAAAGTCCCCAGTTTGCACCAGAGTATCCTCTGGCACACACAAAGCATTAATTTTCATTTCTTTCCCATGTGTTAGGTCCAACTGAATGCCAGTTCTTTTATGAGCCTTTCCTGACCCATCCAGCTGAAAGGAGACCGTTTGTTCCCATCTATTTTTCTTTTGGTGTTAGTCATAGGTGATTTTCTTTCTGTTTCTTCCCTCTAATTTTTTGTTACCAGCGATAGCTCTCTAGCTTTATATCTAATAAATTCAATCTCTTCAAAAGATTGCTTGATTATTTCTTTGATTCCAAATCCAAAACCAGCTTGTGTCAGGTGCCTACCTCTGTGGTCAGGTATTAGGGAGGATTTTATTGCCCAAGGTGGCTCTTCTTAAGATGTCCATGTGTGTGAAGGAGAAAGGCTGTTTCCATGAGAAAGTGAAGGTACTAGAGAGATGATCCTTCAAGTGTTTTCTCCACTAGTGTTTGTTATTACAGCTTTGGGAAAGAGGTGAGTGATTATTGAAAAGATCATGTTGAGTCAAAATTGTTATGGTATAGGAGTTCCCATCGTGGCTCAGTGGAAACGAATATGGCTAGCATCCATGAGGACACAGGTTTGATCCCTAACCTAAATAAAAAAAAAAAATTGTTAGGTTATGAAAGGAAAGGTATGTAGAGATTTGGTAAAGAAACTGGGCCATATGGCCTGGTCCGATGCTGCTCTGTTCATTAGATTAACTTAGTCCTTTGTTAAATTTAATTAATATTGCATAACATTGTCTTTAACAGTTTTCATTTTGCCATATATAAATATGGTAGTCAAAGTAATACTTTGATGAACTATTAATTCTCATTACAAATAAAATTTATGCAGCAGTGCATCTTCAGAGGAATATTGTGAATTTTTTTTTTTTTTTTGCTTTTTTAGGGTTGCTCTTGTGGCATGTGGAAGTTCCTAGACTAGTGGTTGAATTGGAACTTCAGCTGCTGGCCTACACCACAGCCACAGCAATGTGGGATCCGAGCTGTGTCTGTGACCTATGCCACAGCTCACAGTAACGCTGGATCCTCAACCCACTGACCAAGGCCAGGGATTGAACTTGGGTCTGCATGGCTACTAGTTGGGTTCATTACCGCTGAGCCATGACAGGAACTCCACATATTTAAATTTCTATAGAAATTCCAGGGAAAGTTTAGGATGAAGCATTTTAGAAAAGCTAGATTAAACCAGAAGCTTTTCAGTAGAGAAGAAAGGGATGTGATTGTAGGAAACAGAAAACATTGAGGGGAAATATGTTGCTGACCAGTTTAATGTAGCAATAAAGTTGTCCAGCACAACCCATTGATTCAAGTATTGTCATTGCACATCCTGTAGCTGAGTAACCAAGTATGACAATAGAACTTTTACAACTCTTTGTGAGGTTTAGATTATGAAGAGAAATACCCACTTATAAATATCAGCTTGTTCGAGGGGCACGCCATGATTCTCGTGAATACCATATTCAGATTTGTTTTCACTTTGTGGTTCAGTTTTTCACACAGAAAATACGTAGACCTTTCTTTGTCTGAACATTTGTCTGTTCATTTAAACTTGGTACTTAGAGCAGAATGACTTAAACATTATAATTTTTTTAAAGAAAGTTTTATTCTTTTGGGAAAAGTTGCAATTTTTTTGTGATTGCCTTTGTAATTAATGGACTAATCTTTAGCTCCTCTTACTTTTGCATAAATGGGTATCTGATTGCTTATGTATTCAGCAGACATATTCCTAATTTAAAATACAGAACTTAATCATGCTTTTCCCCCTGCTTTGGGAGGCTCGCTCTCCCAGCTAACCATTCATCACTGGCCTTTAAATTGCTGTAGGCAAGCAGTAAAGGATTGCCTTCTTTACATTTTCTTAGTATATTTTCACAGAAAATAAAATTAATAGAAGGGTAAAAGACTCTCTGAGAACTTTTGCGGCTATTGCAATTTAGAAATATTATTGAATTGGTTTTTTTTTAAAAAGTGTGAAATAAGAGAAAAGATTAGGCTATAAAAACCTGTGGCTTTGATTTTTAAAATAATTCTCTGATGTGCAAGAAAAAAAAAAAAACCTTAAGTTTCAGGCTGCCAACCATAGAGTTTCAAAACCCACAGCTAAGCAGGGACTCAAACATTTTCATACATCATCTCACTAACACAACTGCTAGATGATGGTGGTAAACGGAGACATACCCTACCTCATTCTTAATGAAAGACAAGTAAATTGCAACTATAATGAAATACTGTTTCCAGTCATCAGACTGGCAAAGATGAAAAGGTATGCTAATATGCTTTGAGAGTGTGTGTGGAAGACAGCTTGCTATCCTCACACACTATTGGTGGGAATGGAAACTGGTACATTTTCCAGAGAGTGTGATTTGGCAATATTTATCAAAATATGCAATACTCTTGGCCTAGAATTCTGCTTCTAAAAACTTATTTTTCAGAAAATGTATCCACATGCACAAGGATATTCACTGTGACTTTCCTTTTCACAAACAAAATAATAAACTGGGGAACACATTAAATGTCCATCCATAGACTGCTCGGTAAATAGATGATAAATTTATGATAGGAAAATCTGTGCCATATGTAAGATGTGTTATTAAGTGCAGGATAGTATGTAAAGGTGAAACACTACCATTGGTGGGTTTTTTTTTTCCCCTTGATTTTTTTTTTTAATTTTTAGAGATTTATGGAAGTCTTCAGAAAAGCTTCATAAGAAACTGGTTACTAAATTTGCCTTGGG
Organism: Catagonus wagneri; assembly: GCA_004024745.2. NCBI lineage: Eukaryota > Metazoa > Chordata > Mammalia > Artiodactyla > Tayassuidae > Catagonus > Catagonus wagneri. The sequence continues at coordinate 7,513,773 of PVHT020004020.1, forward strand.
AAGGGAGGCTTGAGGACTGGTGTGCCCTGTTTCCATATATCTTTTTATGTTGTGAAAAAAAAAATGCCGACACCAAATTTTCTGTCCAGTTAAAACTTAAAAACAAAATGGCAAGCCCGGTTCCATGGACTCACGTTCGTACCGGGCACTGTAGCTCTAACCTGTCACATATGCCCCTGCATGTCCAGAGGCGGCTCCTGAAGTGAAGGCAAAGTGGAAAACAGTTGGATGGAGTAAATATTGAGTAACATTAAGAACCATGATGTCACTTCACATTTTGTGAATGCTTACTGTGCCAGGCGCTGGTCAATTTTCCAGACATTAACCTACTTAATCCTCACATCTATTACGGAAAGTACATACTGTCATCATCTTCATTTTCTGAATGAGGTAGACCTAAGAGACAGAGAAGCTGAGGAACCTGCCCCAAATCACATAAGTATTAAACGACCGCCCACAATTTCAATGACCACAGGAACTGCACTCAGCAAAGTGACAGGTCCTTGCCTTCCCGCTGGCACTGTCCTGCCCTTGATGACCACCTGGAGCCCACCCCCGTCCAAAAAAAAAAAACGTATTTTTTTCTCTGTCAACTCCTTTTCAAAAAGGGAGACCTGTTTTTGTTCGTTATTTGGAGTTGCAAATATTTGTAGAGACTGTGTGGACACCATTGACTAGTTAATTCCTTGGAAATGGGAAGGCTAAACAAACAAAGGAATGAGTGAAGTATGCCATGCAAATACCAAAAGAAGGGCAATGGGTTGTTGACATTAACATCACAAAACTCTATACAAAAGTCGTAATATGGGAGGAAAAGTTTTAAGGATGTTGACAAAATATTACATTTCCATAGTGAAAATATCACAGCTGTGAATGTTGAATCTTGAAATATGCACAACTGAAGATAATAAAAATTCAAGAGGAAATGGACAAAGCCAGTCATTGTGGCAGATTTTTAATATACACATCTCCATCTGTCTCTGTCACATCATATATATTAGTAATGATGATAGCAGTAATAATCAAAGAATAAAAGAAAAAAGGGAATTAAATTATATTGACTGCCTTAAAATGATTTACAAATCTGGCTCATAAAACCTGAATGTGCATTTATTAAAATTTTTACTGGTCTAGGGATTTTAAGGCTAATGTAACAGGGTGGGATTCCTTCCCCTATACGCTTTTTTGATAAAATAGATTATTTTAGAGCTAGGAAAAAATGTAGGAATTGCTCAGAGGCAGACAATGGTAGCCTGCTTAGTAAGATGGAGAAAAAAAAGTAATAAAGTTAACTATAATCATCATGTAAGATGCTGTAAATCTTTTTTTTTTTTTTTTAATCAGGGTGTAGTTGATTTAGTGTTGAGTCGATTTCTGCTGTACAGCATGGTGACCCAGTCGTACATATGTATATATTCTTTTTCTCATATTCCATTATGGTCCATACCAATAGACTGGATATATAGTCCCCTGTGCTGTACAGTAGGACCTCGTTGCTTACCCATTCTAAATGTAATAGTTTGCATGTACCAACCCCAAACTCCCCATCCATCCCACTTCTTTCCCACCTCCCCCTTGGAAGCCACAAGTCTGCTCTCTATGTCCATGAGTCTGTAAATCTTCAGGGTAAAAAAATAAACTTGCTTTGTAGCTTTTTTTCGCTGACGCAGGACCAGGAAGAATAGGATTCCCTTAACATCCTCCTCCCACAAACAGGGTTTGATGTAATCATCAGGGGCAGACAAATGACTGACAGCCTAGGCCAGAGCCCATGCCAAGGAAGCAGCAGGGTGCTGTTGGGAGAGCAGAGGATAAAAGACTATGGGCAGAAAAAAAAATGCCATTTTTGTGTTGCTTAAGCTTTAAAATTTCTTCTGTGGATTGTCTAATCCCAAACTTACACCCATTTTAAAATTAGATATTTATCTTTCACTTGTTGGTTTATAGAAGTTCTTTATAGTAACCCTATTTCATATTCAAATTATATTTATTATAACAAAATATTTTAATATTCAAATAATTGGATTTATTACGTCAAATAATAGCGTAATTTATATACAAATATATTTAGCATATTAATGTATTACCAGTGCACTTTTAGGTTTATTTTTGTGTATTTGTATATGAAATGCATTTATCATCATCTCTCTGGCTTCTGGGTCCTTTTTTTGTTACCTAAATCTTAGCACTCCTGAATTTAATAGTTTTCTCAAAAATCAGCTTCTGAAATCATATCCTGGTAGTTCACCTTATTTCTCTTCAGGAGTTTTAATTATTACACAGACCTCCTTTAACTTCCCATATGCATTCCTTACATTTACTTTGGAGTTATGCCCTCATTCAGGGCTCAGTTTGGAGAATTCCCTTGGTGACTCTTCTCTTCCTTGGTCCACTTCATTTTCACTCTCTTAGGCCTCTGTGTTATGCAGTCTGTGCTCTGTTTGGAAATTTATTTCCTAAAACCTGCCAACAGGGAAGAAGTAACTATAACTGCCTTGATCCATAAAGAGATACAGAATATCTTTACTTCTGTGTCAGATTTTACTTTTCTCCTTTTGCAGTTTATAATTTAAAAATGCTCACTACCTGAGCAACACATCAGTAAGCATACAGCCACATTAACATGCCCTTAGTACTCTCTTCCTGTGGGACATCCTCTCTGCTGCTTCTCTTCACCAATTCACGGCCCTCGGCTGGTGTCTTTAAGTGGCACCTGTTACCCAGTGGGGTGGTGGGTGCTGCCTCTGCTTCTACACCCCGTTTTGAATCCTGCCTCTCTTTGGAACTGCTTTGCAAGGACTCTTTTTCTATCAAGCAAGTATTTCTGTGCCGGTGACCATCTTAAATCTTCATAGTGCCATAGTTTGAAAGAGTTTTGCAGAGCTGGTGAAGAGTCTTTCCCCGCTTTTTATTATGCCCTTTTGCTGGAACTCAAAAGCTACCTTATTTGGGCCCAATGACACCTTGAGTTCAATTTGTATTGTACTTTGGGCTCTTTAAAAGCTGACTCTGGGACAAGGACTTTGGAGCAGGTGGTTAAATTGTGAAGTATTCCAATAAACATGAGTAAAGGGGTAAGGAGAGAGAGAGAGGAGAAGAAAGAAACCTACCCTAATCAGTGAGAGAGAGAGGGAGAGGGAGAGGGAGGGGGAGGGGGAGGGAGAGAGAGGGAGAGAGAGAGAGGGGGGGAGAGAGAGAGAGGGGGAGAGAGAGAGAGAGAGAGAGAGAGAGAGAGAGAGGGAGAGAGAGAGAGAGAGAGAGCGCAACTCTGATCAGTTAGAGAGCAGGGAGAAGAAACCATCCCTGATCAGTGAGTGTTCACAGTTTGTTATGTGGAGGAACCGAGGCTCCGCCTGACCAGGGGCTATCTGAAATTAGACAGAAAACACCTCAGAATTTTCCACTGAGTATCTAGGAAGCCTGGGTATTTATCCCTTGACTCCCATTCCTTGTTTATTGAGAGGTGCTCCTGGGGGTGTCGAATCTCTAGCATTTCTGACCTTCACCGGGCAAACTCCCTTGGCTTTGCAGAAAGCCCTAAAACTGAGAAATAGTGAGCTGGCAGCCTGTATGGGAACATCTACTACAGTGGCCAGCAAGGACGTGGGCATGGACAGCACCTGCCACTGACAAATAGCACTTTTGTTTTATACTTATCACTCGTTTGCACCCCTGCTGCAAATGTACGTTACAGTGTTTTCTCTGAGCCAAGTTCACTTTGAATGCTGCTGTCCTATGTGGAACACACTTGCTGTCGGCATTCTCCCCACCCTTCTCTATCCACTGCCCCCCCCACCACCAAGTTTTCCAGGCAGACCTGAGGATGTCTGAATCCCACATGTGGATACAGGTTCAGTCATTTCCTAGCAGTTCCATGAAACTTGCATGCAAATAGATATCCCAGTAGTTCACAAGCTGCAGCCTGTGTCACATTTAGCCGCTCAGCAGTAGATGCAGCCTTGGTCAAGCTGAGAATCACACCACACAGTCTTAAAATTTAATCTTTTATGTCTTTTTTTTCTTTCCTGACCTCTGCCAACGGGTACTTGACTTATTATATATAACATAACCTAGATTTACTTACCAACAGTTCTTGTCAAGTTTCCCTAGATACCCTTAGCAACTGGCTTCTTAAAACTTGCCTTACGTGCAGATTTAAAGTGACAGCATTCCTTGAAGGACAGAACATTAATTTGTTCTACAGTGTGTAGAATGCCACAGAATTGTTTCCTCTCGCTTGTTACATTACAGCCTCTTCCACTTATTTTCTTAAGGGTTTTGGAAGAAATGCCTCAAAGAAGTTTAAGTTTGGTAAGTGGCATTCTGTCAGAACCATCCCAAGGACAGAAGAGAGTGACTGGGGCTCAGATGATTACTCAGGTCCTCCCACTTCCATTGATTTGGGCTAAAGCTCCGGCAGGCAAGAGGGCCAGCTCCTCCACGTTGCGTTTCCTTCAGTTTTAATTCGGAAATGCTCACGTGCTACAGGTGTCCAACCAGATAAGCTGCCTGGCAGAATCGAAAGCAGAGCGACTTGACAGAGGGACAGGGTGTCAGAGTTTGCAGACTCTGGTTAGTAATGGACATTAGGTGAGATTAACTCGTGTTGAAGACACCTTCCCAATTAGCTGTGCATTGGAAGCAGCCCTCATAGGGTGAAAGACGGTGTTGTTTGGGTTATATGAGTTCTAACATTGTTTTATGTGGGTGGCAATCTGATTGGTGTCTCTCTAGAGGGCTTAGTTTAGTGCTTTTTCCATGGTGTGCTTAATAAATGCCAGGTAATTATTGCTGTACATTGAGACTCTACTAAACCTTAAACTCCTATTTAATAATTTTCTCTGTATTCAGGGGAGGGGTGTGATAAATTCACAGAGACATACAGCATTTCTCCTCTCTAGCTACAGAGCTGAGGGGAGACTAAGCAATCAGTCCCTGTGTTCATTGCTCTCCAGTTCACATCTGTGTACCTCTGTCTACCCCTGTCTCTCTATTTCACACACAGGCACACTCATGTACACACACATACAGCCGCTGTTTAAATTCTCTTTTCCCAAAGACTTCCTCACACTTAAAGTTAGTCCTAACCTGTCTTGCCCCTTTGAGACCCATGAGAGAGGCAGTGTGGAATAGTGTAAAGAGCTGAGGTTTTGACAAAAAACAAACACAGTCTTGAACTGTGGCTCAGCCACTCAGTCATATGACCTGCAAATTACACAAACCTTTTTTTGAGGCTTACTTTTCTGAAGTTGCAAACATTGGCCACCTCTTGCAATGAGACACGCACACATCACGCCATGTGGCATGCGGCCTGTGGGCAGGGTCTCCCTGAGAGGATTAGCCTTCCAGCTCTTAGGTCAGCCTTGTCCATGTATCTTGCTTTAGCCAATATAACGTGGACAGAAGTCTTAGGAACTGCATTGTGGTCCCACTACTGGTCTTTTCCTCTGTCACAAGATTAGTACATCCTAGATTGGGGTTGTTCCCTCATCTTTGGTCCAGAAGAGCAGAAGACATGGAGCATAGACGTAGTGGATCCACAATGGAGGCCTATAACGTGAGCAAGAAAATAAACACTTATTGCTGTAAACTGCTAAGACCACACAGTACCTTGGACTATAGCGATTTATACATTTCCTTAACTGTAAGATGGGGGTAATATTACCCATTATGCAAAACTAACGTAAGACAGAGTTAGATAATGTATGTAAAAGCTCAGCAATTGTCAGTCCTTGAATAGCTTGGAGATGGCAGTTTACAAGTTGCAGGGGCTGAAAAGGAGAAATTTCTGGAGCACCTACTTCGTAATTTTTGAAGGTACTTCTAATGCAAGGAGGCGCTTCTTTTTGGAAAAATCTTTCTTCCCTTCTAGGAAAATATCTGCATATAATTCAGATCACAGTTCTAATTTCAATAAAGCTCTACCCAACCCTCTGTCCCTGCGAGAAATCAATTGCCTCTCTATAGCCATAACAACGTTGTGTTAGAAATGTTTACATGCTGAATTTCCCACGAGACTGTGCAGGCCTTGAGGGCAGAAACTGATTTTCATATTCAAGCATCCAAAGAGCAATGGAATAGGTAGAAATTATAGTGGAGCTTCATCATAGAAACAATTTTAATTTATGTCAAGAACTGAAACAAAATTTGATATGATTCTATTATCTTGTACAGTGCCAAACACTTCTAGTAATATGCATTCAAATGATCAGATTTCTGTATAATAGGAAGGAGCAGGCATTGAACATGAGATGGATGCTCTAGAATTTTTCACCCTAATTACTGGGTAGAAATGGAGTGGTTTGAACGTATGTACACTTTCTTTTATTTTTTTTTAATTTTTTTAGTCTACTTTAATGGTTCTCCCAGTATACTCTGAATAAGATTGCCCGTGTGTAATATATGCATGTTTATTGTAGTTTGGGGGCAAGTTAACGGGTTTTTAAAGGAAAATTTTAATGAGGTAGGATGGACATGTGATAAACTGCACAGATTTAAAAAGTACAGCTGAGAAGTTTTAATATATATTTATACCCGTGAAAGGATATAAATCAGGATAAGGAACATATCTGTTACATTAGAAGTTTTCTTGTGACCCTGTAATCACACGTCTCCTCCCTCCTCACTGGCCTGTCCATGCCTAGATGACTGCTGACCTGCTTTCTGTACTATAAATTAGTTTGCTTTTTCTGAGCTTTATATAAATGGAATCATACAGTGTGTACTCTTTGTTCGGCTTCCTCACTCACTTTAATTTTGAGATGAACATTTGGGTTGTTCTAAGTTTGGGGCTCTAGCAAATAAAGCTTCTTTGAACATTGATGTACATGTCTTTGTGGAGGCATATGTTTTTATTTATCTTGAGTAAACACCTAGGAGTGAAATGGCTAGATCATATTAGAAGTTTATATTTAGCTTTTTAAGAATCTGCCAAACCGTTTTCCAAAGTGGTTGACCATTATGCATTCCACTAGTAGTCTGTATGTGAGTGCTACTTTTTCTACATCCTTGTCAACACTTGGTATGGCCAGTCTTCTTAAGTATAGCCATTCCATGAGGCATGTATCTTATTGTGTTTTTTTACCTTTCTCTAATAGCTCACAATGTTTAGCGTCTTTCCATACGCTTATTTGTTACTTAAATATTTTCTTTGGAGAATTGTCTGTTCAAAATATTTTTTTTCCATTTTTTTAACAATTGCATTTTAAGAGTTCTTTTTATTTTTTCAGTACAAGTCTTTTATCAGAAATATACTTTGCAAATATTTTCATCTGTGGCTTATCTTTTCATAGTCTTAAGAATGTCATTTGGAGGAGTTCCTCTTGTGGCTCAGTGGTTAACGAGTCCAACTAGGAACCATGAGGTTGCGGGTTCGATCCCTGGCATCGCTAAGTGGATTAAGGATCTGGCATTGCCGTGAGCTGTGGTGTAGGCTGCAGACACGGCTCGGATCTCCACGTTGCTGTGGCTGTGGCGAAGGCCGGCAGCTACAGCTCCTGTTAGACCTCTAGCCTGGGAACCTCCATATGCCGCAAGTGTGGCCCTAGAAAAGGCAAAAAGACAAGAATGTCATTTGGAAAACAGAAGTTTTTAACTTTGGTAAAGTCTACTTTAACAATTTTTTCTTTTATGGATATGCTTTTAGTGTCTAAAGAATTGGCTCCTAACCCAAGGTCATATATTTCTCTTAAATTTCTTTTAAAAGTTCTATAGTTCTAGATTTTCTAATTAGTTCTGTGTGTCTTTAGTTAATTTTTATTATAGTTTGAGTTAGGGATCAAAGTTCATGATTTTACATATTCATTCTTTGCACCACTATTTCTTGAAAAGACTATTCTTTGTCCACTCTTGCACCTTGGTTAAAAATCAGTTGTTCACACTTAGTGATTGTGAATAATGCTGCACAGGAGTGCAGATATCTCAGAAATAATGATGTTTCCTTTGTGTATATACTCAAAAGCAAGACTAGTGGATCATACGGTAGATATATTTTTTATTTCTTGAGCATCCTCCATACTATTTTCTGTGGTGGCTATACCAGTTTATATTTCTACTGGCAGGGTTCCTTTTCCTGCACATTCTTGCCAGCATTCATTATCTCTTATCTTTTTGATAATAATCGTAACTGATGTGAGGTGATTCCTCATTGTGGTTTTGATTTGCATTTCTCTGATGATGAGTGATGTTGAGTACTTTTTCTTGTACTATAAGTCCTTTTGTAAATCTTCCTTGGAAAAATGTCTATTCAGGTCCTTTGTCTGTTTCTTACTTGGATTATTTATGTTTTTGCCATTGAGTTGTAGGAGTTCCTTGTATATTTTGTATACTGACTCTTTATCATATTTGTGGTTTACAAATATCTTATATTCGTATTAGGTTGCTTTTTCATTTTCATGATGATTTCCTTTGCTATGAAAAAAATCTTAGAGTTTGATGTAGTCCTACTTATTTTTGCTGTTGGTGTCAATTAAAAAAAAAAATCGCTGCCAAGAAAATGTCAAAGGGGTTTACCCCCTAAGAAGAAAATGTGACTGACACACACACACACACACACGCGCGCGCACACACACACACACACACACACACACACACACCCTCATGGAATATTACTCAGTCTTAAAGTAGAATCTTGCCATTTGGAACAACATAGATGAAACCAGAGGGCTAGACTACATAGAATATCTTGAACAGAAGTGGTAAGGGTGAACTTCTTTGTCTTGGTCCTGTTTCTTGGGGGGAAAACATTCAGTCTTTTGCCATTAAGTATAATGTTAACTGTAGTTATTTCATAAATATCCTTGACCAGGTTGTGGGAACTTTCTATCCCTATTTTGTTAAAAATTTTTATCAGAAACGAATGTTTGATTTTATCACATACTTTCCTGCATTAATTTGGACATCACATGATTTTGATATGTGTACATATATAAACAATATGGTGATTGACTTTTGACTGTTTAATCAGCCTTATAAACTCTACTTTGTCATGATTTATTTTCATTTTTTTGTGTATTATTGTATCTGATTTCCTAAGATTTTTCTTTAAATGTTTGCATTTATAGTGATGAGAAACATTCAGCTCTAGTTTTGCTTATTTCTGTTTTAGTGTTCGTAATCCCTTTGGTTTTGGTTTCAGAGTAATGCTAGTCTCATAGAATGATTTATGGAGTAGTCCATTCTCTTCAGTTTTCTCAAAGAATTAGTATAAAATTGGGATGAATTTTTCCCTACATGTTTGTTAGAATTCATCAGAGAAGACGTTCAGGCCTGGAGTTTTCCTACTGTGAAGGTTTTTACCTACAAATGCAATTTCCTGAATAGATATGGGGTTATCCCTGTTATCTATTTATTTTCTTCTTGAGTGAAACTAGGTATCTTGAATCTCTCAAGAAATTTGCTCATTTCTTCTAAGTTGTCATATTGCATGAAGTTCATAATACTGTTTTTTAAAATATATGTGGAATCTTTGGTGATGTGTTTTTTCTAATTTCTGATATTGATGATAATTTTGTCATCTTTTTTTTCCTGATCAGTCTGACTAAAAGTTTATGGCTTTTATTGATCCCTCTGAAAGAACCAGTTATAGATTCATTGTTATCTAGTCATTGACATCTGGCTGGTGGGAAGAGGCACTATTCCCTGTTTGTATAAATTTCAGGAATTCTTCTCTCCTATCCTTACAGAAGTTTCTGTCCCTGTCTGTGGGTAGTTTCTACACATATATGCACTGATCTCCCCTTTCCAAATATTCAAGAGTGACTTTCCGCGGATTTCCTGTGTTCGTTTTATGTGTGGTTCACTTCTCTCCAGTACTCAGTCTTGAAACTATACACTCTTGGTTTCCTTAGCCTCTCAGCTTCATCTCTTCACCTCAGGGAGTCCACCAAGCTCTACCTCGCTTCCCTCTTTGCGTAAAACCATCTGGAAGCTCTCTTGAGGTAATGAAATGGGCATTTAGAAGGATCACTTCATTTGTTTCCTGTCCTCAGGGATCACTGTTTTTCTTTGTCTGATGTCCAAGATCCTTCAATTGTTTCAGGCAGGAGGGCAAATCTGATGCCTGTTACTTACTCCATCTTGAAAGTCCCTCTCAGGAGTTCCCATTGTGGCTCAGTGGAAACAAATCTGACTAGTATCCATGAGGATGCAGGTTCTATCCCTGCCCTCACTCAATGGGTTAAGGATCCGGGGGTGTTGCTGTGAGCTGCAGTATAGGTTGTTGACGCTGCCTGGATCTGGCATTTGCTGTGGCTGCGACATAGGCCAGCAGCTACAGCTCTGATTCAACCCCTAGCCTGGGAACTTCCATATGCCGTGGGTGCAGCCCTAAAAAGAAACACACACCCACACACACACACACAAAATGGCAGAAGTCCCTCAATGCTAATTTTGATGTGATTTTTTTTACTTCATTAAATTAAATCTGGGGAAGTTAAGAGTTGACAAAGGTTTTGCTACTAAATAAAGCCTAGCTAGGAACTACAACCCAGTCTTTATTTCATGAAATAGTCAATCTTTAACAAACTTCGGTTTAAAACATTTGCATGTAGTCGGATGTATGTTTGGGCACATAGGCACAGCTATACCAATTTTTGATGCTTGATAATTTCAAGTAATTCACAACATGCTAGTAAAAAGTAGTGCTATGAGATGATTTTCACAAAGAACCTCTATTCCTGCCTTCATGCCTACTGTTACTTTTGTGTAAATTTACCACTACCTAGAGTTAGAGATCTAACATTTCTAATTTTACAGAGTTTTTCTAACACTCCTTAATCATACAAAGCTGTCAGCTGTGAGCTATATGTTTATTTTTGCATCCAGTATATCCTAGAAAGTGAAAGCTCACATCCATATACCATGGTTTTTATACAGAAAAAAATGCTTAAATTATCACATGGGGAGATTTAAGTTTATTTACATATTTTAACATTACGAGAAGTTATATCTGCCAGATTTGTTGGTGAAAACGACGTAGTAGATTATTCTAAAAGTAGAGTTGGCTTAGTTTTGCCTGTTACTGGCAAATACATTATATTAATTTCTTCCATCTGGGAAAAGCCCTAGTGCTGAATGAACTGTATCATCAGAGACTTTCTGGCAAATGATATCCAAAATACCTTTATTGAATGAATGAATGAATACTTGCATACTTCTTCAAGTTCCTGACCACACATTTATTTCATTTTTTCACTTTTAAAAGTTTATTGATGTATAGTTGATTTACAGTGTTGTGCCATTTTCTCCTGTACAGCAAAGTTACCGAGTCATATATATATATATATATATATATACACACATATATATATGTGTGTCATACACACACACACACACACACACACACACACACACACACACACATATATATATATATATACACACACACACACATTCCCTTTCTTATATTATTTTCCATCCTGGTCTATCCCAAGAGACTGGATATAGCTCCCTGTGCTGTACAGTAGGACCTCATTGCTTATCCATTCTAAATGTAATAGTGTGCTTCTACTAGCTCCAACTCCCCATGCATCCCACTCCCTCCCTTTTCCCTCTAGGCAACTAGAAGTCTGTTCTCGTTGTGAGTCTGTTTCCATTTTGTAGATAGGTTCATTTTTAATTGTACAAATATTCACTTAGTGCTTGGTAAGTACCAGGCAATATAGAAGACACAAAGATGACTAAATTTTAATTGCTACACTTAAGGAACTGATGGCCTAGCATATGGCATTAGCTAGGAGGCACATACGGTATAAGGAGGGGTGTGTGTGTGTGTGTGTGTGTGTGTGTGTGTGGTAATGCCATAAAAGTTCTATAGGAACTGACCATCTCAAAATCAGGGAGCGGTCACCTCTGTTTGGGAGAAATTGGGAAAATACACAAGGCATTTCAAAATACGGGTAATGTTTTGATAGGTGAAAATAGACATCAAGGAAATTCTAAGCAGGAGAAAAACATGTCCAGAGATGCTTTATTTACCTGGTGAACAGAGTGACTGCAGAAAAAATTGGAGGTTGAAGCTAGAGTGATAGGAAGAAGGAAGTGGCAATTATATTGTTAGCAGACATGAAATGAGCTGGAGAGTTTGCATTTAATATTGTTAGACAATTGGGAGTCTTCACATATTTTAGTAGGAATTCATTGTGTGATCAGAGCAGTGGGTATGAATATAAACTGACACCTGAATGTAGGAAAGAAGTGGCAGTGGTGAGAGGCGTAGAAGCACAGTTACAGTGCAAGCAAAATAATTCTCTGAAGGAATAGTTCCAGTAATGGTTGGAGAATATTGTAAAGCTGTTTCAGAGGTAAAATATCTAAATTATTTGGCAACTGAGTAAGCTCAGTTATTAAAGTGAAGGAGAAGGAAGAGATTTAGTTACAAAGAAAGAATTTTATAGATGTACTCAATTTGTTTTTAGCTAATGCTTCCAAACAAGAAACCACAGAATACTGAACCCAGCGATGAAGTATGTGTGAGAACATGGTAATTTGAGTGTAAACTGTCCTTAATATCTGTACACAGAAATTGAGGCCAGACAAATTAAGCCAACACAACAGGGTAAATACAGTTTTGAAAACTACTCACTGTATTTCTTCTTCTCCTTCTCCTCTTCTCCCTTCTCTACCCCTCCCTTCCCTCTCCTCCTCCTTTTTTTTTTTGCTTTTTAGGGCTGCACCCGCAGCATGTGGAAGTTCCCAGGTAAGGGGGTCTAATCGGAGCTACAGCTGCTGGTGTACTCCATAGCCACAGCAATGCCAAATCTGAGCTGCGTCTGCGACCTACACCACAGCTCACGGCAACGCCAGATCCTTAAATCACTGAGCAAGGCCAGGAATGGAACCCGCAAACTCATGGTTCCTAGTCGGATTCGTTAACCACTGTGCCACGATGGGAACTTCCTCCTCCTTTTAACAGGAATGACTTGAAAGTTCTGAGTTTACATGGCTGATGGAATAGTCATACTATTAAGTGAATCTGAAAATCCAGGAAGTAGGCTAATAAATTATTACCAATCCTATGTTCCTTGAGTGTACTTGGACCATCAAAGGAAAACAAAAACAAAAATATTTTCATTTTCTTCTCCAAGGATAAATTGTATTCAAACTACCAGGTCAAAGACATGAGAGCGGGTTGCAGATGAGGTTTCAAAAAACCACATTTGAGTGTATTCCTTGCAAGGCCCAAATAAAACTATGTGAACACCCAGAACTCTCCTGAATTAACGTTGACCTCACAGATAGCAATGCTCAAGTATTTTTTAATTCCAATAATTACTTGTGTCTCTTACTCATTTTTTGAAGATTGAATGGACACAATATTTTTCTAAGGTTCCATGTGAACCCTCTTTGCCTTTTAGAATTATTCCTGATTTCAAATAATTCATCCCCTACCCAACCATCACCATTTTTCACAACTTTGAACCTTATTTTATGCTCTTTACTTTTATTTTCAGTTAAAAAATCTCTTCTTACCAGCACTTTTAATATTTCCACTGAATTTTCATGATAGGATTTATGTTCATAAAGCAAGACAACAAACATACAGTCTACTACTGAATACTGTGACAGACAACGCCAAAATGAATATACACAACTGCTGAAGGCCTCTGTTGCCTGGATGCAGAAATGGAACAACTTTGACTTTGGCTATGAAAGTCAGTAGGTTGAGAAGTTCAAGAGTACAGGATATTTGCATATTCTGTGGCCTCAGGCCTTCCTATCCCCTGAGAATATACTGGAAATGAGTCAGTCTTTACCTGTAGGTCAGCCATGACAGTGTCAACTAAGAAATCCAAGCCTTTTCTTTCTCTGCTAAGTGAAGAAGCAGGCTTGGTATGATAAATATATTAGTGTTTAGGAGTATCTGAATTCCCCTATATGTGAAAATCACAAGAAACTTTTATGAAAGGATTCTTATTAGGGAATGTCTCACCGAGAAAAAGCACCAGCTCACAGCTCACCAGCCCCTCTCTCAGAACTTGGGACTTTTGCCAGGCTCCCTTGGCCGTCATGTGAGGGTGGAGTGGGGACTTGCTTTTCACCTCATGAATTCTGTGCTGGGACAAACTCTTGCTGTCACAACACTTTCCCTGTCTTAATATTCTCCTTGATTTAGAGTCCCTTTTGTAAATTTCCTGTATTAATTCTTCCCTGCCCCCCACCCAACACTGAAAAATAAGTGATCCTTTTCTTTTTTAGATTTCTCATTGATGCTTTTTAAGACTCTGAAGTTCCCTCTAAACTCTTTCTTTTGCATATCAGGGACCTAGAAATTATATGACAACAACAAAAATATGCCTGTTTTGTGAGGCTGGTAATTGAACTCAAATGTATGTAGGAGAATAATTTGCATGGAGTATAGTATTGATTACTTGGCCTTTGTTTTAGAAAGCAAAATTTAGCAAAGTTGCTTTCATATTTGGAACAATCTAAGTTGTATTTTCCAAGTATTGCAGAATTGATGATGGCAGAGAATTGGGTGAGACTCCGTATTTAATCATATTTCATTTTTCCTATTATGTGAGATGGAAAATTGAGAAAAATGTCTCCTTTCTAAACACTCAGATTTATTAATACGTACAATGTAAAAGAGCAATAGGGAAACCTATGTATAAATAAAAATCCATCCAGATAAATATGACCTCATTTTATAAATCATATATATTAGGGAAAATTTAGGCACTAGAGTTATCTGTTGACAATGGCTAGTGTCTTCAAGCCAGAGTCCTATTTGGTTGTAGCACTGTTTTGTGTTAATAGCTGAGTTTTTTTTTTTTTTTTCCAATTTTTAAAGTTAAATGACTGGTGACTACATGTTCAGAACTTTGTAGGACTGTCTTGATTTAAAACAGGGATTCTCAACAGTGGGTGGCTTTGACAGCCCCTGCCCCCTGCAGATGACAATGTCTAGAAGCATTGTGATTGTTAAACTTTCTGGGAAGGCAGAGTTGAAGCTACTGGCATTTTGTAGGGATGCTGATGCAATGCACAGGACAGCCCCTGACAACCAACTTATCCAGGCCCAAATGTTAATAATTGAGAAACCTTGAAGTAAAATACTCTATTTCAAACATCTTTCTGCAGACTGATAAGTACATGTACTCTGGTATTCTTAATTTTATTCTGCAGTGGGCTCCATTCAGATCAGGTTTTACAGCAGAAGTAGTTTTTTTTTTTTTTTTAAATCACTCCTTCCGTGTAAAATTGTTGCCTAATGCAACACATAAATAGACTTTTGCTTTATCTTAACTCTGTGTTAACATTTTAATACAGTGGTACAGGCTTATTAGGCCAGTTATCCATGGA
Organism: Catagonus wagneri; assembly: GCA_004024745.2. Taxonomy (NCBI): domain Eukaryota; kingdom Metazoa; phylum Chordata; class Mammalia; order Artiodactyla; family Tayassuidae; genus Catagonus; species Catagonus wagneri. Next base: position 7,529,076 of record PVHT020004020.1, read on the forward strand.
AAACACATTCTAAACTGACAAGAAAATGTTTCTGCAAACATAGGTCAGAATATCAAGTTAATAATTTTACATTACAGGGAAATCTCAAAAATGTAAATCAAGAATTCCAAGCTCTAAAATACAGCTTTCCTTTAACAGCATTTCATTTGCTCTGGCTTTCACAACTCTATAGAGTAGGTACTGACATTCTTGAACTTGGACTGAAGGTGAACTCTTTACCCAGTGGTTGCAGAATAACTGAACTCACTGTTCCTCCTTTCCAGGCCCCACTGTTTTACAAAGAGGCCATTTGGGGCATCCGTGTACCTGGTGGCGGCTGTACAGCTAGGACCTCTGAGTGAATGTGAATAATCTTTCTGTGAGTTAAGTTGTACCCAAGAACAAAGTAAGACCTGAGACTCAGAATGCAGCCTCTGTACTCTCTTTTCAAGAGTCATATTTATCTTTAGGTTAAATAACATTCTAGAATATGTAAGCAAAGTCCCTGAGGTACACAGTGTAGTAGAACAGACTGCACAAAACCAAAGCTTGTATTGGGCATTTGTGTGCCTGGTGCTCAATGGACGTTCCAGGATCATGTGCATTTTCAAGAAAATGTAGATGTTCCAGCAACAAGGTAATTTTTGGAGGGGCCATTAGGGTAATGCATCTGGAGATATAAGTGTAAATTCACATCAAACATAACTGGTCTATGAAAAGGTCAACAGAATTATTATCTGTCCTCTCACCTCTGCTACTTCCTTGGCCTTACCGTCAAATCTCACTGTGTACTGACATTTAAAAAATGAATGTGACAAAAATGTATTTCTTTGCTATTCTCCCAAGTTCCTATTCTTTAGGGAAAACTAGTTGTCTTGGGTTGCTATCTTTAGATTCATGATACAGCATTCGGATTTCAATTGTGTGTTCATTTTTTTCTATTTATTCAGTCAATAAGATGGAAATGTATAACCTAGAAATATCAGATTCACCACAAAATGCACTCAATCAAGGCTAAACTATTTTATTGTTATTTGTGGAGAAATAAGCTCCATACTCTCAAATTTCAAAAATATACATACAGAATTGAAAATATAACATGGGTATTGCTTTTCAGCTCTAGATCACAATATCTTTGGAAACCATTTAAGATATCTTAAGAGTTTTAACAAAACCAAGCCTGACTTATTTGCCTGAATAAGCATAGATCGTCTCATTTAAGATGAGTTTTCTTACTTGCTTCTTTAAAAATCAAGCTCATTGTCTCGGTGGGATAAAAGAATTGTGAGAAGCAAAGAAGGTACTAAGGATATAAGGCAATATGACAGGGACGGGATTTTCAAGGTCCCTGTGGTCCAGTATTTGTCCCTTTCTTATTGGCAATACTTCTCTGGGATCCTCTTCTTTTTGCCTTCTTTTGGGTTTACCACTCTTTCTGGGTTGACAAATTAATGAGCACAACTGAAATCAAATTTTCTATGTTTATTCCTCCCTTCCTTTATTGCAAGTATGTAAATATTCAGTGCAAGACACTAGAAGGCCTTGTGGGAGCAGAAGATGTGAGGGCCTTGGTACTTGGTACCAAAGAGAGCCCTGCACATCTGCAAAACTGGCTGACTGGCTGTTAGAGAGGTGCTAAAGGACAGGTTGCCCTTAAAATCTTGCCTTCGCCTGGGCACTGCCCTCCCTCTCTAGCAAGACTTCAAATTTCCACCCTGAGAATTATTCCGGGGTTGCAGATTTACCTAAGCCAATGTAGCTGTTTAGCAAACATCAGTTTTTTTTTTTTCTGAAATGTCAGAATTAGGGATAGGTACTGATTTTCTGCCACCATCACTATGAACTAACGACCAGATGGTTGGTTACAGTGAAAGCAAATCTGAGCCCAAAGTCTGCCAAAAGTACCTGCATTTATTAGCAAGCTGTCACAACAACTATCAGAGACAGTTCTTAGAGCCTGGCCTGGGGCTGCATCTATCCTCAAACCCTCTGACTAGTATCATGCGGGAAAAGTTCACTTTGAGGAGGATGCTATGCTATTGCTTTCTTACTTTTTATTCTTAATAAGAGAGAATTAAAATACAATCATGAGTGTTAGTTTATGGCATCTTGATAATTTCATATCCCCATGTAACCACTGTTAAAAATAAGATATAGTATGTTTCCATTTCTCCGCTCTCCAGGAAAAAACCTGAGGCTTTTTTCCAATTAATCCCCTCCCTCAACAACTGTCTGGTTTCCACCTCTCTATGCTAGTTTGTGTGCATTTAGATTTCATATAGGCAACTGTACTGTAAACAAATCTGTAGCTGAATCAAAACAGAATCCCTGTGAAGTGGGCTGGCTTCTTACGCTTCCATCACAGCAGGGATAAAGGTCTAAGAGTCTTTCTAACCAACTTCTAACTTAAATATCGGTCATTTCACAAATCAAGAACTATTTTTTATACTCAATATGTTGTTTAACAAATCTTGTGGCCTAGATTTTGATAACCATATGTGAATCAGCTACCTTGGGGCATGTATTCAAGTTTTCACACCTATGTGACATACTCAGATTGATGGAGGAAATTGCCTTGTCTCCTGCCTTTACCCCCTTTCTTATTAAATCCCACTCACCCTTCAATGCACCATTCAGTAGCTCTTTGTCCACCATTGTAGCAGCATTTCTTATTTCTTCCATTTCCCAAGGTTCTTGGTATGAACCTTTATTATAGCATATATAAAAAATGAATTTACCCCAGAATGTGTTCTGTCTTCATTGGCATGTAGATATTCTCTTTAGAAGTGATATTATAGATATCTCTGTGCTTTCCATGTAAACTATTTTATCTTCTAGCACAGAGTGCTACATAAATATTTGTTGGAATGATACATGGCTGAATGGATAATGCATGAATAGTTAAGATACTCAAGTGTTATCTGGGGCTTTTTCAAAGACAAATTTATCAAGAATTCATGACATTGTCTAGTTGTTGGAAATAGAGTATTTTCATTGGGGGGATTTCAGCCAGAAATACTCTCTGGATAGGTAAGCTGGAATGATATTTCCTGATCAGGAAATATACCTCCCTGGGGAACTAAAAGGAGATAGATGATGATGAATTCTATAAAAATAGATTTCTGTCTTTTTTCCCCTCTAATTTTACCTAGGGTTTTCATTGCTTCCTTGCCATGACAATTTTCCTCTTCTTTCCTTCCTTAGTCTTTATAGGAGATGTATTATATTAAAGGAGAATATGAGGTTAATCATGTCAGTGAACCAGCTAGAGTTCTTTGCAAGGTTTTATCTCAGAATCATTGAGATGACTGACTTAGAAAGAAAAGATTCCTGGAAGTCGGTGATTTGGACACTCAGGACCATCTTCATCCTAGCCATGACTTTTGCTTTCTTAAATTATAGGTAAAGCCTTCCCCTGAACGGAAAGGCTTGTGTATTGACAAATCTTACTGGAAAAAAACTCAGCCTCAGGTTATTTGCTTGATGATGCATCAGAAAATATATAAAACTCCCTATGTCTGTGGCAAGTTATCAATTAACTGATCCTAACTTGGCATAATCAAATTGATTTTTTTCTTAATTTCATATCTAGGCCAGGTGCTCCTCTGTAAGTGGGGAGGAAATTTTTATTGCGTAATAGATTCTTAGCACTTATTAGCATTATACAATTAGAGTTCAGTGAACTAAAGGAGAGTACTACTGAGAAAATTTGAGTTTTAAATATGTAATGGAGAAATGCCTTTATGTAAAGAACATGGGTCTTTTATCTGTCCTTCTAACTCAGGGAAACTCTAGATTTCTAGCTACATGCTCCTTCTCTGCCTCATCTTTCAGTCTCATGACTCTCTCCTTCTGCCATGGTCCCTTTTGAACTATTTTCAACCCAGAAGTCAGAGTGATTCTGTTAAACTGCAAACCAAATTATGTCACCGCTTTGCTGAAAACTTTATAGTGACTTTTTGTCTCAGTCATCCTTAAAGCCTATCACCACCACTTTATCCAAGGCTATAAGAAAAACCCGACCTCGTTCTGAAACAAGAAACTATTTCTTCCAAATCTCTTCCCTATATAAACATCCTTGAGAAAATAGCGCAGAATAAAGGCCGTCAGATGTGTGGAAATGTGAGAGACTCATGGAAAATTATTTCTCAGCAACTATGCATTTTATTTATCTTGTTTGTTGTCTATCTCCCCTGTTACATTTTAAACTGGGGGGTGTTTCTCCAGCATCTAGACAATTACTTAATAATAGATACTTAACATATGCTTGATGACCAAATGAATGAATGACTAGTTCTTCACCAGAGGTTACAAAGGAAGCTGGCTGACAGAATCCTCCTCAGTTCAATGATGTGAGTATGAGGCAGGCTTCTACCCAAACTCACAGTACTTGACCACCGATCTCATTTCTGACTGCTTAGAACACTGTCGGGCTCCTTGTATTCACTCTGCAATTATTTCTTATATATATGTGACTTTAAGAAAGTGGATCATGTGATTACATAGCTGAGAAGTACAAGATGTGCAGTCAGAAAGCTGGAGACTCAGGAAGGCTGATGATGTAAGTTCCAATGCAAATCCAAGTGCCTAAGAACCAGGAGAGCTGGTAGTTAAGCTCCAGTCTGAGTCTGAATCTGAAGGCTGGAGGAGATCCATCTCTTAGCTCAAAGAGAACAAGAATGCTTTCTTACTCAGCTTTTTATTCTATTCAAGCCTTCAACAGATTGGTTGAGGCCCGTCTACATTACAGAGGGCAATCTGAGAAGAAGGACACTTCCGCTTTCTATTTGTTCTTAGTGCTGGGAAATTTTAGACAGGAGCCCCAGCTCTCCTGCTAACTACGGCATTCTTCAAAACACCAAGTGACTCAAACTGGAATGAGGGAGGGGGACAAAGGTCAGTCTATGGAGTGAGGTGGAAACCAAATCAGCCTGAAGGTGTAATTAGGACTTCTCTATTAAGTATTTTTGGTCCTAAATATATACAAAGAGACCTAAGTATAAATGTAATAAAGTTTTATGTTTAGAAGTTAAAAACCTTATTTGAAAAAAAAATCTCATCTAGAAGCACCCTGACAGAGGTACCCCCAAATAATATTTAACCTGATATCTGGGAATGAGACTCAAAACTGGCAAGTGCTGATAACTTGGAAGCAGAAGAAGAGAGACTGTCTCCTGGAGTGTAAATCCAGTTGAGTTTAGAGAAAAAAATGATCAAAGGTGACAGAGGGTTTGTCATATTTAACAGATCGTGACTGTGGATGGTGGTATGAGCAAGCTTACTCTGAAATAACTGAAAATAATGAATTTAGAAATACATGGAAGATGAAACAATTATCTTTAAAAGGTAGGAAGGATGGCATGATGATAATCTTGCTGTGTTTGATTGCCCTTGAAGTTGACATAGTGACAGAAATAGAAACATTGTACACTAAAAAAACAAAATCTCCCTTATTTGTTCTTATTAAATATCTGAGGCATTGAAAGTTCTCAGGTAATGGGATCCAAAACTGGAAAGTTCTGGGAAGATGAGAGTGAGAGAAAGGAGATTGTCCCTATAGAATTGGAGCCCTGTGGAGCGTATATCTGGGTCTAGAGAAAAACAGGCAAAGACAAGGTGTGGACAAACCACCAGTTTGGCTAATAGCACTGCTCAGGCATAATCCAGTTGTCCTTTTTACTCACCTAAAAAAAGTCATGAAATCTGCTTGCTTACTAACACCTTTCTTTTTAAAATCATGGATAAATGAATTTTTTAACTCCTCAGATATCTCAATCATAAAACTGCACCTCATTTTATTGTTTTCCTGGGGCTTAGAGGCATTGAGTATTTTATTTGAGATTCCTTTGACACATTCTTTCAAAGAAGGTGCTATTCAATATTTGATTTTTTCCCATATAATACGGTAATGCCAGAAAATAAGTCAGAGTGAAGCTCTGTCAATAAATTATTAGAGCTGTTCACTTTTTTAATTAAAGTGTTTGGCCGAGTTTCATATGTGCCATCTATTTTTTTTTAAGAATAAATTGCAGTCATTATCCAGGTGCCTCCTAATAAAAAGTTTTAAAAACAGTCTGTACTGTTGCTTTTTTATTCTGCAAGAATCAGGATTTCACTTGCTGAAAATTACCCAAGGTTAGTTTTCTTTTGGAAAATAAATGTCTTTGACTCATCAAACTCTCACAAGACTTTAATTCATTTGAAGCTTCAGCTTCCCTTTTGGTAACTTATTCATTACTTCCTGAGAGTGGCCCATCTCCTAGGTAGAAATGACTAGATTTCTAGAGAAGGTGTCTCACTGAGTCATCATTTTGGCCTGAAAAATGCCATTTCCGGGGCAGAACATCAGGGATGGTGGCACACCCACTATGAGACACCGTTAGTGACAACTGAAGCATTTATGCATTACACTTTTATTTTCCCTTAAAGTTTTTCGATGTAAAACAGACAAATGGAACAAAGTTAGGAGTCATGCAGTAGCTGTGGTCATGTGCTGTTTTGTGGAACAGGATTGGGCAACTGTGAACCAGCAGAGCTTTGGAGTTGGTTCCCTGTAGGGTAGTTATTTAGCCTTGGAGTTAAGGTCAGAGTTGAGGACTAGCCAAAACCAGTCACTGGGAGTCAGAACTGAAGATCCCAAGAGCTAGATCTGATGCACTACAGAATTAGAATTATGGGAGTTCCTGCTGTGGAAGAGTGGGTTAGGGGTCTGACTGCAGCAGCTCTGATTGCTTCAGAGGCAAGTGTTCGATCCCCAGCCAGGAGCAGTGGGTTAAAGATCTTGGCATAGGTTGTAGCTGCAGATTGGATTCAATCCCTGGTCTGGAAACTTCATATGCCATCGGTGCAACCATAAAACTTAAAAAAAATAAAAAATAAAGAATTAGAATTGTGAGTGAGCAATCATAATCCGGAACCAATAGAAGTGAATAAGTTAGGGACTCAGGACGTAAATATAAAACATTCTGATGAGATCTGGCTAATACAGACTTGCTGGTTGAGATGACTTAAAAAAATAGCTTCATATGTTTCTCATAAAACTGAAATAATACCTGTGGTTTACATTTAAAAGTTAAGGGGAGAATTGACATCTTTGAAATATTGTCTTTTCATCCCTGAATATATCTTTGTTTATTCAAGTCTGTTTGTTTGTTTGTTTGTTTTGGTCTTTTTCTAGGGCCACAGCTGGGCATATGGAAGTTCCCAGGCTAGGGATGTAATCGGAGCTGTAGCCACTGGTCTACACCACAGCTCATGGGAAAGACAGATCTTTAACCCACTGAGCAAGGCCAGGGATCAGACCTACAACCTCATGGTTCCTAGTCCGATTTGTTAACCACTGAGCCATGACAGGAACTCCTCAAGTCTGTTTTTATGTTCATCATAAAAGTAGTATTCCTCTAAAAATCTCTCCATCTTTTCTTAGATCTGTTCCTGGCTTCCTGGTGATTTTATTTTTGCTATTGTTTTCTAGAACTATTTTCTAATACATTTTTAATTGGAGATTACTGGTGTGTAGGAACTTAATAATCTTGATGTTGACCTTGTATCCCATCACTTTGGGAAATCTCTTAATGGAAATTGCACAATAATCATATAGGTAGCCAATACATAAAATTTTACTTCATTTCCAGTATATTGCATTGACTGATGTTTACAATCCAAGAGTGGAATTATCTACATTTGTTTATTAAATGTATTTTTTAAAAATCATAAATATGGAATTTTATGAAATATTTTCCTTTCTGCATCAGTGGTTATGATCATGTGGTTTTCCCTGTCATCTGTTTGCTAGCATAATACTTAAAGAGTTTTCTATTACCTAACTCTTGTTACTCCTAGGATAAATAGGTCATGAGGTCATGATGTATTATTTTATTTACAACTTTACTTATTTAGGGAATATATTAAGATACTTGTATCTATATTCATGTCAGATTGGTACCTAAATTTGATATGGTTTTATTTACTTATTTTTTGCTTTTTAGGGACGTTCCTGTAGAATACGGAAGTTCCAAGGCTAGGGGTTGAATGGAAGCTGCAATTGCCAGCCTTCACCAGTCACAGCAATGCCAGATATGAGCTGCCTCTGTGACCTACACCACAGCTCATGGCAATGCTGGATCCTGTGTGAGGCCAGGAATTGAACCTTTATTCTCTCGGACACTGGTTGGGTTCGTTTGTGCTAAGCCACAATAGGAACACCTGATATGGCTTTAAAATGTGCTTTATAAATGTAGGTCTGTCTCTTTTCATTCCTAATAATGTTGGTGTTTTATTTTATTGAGTAGTATTGTTTCTTCTTTTTTTTTAATCTTCGGCAAATCAGGTTTTGATTTCATTGGTTATTTTGTTTCTTGTTGTATGTATATTTCACTAAACCAGTTACTAACTTTATTATTTTCTTGCTTCAGCTTTCCTCAGATTTACTTTGCCTAGTTTCTTGAGATAAATGCTTATTAACTCATTTAGCTTTTTGGAAAACTCAGTTTCAAAGTACTTTCCTTTTTTTTTTTTTTTTTTTTTTTTTTTTTTTTTTTTTTTTTTTTTTTTTTTTTTTTTTTTTTTTTTTTTTTTTTTTTTTTTTTTTTTTTTTTTTTTTTTTTTTTTTTTTTTTTGCCTTTTGTCATTTTATGGCCGC
>PVHT020004020.1:7537795-7557671 GCA_004024745.2 Catagonus wagneri
ATAAGTTCCATTGTGGTTTCCTCAGTATCCTGTAAGCTACTTAGGGATGCATTTTAAGGTTTTAAGTGTGTGTGTGTATGCATACATGCACGTTTTCATATATGTTTACTCTTTCCTATCTAATGTAGAAAATGAAGTCTGTATAATATTATTTGAAATATTTGAGATATAATCTCTTCTCTGGTTTCTATCTTTGACTTTCAGTTTTAAGGTTGCATCTACCTAGGCTTACAGTCCAGAACTAATTTAAAGCTTATTCCCTGCAATGAGGTTGGAGGAGCTGGAAAATTTAGAGACCAGTCCTACAGGTCTCTTGATTTAATACTTGATCCTAATTTTATCTGTGTTTATTACCTTCCTAGGGCAGCTGCTCCCTGGAAACAGTAACCCTAGGAAATGGTTGGGAGCAGTTTTTTCTTTGGTTGTTGTTGTTTTAAGTGTGTTTTATGGGAGGGAAACACCTTCCCTGTCTGCAGCTTTAATCAGTGGTCACTGACTCACCTGGACCAGCTTCATGAGCTGAACTCTTGCCACCACTGCCTGCTCTTAGACACCTGATTCCAACGGCCAGTGGGTTCAGACCCATGCAATGTCTTGAGTTTTTTTGTGTGTGTCTATTTCTGATTAGAGAGAAGTTTTATTTTGCTTTTGGGATTGCTATCTCACTTTGTTTTTTCCTTTCTATATTTTATTCCTATGTGTTTGGATCAGAGGGCTCCTCAAAGTATAAAGGGCCCGCCTGCTACTGACTTAAGTGCTTTTATCTTTAAAACATTTGAGATTGTTTTTGTGCATGGTAAAAGTTGAACATCTAACTCCTGTTGTTTTTCCTCTCTTTTTGAAATGAAATAAAAGTACCTCATTTATTTGGCAAGCAGTGGTAATTCAGTCCATCCCATGAGGTTTAGAATCTCACAGTTGGTGGTCTCTGGTTGAAATTAATTTGGAACTCAGGGTGCTTTTTTTTTTTTTTAACTTTTAGAATTAAGGTCATTTTGAAAGGGGCACTGTCTGTATAGTTTACATAGTCCACAGCATACTGTATTGTCTTAAAAATCATTTCACTCGTTTGTGTAACTCTTCTGGCCCTGAAGTGTGCAAACTCCTAGGTAAAATGCAGTCCTTGAGGTTTCAGATTCATGGATGCCATTATCTTTGTCTCTTTCGTATACAAGGTTTTTGAAAAATTTACTTCACCAAATATTCCACCCCACCCCAAACTCACCCTAGTTTTGCTTTACTCCTTTTAGATGGCAAATGTAGTATTTGCAGAAGAGATGGTTAATGGCCAGTCTAAGATTCTGAATAAATATTGGGAGCAATAAATGATCTTTTAAAGATCACTGAACCTTGCTTGGCTTTGACTCCCTCATCAGCTGAACTGAGAGAAATGGATTATCTGACCTTTGAGATTCGTGTAGGAACACGGTTGGGTCTATATCCTGGATCTGAGTTTTTAAAAAAATCAATAATACTAAATAGCACTTGGGAGAACCTACCATATGGCATGTAACTGGGTGTGATGCTATGTCTAATCCTGTTAATTTAAAATTCTTAAAAAATCATTAGTGAATTGGAAGACAGAGCGAAGAACACATTCATTACATGGGCAAATGATGCTACCTAAGGAGATGCTGCAAATGTGACGGAGAAGAGGAATGATAGGGGTGGTTTATTACCTATGCTTGCTAAGAGAGAGCAAAGAGACTTGCTGACTGATTCACATATTATGTGTTTTTCTAGCACAAATTTTTTTTAATGAGCCAGATTCTCTCATTGTATAAATTGTTCCCTTAATTCTTCCAGGCGGATGGAGCATCATGCTCTGGGGTATTAAAACTGCCTTGATGTTACCCTGATGTCCCAGCTGTTATACTTTTCAAAGTGTAGTTTAGGTAGTTGAGAAGATCTGATTCAACTTAATGTTCAATTTTAGGTACCACTGGCTCTTGCACCGTATTTGGTTTTCTTTCTGGAGAGTTATATTAATTGCAGTAGGAACACCGACGTGGCAACACACTTAGCATTATTTATTTCTGCACTAGGCACACGGAGGACCTATTTAGCTGGTAGGAGCATCACAAACATCATTTTCAGTTTCTAAAGAAATCAAGTCTTATTCCCAATCCATTGTATTTAGCAAACTTCACTGTGAACTTAATGATCTCTTCACCTTCTCAAAGGAATACTAAATATTAATAACAACATATCCCTAAGAGACCAAAGTTTTGTTGACTTCCAGTCTTCCTAATTTTTTAGATTTCTTGATGCTTACAGAATTTTGGTTACTTCTTTCATGTTTGCTGTTGTTGTTTTTGCTGCCACTGTTGTTGAACATGAGAGTAACTTGATTCCTCCAAGAATCAGCACCAGTGCTGCATTGTTTGGACACAGCCTGCTTCTCTTCTAGACCCTCTAGTTAAGGGTCTCTCCCTTTATCTGCCAGAGGAACCTCAGACACAGTTCTGTTAAACTAGGCATCCCATTTGTATCTCTAGAGTGTGTTTGTTGATTTATCTGTAGCCCTGCAGTCTCTCTGCCGCAGCTTCATTCCTTGAAGATCAGGATCGGGTATCTTGGAGGCTCAGTGTATTCTCACCTAAAAACGTGCTTCACACATCGTAGGAGTTGAATAAAGGCATGAGAAGTAAAATTTGCATTTAAAGATATATTTATAAATAGCCCGTTTTATGGTTCTCTAATTGTTTCTTTCAGTAGTGCCCTATTTGATAATTTTTACTAAACACTTCCAACAACTGATGGCATAAAACTTCTCCCACCTTCTTCTCTTCCCTTTTACATGCTGCAAGCATGCCCCCCGCCCCACACACACATGCAGCCACCACCACTACTATCACTGAGCAGAGTAAGAACACTTAATAAACATTCACTAAATTTGGAAGGCTCCAGAGGCACAGAAATATAGATCTAGAATTTGTAAATATCAAACTGGTAAGCTACAGTGTCTTCTATGGTTTATTAAATTTTATTTTAAAAAATTGCTCTCAAAGTAAATGACAATTAGAGAAAGAATTTCACATGAAGGTAGAATGAAAGGAAATTCTGAAGGCTCACAAGGCTCTGCTGTTTAATATGGATCACTCTGCTGCTTAGTATAGATGTGGCTGTTTTCAGAAAAGAGGTTAGGAACTTTTAGATAAGTTGTAAAGGAACTGACTACAGCAAACTTCTTCATGATTACAGTATCCCATCTACTTGCAAACATGGGCCATGAATACCCTCATCTGTGTGCCTACCGAGGAGTGGTTTGTCTTTATGGGACTTTGCACCGCTGACAGCTAATGCAGGCATTTAAATGCAAAATCTGACACTGATGTTTTCCCCCAAATGACATTGCGATTCATAAATTATGTGAATGTGGGTAGCACTATTCATTTATAAAATAATGTAGCTATCACTTAGTGGTGCAATTCAAAACATCTTCACTTTATTTAGGCATTTCCAACCCCATTACATGTGACTACGAAAAGAATAAAAATTGATTAGACAAGGAGTGAAAAGTGGGCAAAAGCATTTCCCGGCATGTTGCCCGCCTCGTGGCAACATGATGGAACTGGAGCATTTTATTTCCTGTTGAGATGTTTCTTGCTTAGGTGGCCTGTTTCTGATTAAAAGCATCTTTGTACTATTGCATTTCATGTCCATAAAAAGAAAAATATACTCTGCCAGGAAAGAGTCTAGTACTAGCTGCAAAAAAAAAAAAAAAAAAGGACAGTATTAGTGAGGCAACACAGGATATCCGTGCTCCAAACTTGTAGGATAGCGAGTTTTAAAATCGCATAGCAAATCATGTCTCTTCGCTTCTAATTTCTCTCTGTTGGATCAACGATAAAAGTGGTAGTGGTAACTCTAATAGTTGCTAAGATAACAATAATAGCTACAATTTTGGGAACAATTTTTGAGTGTATTGTATTATAAATATATGTAGTTGTCAAAACAACCTTGAAATGTGAAATTATTGTCCTAATTTACAGATGTGGACTCTGAGATAGAGCCCAATTAAGTAACTTATATGAGGCGGGCAGTGAGGGCCCAAGTTCAAATTGCTGCTGTCAACTCCTTTCTCATTCTTGTGCTCACATAACTCAGGGGCTCTTGTGCCTGTCGATGAAAACTAGAAGGCTCCTGCTGACTGTCTTCCTTAATGTGGCTCATGGGTCTGTGTGATGGGGACACCCTTGGTTTGTTTCCAGAAACTTTTTAGAATTCTACATAAAAGTATTTTACTGTTTAGAATTTTCCTTTTGATTTTCGGGGAAATGGTCTGGGTGCAGCTCTGTTCTATTTCAAGAAGTGGGGGAAGGGGGGAAGAAGCCACGTTCATGTGCCCTGTGGCCCTTGGGGGATGTGATCCTGGCAGGTCATCCTTCATGGGAGGGCTCAGGACACAGCTTCTGGTGTCCTTGTTCACAGATGTTGACTGAAAAGCAGCTCATATTAGAGTTTAATGAAAAATAACTTGTTAAAGGACAGAGGAAATATTTTCCATTTACTCTGCTGATACATGGTGTTAGGGAGGGGGACCTTGCATTTTGAGCAGAAGACTGGAAATTTCTCATGTGATCTTTATCAGGAAGCACAAAACCAGTGAGCAGCACACAGCCATAGGAACACGTCTCTGGTGGCTTGTGAATTACATAGCCAGATAGTCTTAGCTGCCCAAGGACTCTTCCAAAGGCATCTATAGTTTTTATTTATTCATTTCAAATTTTGCCTGCCATTTTTATAGGCATAAAGCTTTTCTGCGAAGGGAAAAAAATCCGTTTTAATGAGAAAAAGAATAAATTTGGACATTATCCATTTCATAGGAAAATTCAATCCTATACATATAAAAAAAGAGAGTAGGTGCTATAATAATATCTGTGTTCAAAATATATTCACAAAATGTTTTTGCACCTCATTTATCAAAACTATTCAAGTCTTATGATTATTTCTTCCTCAGTAAGATCCTATGCTTTACTAGTAGCAGACAGAGCCCTATAGATTTAATGTTCTGTTTGAAATACAATGTGAAGTTTATTGCATAGAACTGCTTTCCTTTATATGAAGTTTATTGCATAGAACTGCTTTCCTTTTCCTCTTTTGGTTTATTTCTTTTGCTTAATTCCATATGATCCTGATAGTATGTTTTTAGTCAGGTGGACTTTTTACCAGTTTTATGTAGGAGAATGTAATGGGTTGGAATCTCAGGCTGAAAATGTGAGAGTTAGAAGTAAAAAGATTAAAGTAACCATGGTCAACACCAGAAAAGCTTTGTGTTAAATATAGAATAAAAACCATAAAATCTATTATTACAAAATGTTTTTCTCAGTCTGTATTCACTATAAATCAACTATACTTTAATTTAAAAAAAATCATTAAGAGTTCCCACTGTGGCACAGTGGTAACGAATCCAACCAGTATCCTTGAGGATGCAGGTTTGATCCCTGGCCTCGCTCTGTGTGTTCTGTGGTTGTGGCATAGACCAGCAGCTGCAGTTCCAATTACACCCCTAGCCTCGGAACATCCATATGCAGTGGGTGCAACCCTAAAAAACAAAACAAAACAAAACAAAAAGCAAAAAAAAAAAAAAATTAAATGACAACATAAAAAAGATGTTTTTTCATATGTTTCTTTCTTTCTGATAAGCTTGCTATATTGATACTCAGTATAATTTCTGAAGCAACTGTCATGGATATAATATGGAATGACAAAGGAAAATGAGTCAGGCCTTTTTTGCATTTATACGTCTATTCATTATATCAGCATGTTCTTCCCTCTGTTTGGCATAATCTAAAAGTGGTCCTTTCAAAACTCAGAACACAGCACAGAAGGCCTGCTTTGATCAGTAGGGCCTCTTCATAGCGCACACGTCATCTGCCTCCAAGAAGTTCATTCTCTTTTCTCTCTCTTCACCTGTCTCCGATCCTGCCCTCCAGGGTAAAGTGCATGACCAACTCAGTCTCTCTCTCACCAAGTCTTCTCTAGGGAGCCCAACCATGTCTTGCCTCAGAAAATCTGTAGCACTTAACTCCTCTGCTCTGTTGCTCTTAGGTAGGAGTTTCTCTCCACAGCAGCTAGACTATGGGCCCCACAAGGACGAGGAATCTGCATCCCCAGAACAAAGCAGAGTGTCCACTGTCAGCAGGAACTGCTTGATTCAGAGCCTGATTTCTCTACTTTATTATTTGAGTGAGATTCTGCAGGGCGTAAACTATGCCCTTGAAACCAAGGCCCCCTTGGGAGCTATATTACCTTAAGGCACATGGGCTTTATTTACTGTTTCAATATACAGAGGCAGCTGTAATACCAATCACATAGTCTGACAGTCTTAAAAAAAAATGCACTGCTTCTTCTGCATCTTTTGGCTTTGCTCCTTCTCTTGTGACTTTCCAGCAGTGTGGAGAGGAATGGGAAGAGGAGGACTTGTGATGCTCTGTCAGCTTCTAGAACTTGAATTAGAAAACTCGAGGACAAGAATTCCTTTTGTCATATACTTTTCTTTTTTGGCCACCCCGTGGCATATGAAACTCCTGGGCCAGGGATCGAATCAGAGCTGCAGCTGTACCCTACGCCATAGCTGCGGCGGCAATGCTGGATCCTTAACCCACTGTGCTGACCTGGGATCAAACTTGGGTCCCTGCTACTGCAGAGACAGATGATCCTGTTGTGCCATAGCAGGAGTTCCTATACTTAAGAAAAAATAATAGTAACTACCTTCTGGTAAATATAGAAAAACCTAGTGTTTATTTTCATTCTTACAATTAGAGGCATGGAATGAGCAGGTATGTGTTTCCTTGAGGGTGGCATTTGTCCAGGTGGATCTGTGGCTGTGTGCCACAGACAGCTTCTTTTCATTTAGAAGCTGTCTGGTTCCTGGGTGTCTAAGATGGCATGGATGAGTGTTTTGGGGCTTGTTTAGGGGTGATCGCTCAGGAACTCCCAGCCAAAGTACATTTGCAGTGGAGTATTCTAAATAGTGCTGCCCTGGCCATCAGGTTTTCTAGGAGCTCTGGGTTAGGAGGATGGATCTAGGGGCAATGAGCTCAAAGGAAGAGGGACAAATTAATTCCAGAATTGAACCACTACAAAACTAGTGAAGCTAAATCGCCAAAAAACTTTGAAAACTTTAGGTATATCCAGGTTAGTGTTGAAATGCCCTCGTTTGAAGGCTGTCTGCAGAGCAAATAAAAGGTCAAACCTTTTTTAGGTAAGGAAAAGAGCTGGGTCCAGCCCAGGAATAAGAGCTTGCTAGAAACTTTATGAAGAAATTAGCATTGTGGCCACTTTGGTTGAATGAGGACAGACCCTGGTTCTAGGTGAAATTTTGGTGAGGACCCTAGACTTGTGTCAGCAAATCATGAGATAATTCATATACACACGAAGGGATCTGAAGTCTTCTTCTCTTAAAAGTACACTGAAAGCTAAGTGAATCTTGTAATTGTTGGAGCATGTAGCAGGGAGGATTTGTTGGCGGAAATTCTTATAAAGACTCCTAAGAAATCAGGCCGGTTTTAATTTTCACTTGGAATGGCATTAGGGTGGCCCCAGATTCTTGGGCTCAATCTAGTTGCTGGGTCTGCCCTAGAGTGAACCCAGATTTGTAGTCTCTGAATTATTCGGATGGATCTTCTGGATTTCAAGATGATGGGGGCCTTCTCTAGGCAAGAGTGGACTCCAGGATTAGCCTCAAACAAAATGTATTTCTTGGGAATCCATCTGAGATGGAAATAGCTTTCCCAGGTCGGCAGCTGTGTGTGGTACAGCCTCATTCAACCAGCATATTCTCCTTAATGTATGACTTCAGAGGGGAGGTGGGGCCAAGGTGGAGGCCAAGGGTAGAGGTTTCTCAGAAATGTCTGTTTCACAAAGCAGCTCTTTTTCTTGGTGGAACAACTCTGAGCCTAGTGCTTTCATTTCCTCAAATATCTATCAGGGCTTTGTGACTTATGAGCAAACAAACTGAAACAGAAAGCCACTTTTTAAGTTAATTTTATATTTGGTACAGGATTAGAAGACTGGGCTTTGTTCACACACGGGCTATAGCCTGTAGCACAGGAACTGTGCCCGCTCTTCCAACCCATTGCCCTGATATTGAGTTTGAAGGGTATTAAGGCTAAGGAAAAAACAAAAAAAAAGGTCAGTTTCTATTTGTAGGTACTTCTCAGTGTCCCCTCTCAGACTCACAGTTACCTTTCTGTTATTTTCTTTTCCATGTGTCTCATGGTCTTAAAACTCGTTGGAAACACAACGTTCTACATTCTCATCAACAGCTGTGGTTCATAGCACCACTCACTAATATTTTACTACAGTGTCCTGAGCTGCCCAGTCACCTCGTGCTAAATTTAGGGTTTAAATAAATAGAACATTTTAGTTGCAGTGCTACTAGAAAGCAGCTTGAATGAGGATAAATGAATCTATTGCTTTTGTATTGCTGTAATGGGAAGCACAACTTTCAGGGTTATTTTTTGGTGTATTTATTTATTTTTAAAATTCCATGATACTTTATGGGAAAATAAATGAGTAAAACTCCGGGTAGCAGTGGGAGAATAGCCACTTAGATAAGTGAATTCCTTATTTTTTTTTTAACTAAGCAAATATATAGAGAAATGATTCTGAATAAATTAATATATATCATGTCTAAACCAGAAGTCCCAAGTTGAAACAGTGGCCATCCCCTCAGCGTCTTTAGAACCCTTGGCTGTTCAGCTTCACATGTCTGATGTTACTCTCTCATGATTCATATGGTTGCATCTTGCCTCCCCAACAAGTACCTTGAGGAAAAGAACTTAGGTTAATCACCTCAGCCTCTCTAATAGTACCTACTGTGGACTTGGGCACACAGTGAAGCCATCAAGAAATGTTTGCTAAAGGGATGTGCCCTTGTTGACCTTAAATGAAACAACCAGTTATTTTACTAGCAAAATGGGATTTTTCAGGAACAGCACAGAATTGCAGTTTGGGAAATGCAGTCTATGGGGAACCACAGGCAAGTCCAGAGAACAATGGAGAGGAATATTCTGTTTTTTAGAGAAGGGAGAGTTAGGATGGTTGTTAATAAATGAAGAGTTCTTTGGAGGAAACTGGGATTTCCAAGTAATAGTGGCTTTTCATTGGTTGAGTTGTGAGAGCCTCTCACTGGCCAGACTGTTGCAGGGCAAAGAAATAGTCTTCCTTCCTCCTGGTTACTAAAGTAGGAACCTTCCAGCTGGAGTTGCAAAAGTATCTCTCTTTTCAGTTTGCATCTGACCTCAAGTGGCAAGGTGTGGAAACTCCCTTTTCGGATCTCCTGAATCCATTTTAAGTGAGGCTTCATTTTATTGATTTTCCCATCCTTAACATGAAATTGACATTTAAAAATCAAGACTTACTGTAAAAAGAGTTTCTTAAACATACACAGCATAATACATAAAGGCTGCTATAAAACACAAACTGAAAAGGTAGGGCTACTCTTACCTCTATCTCTTAGTCACTCAGTTTTCTTCCTGACAGAGAGGCTTCCTGCATAACTTTCTGAAAATACTACATTTATAAACACAAGCATAGAGAAATGTATATGTATATATCAAATTCTAGCAAAATACATACACTGTCTTGCAATTGATTTTTTTTTTAAGTTAATAGATCCTGGAGAATCTTCTGTCAACACATAGGGAGCTAATGCATTCTTTTAAAAAAAGCTGTATAGAATAGATTCTGTGGTTGTACATTTTCCCAAACTTTTCACTATTATCAATTACATAGCAAGAATATATGTCACTTTATAAATGGGTAAGAATAACTAAAGGATAAATACCTAGAAATAGAATTGTTGCATAAAGGCATTGACAAATTGCTCTCCACCAACTTTTTCTCTAACCAACTTAAAAATGCATGCTGTACCTACTTCCTTGACATGCCCTGTGATACCCAAATGAAGAAGGTCACATTATTAACGGCAAACACTTACATAGCACTTAATCTGCATCAGGCATTGGTCTATATGCTTTAAATGTATTATCTCAAATAAGACTCTCAACAACATTGTGAAGGATGTACTTTTATCATCTCAAGTGTACAGATGAGATAAAACATTTTGCCTCAGGTCACCCAGCTAGTAAATAGTAATAGACATTTGAGTCCAGGCTGTCTGGCTCCAGGAGTCAGTTCTTGTAAGAATGACCCTAAACTGCTAATTCTGTATGAGATACAAGAAGAATTTATCAAGAAATGAATGTTCAACTGCTGAATGAGAATTTCATCAGACTCTTCCACAATACGTACCCTCCTTGTTTCAGTCTTCCATAGCACCCTGAGTCCCTCTCATTCCTTGAAAGTGTTAGTTCCTGGTTCACTAGCACATGCTGTAACCTGACTTTGGTTATAATGTGGTGGAATATCAGTGCTCATGTAGATAAACTTTTCTTTGTTCTGGCCTATCAGTTTCTCAGTCTCTCCCTCATCTTACCCTCCACCTTATCTCAGCTCTCTCTCCCTCTGATGATAACCAAGATCCAGCTCTTGTCATCATTAATAACTACATCTTCTTTATAATGTCACCTTCAAGCATCCTACATTTAGACACAGTTGCAATTTTCCTACTCACTGCCTGTAATACCCCTTACTCTACCAGCTCCATGACACACCGGAGTCTATATTCTATTGATACTGTGAACAACAACAAAAAAAGAACAAAGAACATCACTCATCACCCAGTTATGTCAGGGTTAAATCACAACCCACTGTAGAAAGGAATTGAGGATGAGAGAGAATGAGATACTCTATAAATAGCCCCCTAGATGAATTTCTCAGGAAAAATGTCAATGATCTCAGATTCTTGCATTTTCCCATACATAGAAAAGCCGTATGCAAATCAGTCAGTGTCATACACCACATTAACAAAAGTCAGAAGCCACATGATCATCTTAATAGATGACGAAAAAGCATTTGACAAAGTCGGACATCCATCCATGATAAAAACTCTTACTAAAGTGGGTATAGAGGGAACATACCTTAACACAATGAAAGCCGTTTATGACAAACCCACAGCAAATATAATACTCAATGGAGAAAAGCTGAAAGCCTTCCCACTGAAATCTGGAACAAGAGAAGGATGCCCATTCTCACCACTGTTACTCAACATAGTGTTGGAAGTCCTAGCCTTAGCAATCAGACAAACAAAAGAAATAAAAGGTATCCAAATTGGTAGAGAAGAGGTAAAATTATCACTCTATGCAGATGACATGATACCAAATATAGAAAGTCCTAAAGACTCAACCCAGAAATTATTAGAACTGATCAACAAATTCAGCAAAGTAGCCAGAAAAAATATTAACATTCAGAGATCGGTCACATTTCCTTATACTAACAATGAAATATTAGAAAAGGAATACAAAAATACACTGCCTTTTAAAATTGCACCCCTAAAAATCCAATACCTGGGATAAACCTGACCAAGGAAGTAAAAGACTTATAGGCAGAGAACTATAAAACATTAATCAAGGAAATTAAAGAAGATACAAAGAAATGGAAAGATATTCCATACTCCTGGCTTGGAAAAATTAATATTGTAAAAATGGCCATACTACCCAAAGCAATCTACAGATTTGATGCAATCTCTATCAAATTACTCATGACATTTTTCACAGAACTAGCACAAACAATACAAAAATTTATATGGAACCACAAAAGACTCAGAATTGCCAAAGCAATCCTGAGGAACAAAAACCAAGCAGGAGGCATAACTCTGCCAGACTTCAGGCAATATTACAGAGCCACAGTAGTCAAGACAGTGTGGTACTGGTACCAAAACAGACATACAGACCAATGGAATGGGATAGAGAACCCAGAAATAGATCCAGGCACCTACGGTCAATTAATCCTTGACAAAGGAGCCAAGAATATAAAATGGGAAAAAGACAGTCTTTTCAGCAAGTGGTGCTAGGAAAATTGAACAGCCACATGTAAATCAATGAAACTGGAATACACCCTCACACCATGCACAAAAATAAACTCAAAATGGTTTAAAGACTTAAATCTAAGACAAGACACCATCAAGCTCCTAGAAAAGAACATAGGCAGAACTTTCTCTGATGTCAACCTTACAAATGTTTTCTCAGGTCAGTCTCCCAAGGCAACAGAAATAAAAGCAAAAATAAATCAATGGGACCTAATCAAACTGACAAGCTTTTGCACAGCAAAGAAAACCTAAAAAAACAAAAACAAAAAGACAACTTACAGAATGGGAGAAAATAGTTTAAAACAAAGCAACTGGCAAGGGTCTAATCTCTAAAACATACAAACAACTTGTACAACTCAGCAGCAAAAAAGCCAACAACCCAATTGAGAAATGGGCAAAAGACCTGAATAGACATTTCTCCAAAGATATACAGACATCCAACAAGCACATGAAAAAAATGCTCAACTTCATTGATTATTAGAGAAATGCAAATCAAAACTACTATGAGGTACCACCTCACACCACTCAGAATGGCCATTGTTAATAAGTCCACGAATAACAAATGCTGGAGGGGATGTGGAGAAAAGGGAACCCTCCTTCACCGTTGGTTGGAATATAAATTGGTACAAGCACTCTGGAAAATAGAATAGAGGTACCTTAGAAAACTATACATAGAACTACCACATGACCCAGCATTCTTACTCCTGGGCATAGACCCGGACAAAATTTTGCCTTGAAAAAGACACATGCACTCACATGTTCATTGCAGCACTATTCACAATAGCCAAGACATGGAAACAACCTGAATGTCCATCGACAGATGAATGGATTAAGAAGATGTGGTATATATACACAATAGAATATTGCTTATCTATAAAAATAACAAAATGCCATTTGCAGCAACATAGATGGAACTAGAGACTCATACTAAGTGAAGTCAGAAAGAGAAAGACAAATACCATATGATTTCACTTATATCTGGAATCTAATATAGAGCACAAATGAACCTTTCCACAGAAAAAAAAAGTCATAGACATGGAGAACAGACTTGCGGTTGCCAAGAGGGAGGGGGAGGGACTGGGAGAGACTGGGAATTTGGGGTTAATAGATGCCAACTATAGCCTTTGGAATGGATAAGCAATGAGATCCTGCTGTATAGCACTGGGACTATGTCCAGTCACTTGTGATGGAGCATGATGATGTGAGAAAAAAGAACGTATACATTTATGTGTGACTGGGTCACCTTGCTGTGCAACAGAAAATTGACAGAACACTGGAAATAAGCTATAATGGAAAAAATAAAAATCATTATAAAAAGTACAGTAAAATCATTAACTTGAAATACCTGTTATTTGTGCTTAGCAGTAATTTTCTACCAAGATGTGTGCTTGACTATATGTTGTTTACACACACACACACATACACTCACATTCACACACTCACTCACTCACTCATCCTCCCTTTTGGACCAGTTCCTTAGAGATGTCTCCTGGGCTATAGTCCTCAGTAAGACCCTGAAAAAAACTTAAACTCATCACTCTTATGTTGTGTGTTTTCCTTTTAAGTCAATAGTCCTGTCATTTTTCCCAGTCCATCACCATGTCAGTGACTTTATTTTTTCCTTACACAGTAGCTTATATTTCACATTTCATTGCTACACTTAATTTACTTAGATTATTGCATAGCTTCTTGAAAAATCTCTCCTCCCTCGCTCTCTATGTATTCTCAAAACAGCAGATGACTCTATTAAAATGTAAGTTAGCTTAAGTTACTTGTTAGTTTAAAACCCTCCAATATCTTTCCATTCCACTTAGGAAAAGGCAAATTATTTTAAATGGTTTATAAGGCCATATAGAGCCTCTCTGGCTGTTTCAAACCACTCTCACTTTTTCTCTCTCTGCTTAAGCCACATGTTTCCACCCTAGAGTCTTTGTATTTGCTTTGTGACTTTGCCTGGAATATTTTTCTTCCAGATAGCCACAAGACTCCCTCTCTCACTTCTATAATCCCAAGAAAAATAGTGCTCCAAGTATGATCAGGTCAGTGGGAAAAGTTGTGTGCAAATGTTAACTTTGTTCCCTTTTTTTTTTTTTTTGCTACCGAGTTCAGCTTAGTGTATTTCCCTTCATTAACTAAACTTTAAAGCAAACTTTAATCATTTACTGTTAAAACTGGTGCTAAATTGGAAGTCTCTCAGATTCTTTCTCATGAGTTTTCCTCATAGGTAATATAAATTCTTGGTTTTGGAGAGGTTTGTTTAAAAGGTATGACAGGGAAATGGGGATACATTTGTTCCAGAGCAAAAGACTCTGTCAAGATTGATTTTTTGCTTGAAGTGTATGCTTTGTATTTAATTGTTTGCAGCTTTGTTTGTAACAACAAAGAACTGGAAACAGCTTCAATATTTCATAAGTGGAAAAATGCTATGTAGCCATTAAAAAGCAACGAAAATATATCTGAAAATACTGATTTGAAAAGATCATCTAGCTGAGTGAGAAATATATAAGTGAGAAAATTATATTGAACAGTTCTTGTATATTTTTTTCTATAGATAGAGGTGAATACTAGTTACAGTTAGTATGATATAAATAAATAAAAAATAATTCTCTGAAGTATACATAGGAAGCCACTAAAGGTGACTTGGTTTTCATTCTATTTCTTTATTTTTTACAACTTTAAAAACCAAGCACATGGTTTTAGTTGTGTTTAAATTTTAACCAGCACTAAACTGTTGAACTGAGTCATTTAGCATAAACCTATTTGTTAGTTATTCAGTAAAAAACAAGTAACTTTTAGATTTTTATGTGAGCATAGCACCATGCCAGGTTCTGCGGTAGCCATAAAAGAAAAAGAAGCAATCACTGACCTAATGTAACTTAAGATTTAACAGGGAAAATAAGATTCACAGAAACAATGAGAGGAGCATAAAAATCACATACTTCAGGCTGATGTCTATAAAGAGAATAATGGGGATTATGTGAACTGAGACAAGACAAGTTGCCAGGTGTCATCAGTAAAAAAGATAAAATCTGAATTTGGTGTTGAAAGAACTACAAGGGTTAGGTTAGGTGAAAGAAATGGAAAAGATAAGCCAAGAAGGAGTAACATACGTTAGGCAGCTTTAGTAAGGTCACAGGTAACAAATCAGTAAGAGCAAAATGTTTTATGGCGGTGAACTGACAGAAATGAATATAGAGACTGGGGAGGAAATACGTTTGAAGACTAACCTAGAAACCAAAGCCTGAAGATTTCGGTCTAAAGTGGAAGTATTTAATTTGGATGCAGAGTAAAGAATGAATCCAAAATATCCTGGAAAAGAAAAAAAAAAACACTTTTACATAGACCCTGGTTAAATGTAAACACTGCAAGATAATATTCAGAAAATACATGTTTCAGGAAAAAAGTTTCTTCTTTTCTTACTCTGGACACATATTGATAGAATATTTTGTCTAGTTAAGAGTTGAGGAATAGAAATATAATTTTATAAAATGTCTGTCAATATAATTACTGATAGAGGCAGACACCAGTAACTATAAATCTATTTAATAAAATTGAATGTAAACTCAAGACTCAACAAAGATGAAATAAAAACCAAGAATAACCTATTTTGAGTTTTCTGAGGTATCTCCATACTGTTTTCCTCGGTGGCTGCACCAATTTGCATTGCCACCAACAGTGTAATAGGGTTCCTTTTTCTCCACACCCTCTCCAGCACTTATTGTTTGTAGACTTTTTGATGATGGCCATTCTGACTGGTGTAAAGTGGTACCTCATAGTGGTTTTGATTTGCATTTCTCTAAACTGTGTAATTTATGTGAAAGATTTAAGTTATATGAATCATCTATTAAATACAATTTTACTGAAGTATATAAAGTAAAAAGTTTTAGATGTAAGGAGGGATGAAAGAAATAAAAAAAATTTAAAATACCATGTAGTATTTGACAAAAGAATAAAATAATGGTGCCTGTGCTCTAAATTAAAGAATAATATTTATTTAAATATATTAAAATATATGCCTTAAACAGAAATGAAACTTCTTTGCTAGTGCCCGTTAAATGGCACACCAATAAATTCCTGAAAAGAGACATTTTATGAGCCATATTGACTATGCAAAGTGCTTTAATGAATACTAGAAACTTTGCAGCAATAAATTAACATTAAAAATCTGATCATTTAGAAAACTTAAAATATTTTACTTAGTATTTATTGGTTTGAAGTAGAAACATAACCACAATGTAGAATATGTGGAAAGCAACCCATGGAAAGGTGTATGGAATCTGGCCAAGGGAGTAACTCATAGGAAAATTCACAGAATAATAACTGTATAGGACTAAAATAAAAAAAGGAGAAAGAATTGCACTAAGTACCATAAAATAAACAAACAAGAAAGGGGGAAGATATATTATGCTTTTCTAGAAAAATATAAATTACCCAAATTAATAGACGGTCTGATAAAAAAAATGATGGAATCAATTCTTAGCAAAAAATCACCTTTATGAAAGGCCCCTTGACTTATTCTAAAAACCAGGAGTCAAAATTACATTCTATCAAACCATAGAACTATAAAACTGTAAATTACCATGAGTCATAATTCATTTTATCAAGAGGATGGAAAGTGCGTTATCTATTAGATGCAGTAGATGGTTTTCATCCTTAATTAGGTCTAGTCAGTACAGAGCAGACTGCTCTGATTGAAATGTGTCCCCAAATAATGTACGGTATCCACCATAAGAGACACATTTTGCTTTAAAGTTCAGCTGCCTCTAAAAGGTATGAACCAGTAAGTCCCTTGTATCTACGTGAATTTGTTGAGTTTCTTTGCTCCACAATGACTAGAGAAATGAGTCCACATGGTTTTTGAAGCACGTCCTTAAACTGGCTTTCTCTCCTTCCCCAGTTCTTCAGTTCTTCTGCTTCTCATTCCTTCTCCCTGAATCACTCCCCAGTCTCCCACACTAAGTCTCTGTTGTATTCTTTGCTTTCTGGGGGACCTGAGCTAAAACCTGAGAGAGAGATGGTGATGCCCTCAAAGGAAAGATGAGATTGTGGTTTACTTGGGTCTAGCTTTTTCTTTGGGTGCTGGGAATGACTAAAGAGTAAAAACTTAAGGACCTAAATTGGTACCATGTGGAATCCTGCTACTTTGGGTGGACAGAGTAGGTTGAAGATGAAAAAAGTAATCTTCACTAGTTCACTTCTTTTGCTTTCTGTCATTACTATTACATAATGAGACTAATTTGAAAACCCCTTTACACATCCGTAAATATAGTTTTCCTTATGTGAAAACACTCCCCTCCAATTGTTAAGAATACATCATGCCTGATGTTGTTATAGCACATGAGTTTTACTGGTCTTTAAATATATATAATTTTTTTGAAAGCCTTAGAATTAGAATAAAAGATTTGCAAAACAAATTTCAGGAAGGTCAGGGATAGAATGACAGAACCCTTGCATGAAAACCCTTTGGCATTCTTTCAAAAATATTAAAACCTATCATTCAGCAAGAGAGAAAAGTCTGTTTAACACCGTCTGTGCTTTCAGAGAAATTAAGACTCCAGCAGATGTCAATGATGCTTTTTTTCTTTAAGTGACGACCTCGCTCAAATTCAAGCTTTAGAGCAAATTTTCTAAATGCACATCCATAAAACATTTATGGATTATAATGAAGACCTGTTGTAGGAAATGTCTAAATTACTAGTTTGGGGAGGAGGGCGGAAAAATTTAAAACAAGGGATGAAATCGATAAATGCCTGTGGTTGACATTATTGTTCACTGTTTTTTTTTTCTCCCCTCCTCAGATTAGAGCTTTCTTTATAGCATGCCATAAATACCTACTTCTATTTTATAATGTATGTGCCATTGCACCACGGGTGACCAAAGGGAGTTTTTCCTGTTGACTGCTAACTGTCCGTTTTGCTGACATGGCTCAAAATGAACAGAGATGCAGACCTGAGACAGGTTATCTATCCTGGGGAGAGTAATCTGCTCAGAATTGAGGGCCTGCATTGCTCTGAGATTGATCTGGATCTGTACAATTAGAACATCAGTCTTGTGAGAAAAGACCCAGAACCCAGGGAGGAAAAATAAACGCATAAGTTGGAGATCAGTTCAGTCAGAAATGGCAGTATATTGTGACCGTGAATGATATTTTAGATTACTGCTACATTCTTCTTTTATTTCAATGAGAGGAGACATTGCAGTTTTGCGGTATACATTTTCAAGTCCCCATTTTGTCTATGTAAGAAATCTGATTAGGTTTTACACTCAGTTTTACCCTTTTGAGTTTCTCCCTTGTGGGTCAAAGGAATTATATATGAACACTGATTGTTAGGATCCACTCTCTAATTTTCCTTTGGGTAGAGGGAGGGCACACCAATGGCACAAATTAATATTTTTGTTCTATAAGGTAAAATGACGTCCAAGAACCAAATTGTTTTTCTTTGATCACCAAAAATAATCAGGTATCTAGCTGGTTCCATTACCAGTTTACCTCCTAATGCAAAAGCTGCAGAGGGGAAAGCGTTAAACCTACCCTAGGATAGAGGCAACATTATCCTCCAGTCTATGCATTATAGGGTAGCACATACTGTATCTCTTCTAGAGGGCCAGGGAGCACTTTGTAGGAAGCATCTGATGGCATTTTCAAAATTCTTTACCATCTGCAATGTATGGGATTTCCTATTCTTACTGTTTTCTATTTGCAGAACCAAAAATCTAAACAGTCTGGCAGTTTTCTGGTTCATCTGATTATTTGAGACAGCCAGATGAGATAATTCAGTTCCTGACTGGAATAGGATCGACCAGAATGACCTGATTTGGTGGTGTGCAATTATCCCGTTGATACACACATTGCCAAGTGTCCGCTTCATGGCAGCTTTACAACCTTTGGAAACACTGCTTTAAGCATCAGTCCCATGAGACCTAAGCTGGCTCTTGCTGCTAACGAGTTTAGTTACACACATGTTGTCTGCTCACAGCCTCCTTTACTGCTCAAAAATCCAGTTACAAAGTTGATAGGAGAGAGTAGGATTATTAGAAAATCTGGCTTAGATGGCATTTTGAAGGGTTAAGCAAGGTCATGCCTTCCTAGTGAGGGAGGAGCAGGAATATCATGGGAAATGGGGAAAATGGATCATTTTCCCTTAGCCTTACTGGAGACTTGAGATAAAGGAGCCTACAGATGCACGTGGCATTTGCAGTTAACTGAGAGCAAGCTCCTTGAACAGTTTACTCTGATTGGGTCTAACGTGTCTCAGGAATTCTACTGGAGTTTTGCCTTGCAGAGTTCTGGGGAGACAGCAGGACTGCCTGAGAGCCCCACCTTCCTGGCATATTCTGGTGGGCAAGGCTGCCAACTGGAGTGGCCCTGAGCCCAGGCTAAGTGGCCAAAGCCATCCCAGCCTGGCTGTGGAGACAGGCACAGTCTGCAACTCAGCAAAGCCCTGGCTCCAGGCATTTTTGGTCGTAGATTTAATTTCTACTTTCAAAAATATCCCTGAAGCAAGCAGTGAGCAGCCCATAAGAGATCTTCAGTATATTTTTTCTCCTCCTTCTATATCATCCCCATCTAAATAAGCAGAATTTTTTTCCCCCAAGTTTGGTTTCAAGTAGAACACTCCATAGGGAAGTAAGCTGGTGGCATAAAATTGTCGGGGAAACTGCATCATAGGAATCAAATCACAAGATGAGCTTTTTACCTCAAGAATTTTTCTCATCACCACCCTTGGTACTGAAAGCCACCCAGGTACACATAAAAAAGGCATATTTATAAAGATTAAATTATTACTCCAACAAGTATCAGAAATGAATGTGCAGTCCTAAGTAATTTTATTCTTATTAATAACCAAGGTAAAAACCATCTAATATCTTTATCTAAAATAAAAAAATATGCATACACATGTATAAGAAAAGCAATATGTAAAATAAAGACCAAAAAAG
>PVHT020004020.1:7558671-7588024 GCA_004024745.2 Catagonus wagneri
CCCAGGTACACATAAAAAAGGCATATTTATAAAGATTAAATTATTACTCCAACAAGTATCAGAAATGAATGTGCAGTCCTAAGTAATTTTATTCTTATTAATAACCAAGGTAAAAACCATCTAATATCTTTATCTAAAATAAAAAAATATGCATACACATGTATAAGAAAAGCAATATGTAAAATAAAGACCAAAAAAGTAATATGTAAAACAAGACCAAAAAAAAAAATAAATTATCTTAAATTGCAGGCCAGCAAACTTGAATTATATATTAGAAACTTTCTAATTGTAACTGGAATGTTTTACTGAGGTGAAACGGGTTTTCAGAATATTTTTTAGGTAAGATTTTATTTATTTAAAAAATGTCAGAACTTGTTTAGGTAGAAGCAGAGGTAGGAACTAAGTGATTTTTAAGGCCCCCTCACAAATCTATAATTGAATACTCTGTGTCCTGAAAGGCTGCATGGCTTGTGTAGCTGAGGGACTAAAATACAAAAGGGCACACTAGTTTCTTATTACTCTTTATTCACTCTTAAATATTAATAAAGTCCTTCTTGGCCTCATTCAAGAGCATTCAGTAGAAAGTACTTAAGCTGAGAGTGATACCAAGAACCAGCAGTTAGGGCCGTATTACAGTGACATGCTAGGCTATACAGAGCCTGGATTTCGCTCTTTTCTTTTTCTCCCAATCTCCCATCCCCATGCAGTCTTTTTTTTTTTTTTTTTTTTTTTTGCCTTTTTGTCATTTTAGGGCCGCACCTGCGGCATGTGGAGGTTCCCAGGCTAGGGGTCTTATCGGAGCTGTAGCCACTGGCCTACGCCGCGGCCACAGCAATGCAGGATCCGAGCCGCGTCTGCGACCTACACCACAGCTCACGGCAACGCCGGATCGTTAACCCACTGAGCAAGGGCGGGGACCGAACCCGCAACCTCATGGTTCCTAGTCGGATTCGTTAACCACTGCGCCACGACGGGAACTCCCCCATGCAGTCTTAAAGCAGTTTTACAGGCCCCTCATAATTACAGTAGTCATTCTGAGGAGTTTGGATTTCATAGTCTTGAAAGGATTCTTTATTTTGTCTTTTAGGATTGCACCTGAGGCATGTGGAAGTTCCCAGGCTAGGGGGTCAAATTGGAGCTCTAGCTGCTGGAACCTGCACCCTCATGGATGCTAGTCAGATTTGTTTCCTCTGAGCCACATGGGAACTCCTTGAAAGGATTCTTGAACTGTTAAACAAGGCTACAGAAAATGTTTGGTTCAGGAGGGGAGGGAATTCTAAACATCTGAATGTGTCAGAAAGCCAGAGGGTCTTTACGATGCCCTGGGAATGGGAATTGTCTAATCAATATCACTCGAGGTAAAGGCTTTGGGAAAGATGACCTAGGTGGTCCCAGACATATTTCTCTTTCTGACTGGAATGTCTACGTCTTTTCCTGGCTTCTCAAATAGGCCTTGTCTCTGGTGTCAAATTGCTGGTTCTCTCTGGTATGTCAATAACTACCTACTTTTTTGACTTATTTTTACCCATCTCTCTGTTTTCCCCAATCCTTGGAATCTGGGTCAACATGACATGAATTATACATACTCATAGAGACTCGGTAGCTTCCTGAACTTCATTTTCATCTTACACTTTCTCCAGGATTGTGGTTTCTCCAGGATTGTGGCAAAAGAGCAAGAAACATTCATGAAAACAGAAAAATGGGGCTTGAAGGGTGCTGAGGACAGAAATACTGTGAACTAACATTAGATACGAACAAGACGCTATTATTTAATGTTCAATCTAGAACATGCCAGAATACTCCTCAAAATACAGAAACTCATTTTCCTTGAATTGTTATTTTATCACAATCAGACTAAATGAGACTGTCAGAAGCTCTGCATTCTTCTAGTAATTGCATATGCCATCTGTACTGTGATCCTTAGCAGTGGGTTGTTATGATTAACACAGGGCTACATTTAATGCCTACCGTGTTCCCATTTTCTATGGATGTTTTGAAAAGAAACGCTTTCCATTCTGGCTGTCAAAGAAATAGGAAAACAAAAATTACATAAAAACATAGTCAAAACCAAGCAAAAGTGACATGAACTTTCCTGAATTATCATTGCTCTTTGTGTTTTAAACACTCATATTCCAGTATATTCCTTTTGCTATTTTGTAATCAGATGGGCTTTCATAGGTGCGATTCCTATGGATGGGTACGTTACTGTTATGTGTAAGTATTCTCAATGCGAACAGGGCACAAAGTACAACCCTCCAAGCTTACATTCCCCTGGAGACGAAGATGAGGTGTTTGCTACCAGTACTTGAAGTGTGTGTCACTGTCTCTCCAAGTTGCTCCCCTGGGCCAGCTTCAGGCAAAGATGTGAAGCAAGTAAAATGTGCTTTTGGTGCTCTAAGCGGTCTCATTTTTATTCCCTGGCATTCGTTAGCATTCACTCCCCTCAGCGTCTTAGCCCTGTCAAAATTTACTCTCAGCAAAAGAGCTCCCTGAAATCTTTTTAAGTCTTGGTATGAAATTCTTTGTGTCACCTCTCCCAGGATGACTAGTATGTTAACTTCTGATGCTAATTATAGAATGAAATGCTCTTCCCCTTCTGAGGAAGTCCATGCATCATTGTACAGGTTAGAAAAGAGATTCTGGAGGGCACCAAGGAAAGCCTTCTCAGTACTGTGGAACATACCTGCAGTTCTCTTTCTCTCTCTCTCTCTCTCTCACACTCTCTCTCTCTCTCTCACACACACACACACACACACACACACACAGACACACTGAAAGAAAACGTTAACATACATCACCTCTCCCACACGCGTTAGGCACAGGTACAACCTTTTATGTATTCCTCACCAAATTCTCTACTGTAAGTAAGAGTCAAACAAGAGCCCAAGTTATCTTGTCAAGGTCACACAACTATTCAATATAAGATCCAGGATATAAAAGTTCAGCCACGCCCACCCTCAGTCTCTTTTCTCTGTATATCCTAACCATTTTTTGTTGATTTGAGTGTGTACTGAAAGTGAGGCATTTTCTGAACTTAAATGCACGTGGAAATATGGGAGAAACCAAGTGAGGAAACCTAAATGGAAAATCTTCTCAGAAACCCCAGGGGGAAGCCAGACTGATTTTCATGTCTGAAGTCTTCATTCATTTTTTTTTTTTTTTTTGCCATGTCTAAAGAGACACTTCATTTATCATCTTTGTATCATCTCTTGCTTTGGTTAATGGATGGTGTTCCTCTTTGATTACTGACTGATGTCTCATAACTTCTGTGCTGCAAGGCATGAAACATTTCATATCACAAAGCATGGCATTCTCACCATGGAATAACTAAATATTTATTTCCTTGGGAAATGTTCAGCAGGATCTGGGTGCCTTGTTTTTGCATCTTCCACCTTTTAACCTTTTACTGATTTCATTACTACTATCAACCATTTGTCATAAAACTCTTTTCTTGAAGACAAAACTAATTCAGTACTCTTTAATCAAAGCTACTGCCTTCTCTACTCGCAGTGGAATAGAGTGTCCTACCGTTAGACGGACTTACAGGTACTCAAAACAGATAAGAAGCTCTTGACATTGAAGCTTCTCCATATTTAACATTCCTTCTGCATTTGCTGCTGTTTAACTGCCTATGTGCCTCCCCAACAAGGAAAGGTCGTAAACATAGTTTCGTGCTTTAATTATCGCTGAATTAAGCAGGGGCTATTTTAAAGTGATAGGAGCAATGCAGGTCACGCAGTTTAAAAATTACCTGTTTTCATTTATGCAGCAAGTATTAATGACCTCCTATATTACATGCACCAGGCGCTATTTTTGAGCTAAGGAAGCAATGAGGAGAAGCTGTGGCCCTGCTCTCCTAGACTAGTGAGGGAAAAGGGGATTAATCAAATGAAAATGCAAAAGAATGTATGATTATAAATGAAGATATGTGCTCTAAAGTGAAGAAAAGAAGGGAGAAAGGGACTTTCTATGTAACAAAGGAACCTGGCCTCGAATGAGCACTTGATGAAGGAAGCTTCCAGTGTTCATGTGAGGGAGTGGGATGGAGAAGTGCCTTATAGACAGAATGATAAGATTACAGGCCGGGCATGGAGTTCTCTTCGTGGCTCAGTGGTTAACGAATCCGACTAGGAACCATGAGGTTGCGGGTTCAATCCCTGGCCTTGCTCAGTGGGTTAAGGATCCGGCGTTGCCGTGAGCTGTGGTGTAGGTCGCAGACGCGGCTCGGATCCTGAGTTGCTGTGGCTGTGGCGAAGGCCGGCAGCTACAGCTCCTGTTAGATCCCTAGCCTGGGAACCTCCATATGCCGCGGGTGGGGTTCTAGATAAAAACAGCAAAAAGACAAAAAAAAAAAAATAGATTACAGGCCAGGCATTTGCAAAGACATGTGAGAATTTAGAAATTGAGAGAAGGAAGTTTGGCCTGAGCTCATCGAATGAGAGAGAGAGAGAGAGAGAGAGAGAGAGATGATTACTGAGACCAGGGAGATAAGTAAGGGTCAGACACAGTGGACGTTTAGGCAGTGTTCTCTGGTTGTTGCTCTTCAGTTTCAGAGGAATGGGGAGCTACCACAGGGTTTCACGCATGGGGGCAACATGATTGATTGGCTTTGCATTTTGAAAAAATTTGTTTTTGCTTGTGGTAGAGTTTGAGCTTGGTGCAGGGGAACTCAGTTATCAATATTGTTTTCTAATATCTAATTACTGTTAATATTTGATGGGATGAAAAATGAGGAATATGTTCTATAAGGCTATCAGGGGATTTATTTATCTCTTCTCTCTCCTTCCCTCCTTCTTTCCTTCCCTTCCTCCCTTCCCTCTCTACCTCCCTTTTTTTTTTTCTTGGATTAACGCTATTAAAGCTGGCTCAAATTAAAAAAAAAAAAGCTACTTGGAAAAGGCATTCACTAAGCTTCATTTATAAAGATGTATAGAAAATTTTGAATTCTGATACACAGTGTGAAGAAAGAGTGATTAAATAATAAGCAGTGGCAAAATACAGATTTATAAGCTAGGGGCAAACTCTCTCTTATGAATATAATGTGCAGGGAAGATGTGATGTACTTATTTACAAAGATAATTTAATCATCTTTGGAATGTTCTAAAAAATGTGGTTTAATAGAAATATGGATTCTCTTTACCCAGACAGCAATGCACCACAATATACCGGACAGATGTTCATAATATTAGAGTGAAAAAAGACTCATAGTTGATTGATTCATTCACTTGTTAAACACATTTTTATGGATGTCAGCCATGTGCCAGGTACAGATTTTAGAGACATAGCCAGAGAACTAGAGATAGTTTCTGTAATTATGAGGCTTATATTTGGGGTGGATTAGATATTAAAGAATAATGAAGGGAATAGATGATAGATAATTTAAACCAAGGGAATAGGATTTCAAGACTGGGGTTCAAAGGTGTTTGTGTATATGTGTGTGTATACGTATATATAATTATCAGTAAGGTTTTCTCTCAATATACATGTACACACACGTATATGTTTATATGCATATACTTCTATATGTACGTATATATATCGAGAAACAGTCTCACTGATGAGGTGGCACTCGAGCAGGTCAAAATGCTGACACCCTAAATCAAAGCATGTTGGAGAAAACCCTTTGTAAATTTTCTCTCCACCCATTGGTGAAAGACACACAGAGTCACCTTAATTGTTAATTTTTTTGAACATTGCGATTAAATTTTCTTTGATATTTGATACTGGCAGATTGCACCAGTGCAACTTCACCTCCAACTCCACTTCCTCTTCTGCTTTATTCTTAATTGCTTATGGCTGATCTACTTCTGGCTCTGTCTGAAGTGCCTGCTATTTGATGATTATGGATGCTATGAATAGCATGTTTGGGAGAAGATCCCACTTCATTTGCAACAGAGTTTAATTATAAAAGAACTTTTTAAACTAATGTTTTCTTGCTAATTCCTTTCTCAAACTTGGTTTCTCTCTTTTGTTTAGCAGATGTGTTTTCATTACACACCCATTTGGTAATTTTGAAACAAGTTCACAACAGAGCCCATTTTCTAAACAAATCTGCCCAAATATGCAAACTGTGAACCTGACATTCAGCTTTACAGCTGGAACAACTGAAGGATAGATAGTTTTGTTACGTATTTCCATCATGAGATTGAAGATTAAAATTCATTTTCATGACAATATAAAGCACTATAACTTGATATCTAGAAACAAAATGATATCATATTTATTTGTAATGGCAGTGATCTCCAAGTATTTAAGAATCTATTTCTTCAGTTCATTAATATGAAAATATGTCAAGTCTAATCTACACACATTTAAAAAATCGCTTTCATGTAGATGCTTTAAAGTTGTAAGTCATAAATTTTGTTGGCTATAATAGCTCATACAATTGTTTAAATGGATCAAATTGCTGAAAGTACACATATAAGGTAGTATTACAAGCTATACCTGGTATGTTAATAAATAAATTCATTGATAAAAAGCAATGTGACTGAAATACTAATCTGAACTTTCCATATAGGGTATCAGATAAGGAAGCAAAATTATGGAAAAGAATATGGCAAGGCATATGTACAATTGGCATTCAAGACTTCTGACTGAGTACAAGCAAATACTCAAGAAACACTGATATCACAGGGTCCCTGATTCACTTTGCAGATCCTTAAGATTCAGAAATACATGCAAAGAAATAGGCTTGCCTAACTTTCAATAATATTTGATATACTAGGCAATATATTAAGGAAAATCAATAAAGCTGACATTTCACTGTGGTGATGATGATTATTTATCACCTGAAATTTTATTATTTTATTTGAAAGGACAATATGGAAGTTTTGCATTTTTATTTACGTATTTTTTTTTGAACCAGCATAGAGCTATCTGTGGGGCAGTTCAAGAACATATATGGACTTATTGATATGATTTAAATACTTTTATTTTCTTGTGTGGAATTCTGAAAAGCATGATGCAGAAGGTTTGATTCAAAAACAGTTGCTACACCACTGAAGTGATCACTGTTTTTTCCAATAATAACCTGAAGAATTTTAAAATTTAAAAAAAATGTTAAATAGGGTATGAATTAGGGTCATGACTGAAAGTAAATTCCCTCAAGAATCTGTGAAAGATAAATTATGAAGATAATTCACACATACACATTTTCCCCCTGTCCTTCTGTAACCTATGCCAGAGTGAAAGGTAAAGTCACACTGAAAATATTACTGTTATCCAGAGAGTATGGATATGGGACCAAAGCACTGAATTTAGTTTGAGTTATATTTAAAATTATGTAGGTGTTTGACTCATGGGAAATCACTTTCCTTCCTCATTCATAAGGTTCACAATAGTGTTATAACTTGCCCTTAAACGTCTGTTGAATCGCAATTATTAATTATGAGGTTTTCCAAAAATTTTAATGGTTAGCTATAGGAGATAGCAAATACTATCTTAGCCCCTGGTAAGTTCCACTTTCTAAACAAATTTTCACAAATATGGTTTAACTCCATCTAAACTGAAATGAATAATGCACTTGAGTGTGATAACATATTCATTTAAAAAAGTGTCAAAACAGAACATAAAACACATACCACATTTAATTAAATTACATGTGATTGGTAAAAATCTAAAGCAATAACAATTAGGACACTCTAGTGAGTTAACCTTTTTCAGTTTGATCATGAACCTTTAAGTTCTTATAGTGGGATAAGAATCACTCAACATATAGCTCTGTGTGTATGCATTAAACCTTACCAACATTCATTAGCAAACAGGCATATAAGTTGATTCAGTCTCTTCTTTAAGCTCTCTGTCCTCTTAAGGGCCCAGTTTGTATAAATTATCACAGACAGCAGGCCCCAGAGCAAACCCAAGAAGACAGCTGGCTACTCATACTACTTCTGTATTCCTGTGGCCGTAGATTGCTTTGGTTGAAGTATATACAAGGAATCTGACTTCACACAAATACACAGCTGGAAAGAAAGGAGCACTTTAATAGCTTTCCAGACAGTTGTGGATATTCTTCTTTGAAACTAGACCAATACTTGACAGGTGCTAGTTTCTTAAAGATCAGTTGCAATGCAGAATTTGAAATCATAATAAGTTTTTTTCATACTCTTTTATATTAAAATCCATGGGTTTGTCTGGCATTTTGAATAGATCTGTTAGACATGTCTGATTGATTTTGTAACATCATACACTGGTTGCCTGTAAAATATCAGCTTATTGACTTATGCAGATTTTTCAAATGCTGACCTATTTCAGTTCATGATGTCAAGAAATCACATTCATTAATATCTCCCCATCCTATCAGAAGTGTGTATAATTTGGGGACCTTCTCAAGTTCATCATTATGGATATAATTTTTCTAAGCAAATTTGCACTTGGCAGTCTTATTTTATCACTTGCAACAAATATTGGGAGTTGTTTTCCTGAACTGACAGATTCACTTCACTCACTTTTGAAAAAATATATGCCAAACACTCAAATCTGTGTAACTGTATCTTTCCTCAGTCTTTTCTTTTTTTTTAAATACAAAGAATGCAAAAAAAAAAATTTACTCAAATGCTTTTCCTGGAGATCATTGTCACGCTTTTGTGTGCCGCAGAAATGCTTTATTTGTACTTTATATTCAGTTGCCCAGAATACTGAAAAGACGTTTTCTCAAGAAGAGAACCTTAATAAATACAATACAGTTTATTTATCAGGGACCTTAACTAAAACTGACTTTTTCTGTTTTCAAACTGGAAGTGTGTATAGGTAAAGAGTATAATGACCGTTAGTATAAGTTTGGTGCTGCTGCCCTGATTTGTGTTAAGACATTAGTAGATTCATCTGCAATTGCTTTTGCAACATCAGTTCAAATGTCAACACAATGAAAATGACATTGTAGTATTATAGAAATAGATTTTACTGCTTAGATACCCTAGAATTGTCCGGGGGACTAAGGGTTGCACAGAAACACACTTGGGGAATTACTTAGTGTTGTACATCAGTGATTCTTTATGTTTAGAGTACAAACAAGTAACATTGCAATATTTTATTACAAAGCCACATTAATCAAGACCATGTGGTACTGGTACCAAAACAGACATACAGACCAGTGGAACAGAACAGAGAACCCAGAAATAAACTCAGACAATGAACCTTTGCACAGAAAAGAAAACCATGGACATGGAGAACAGACTTGTGGTTGCCAAGAGGGATGGGGGAGGAAGTGGGATGGACTGGGAATTGGTGGTTAATAGATGCAAACTATTGCCTTTGGAATGGATCAGCAATGAGATCCTGCTGTATAGCACTGGAAACTATATCTAGTCACTTATGATGGAGCATGATAATATGACCAAAAGGAATGTATATGTGTATGTGTGACTAGGTCACCTTGATGTACAGCAGAAAATTGACAGAACACCATAAACCAGCTATAATGGAGAAAAATAAAAATCATTAAATTAAAAATACATTGAAATATTGATAAAATGATTAAAAAAAACATAGTGATAATAATACCTGCCATCTAATTAGAGCATCCAGTATGGCAAGTATAAGCTAAGTATCTTAGACACATTATCTTATAAAATCTGTACTGGCAAACAGAGATGTATTATTGTACCCATTTTATAAAAGAAGAAGTAGATAAAAGGTTAAGTAGTTTTCTAAGTTTCACATAACTTGTAATTTGTGGAATTGAGGATAGGAACCTGGAATTTCTGATATAAACTCTAGTTATTCTTAAACACTAGGTTAATTCATTTTCAATAGATACACATATTTGAATACAAATTTAAGGTGGTTCATAGAAGCCAATAGATATAAACAAACAATTGTTCTGGAATCTAGATCACTTATAAATATTCCAAGGAAGATGCTCCAAAGAACAACACTTCTGCATATAGAAGACTCCAAGTTTCATCTCACCCTTTGGTTCCTATTTTTCATTACTTTCCACTCTTTGAAAATTGTCTCCCATTCAATGGAGGTTAATTTAAAAAATCTTGGTGTAGAACATTTACAATATCCTTTTAAAAGCCCAGGTCATTAAAACTGTTGGAATTTCAGTAGTTCATCCTGGCTTGAGAGGCACAGCTAACTTCCTTTTCCAAAAGTGTGTTGTTTTCTTTGAGATACTTAGCCTATAGAAACAGGAACTTATTTCATTCCTATATTGTCTCCTGTGTGACATCATTGGTTCTATTCTTCAGTAAGACTGGGTGATAAGGGAGTGTCCCCTGCCAGAGATTGAAAAACCTAACAAAGTCTGTTCATTTCCTAGTTGAATTGATTCTTCTTTCTCAGATACAAGGTCTTGGAATCTGTGGGAACTGTTGTCCAAGAATGGTAACCAGGAGCATAGTGAGTCACTGACTTCTAGGCTGAGAGAGTAGGGCTGGTCACTAGATGTAGCAAGTGCTAGAGCTGTGTAAATGCTGCATCTTCCCTGTAGATAGAAGCCCGTGACTCCTGGCATTGCATGGCTACCATTTACACCCACTCATGGACTTGAACTTGCAAAAGAGTATATATTGGTGCTAAAAGCACACATAATCCAGTACTCTTACTATAGTTATTCACACTTCTATTCAACGAATAGTTCCCAGGCACTTATTGCAGGCACAGTGTTAGGAGCTGGGAAGCATCAGTGAGTAGGATAGCAGATTCCGCCCTCAGAAGGCTTGCTGTCTATGGGAGAAGTTAAATAGTCAATATACAATTGACAAGCATACGTTTTAGTGGAGTTCTTAACCTTTATTGGTTATAGGGAAAAAATAATCTCAGCAAAGAGGAAAATTTCCCTTTTGGGTCAGGACCAGCTAAAACTACCTGTCTGGTGTCATCCCAAGCCTCTCTTGTGGGCTGCCAAGCTGTAGATACACGAAACTTCCTGATCATTCTGTGCTTTCCTTTGCTTGGAATGACTTTGCCCTACTTTTCTTTCTTTAGCAAAGCAACCCCTCTTTTGTGTTCCTCAAGCACCAAAGAAGCCAGAAAGTGCACACTTCTCTTCCAGGCAGTCAGAATTCAGAATGCTTGGGTTTGAAGGCCAGCCCTGTGTTGTATTGGACTAGTTGCCTAAACTTGCAAAGCTTCAAAGTTCTGCAACTAAATTATAGGGTAGATTGACTCTGCACATTTGTGAAACAACCTGGCACATGGTAAGCGCTCAGAGCTTATTGGCTAATAATGTATTAGCGATTGCATTCATTCTTTGATAAAGTTTCATGAATCTGAACACATAAAAGTCAAAGTTAGAGCACGTCTCAGTCTGTTCTAACTCCCACCATGGCTCCCCTCTCACTCAGAGTAAAAGTGAAAGTCAGTCCAGTGCCTTAGAATAGGGTTCGAGATAATCTGTTTTCTTTTACATCTGCAGCCCCTCAGCTTCTGTGTTGTTTTCCACCTCAGCAGTCTCAGCAGCCTTTTTAGCCCTGCACTCCTTCACTTTCCCTGGAATGATCTTTCCTCACGCGTCCTCCTGGACCCCTCCTTTATCTTCTCCACTATCTTTTCAGTGAAGAGACACCCACTCTAGTCACCTACCATTTCTTTACTCTTTCTGACGTCACTCCTTAGCCCATTTTATTTCTTTCTTTTTCTTCATCTTCTCCATATCATTCTCCTTCTCCCAACACCTGCAGTATATGGAACTTCCTAGGACAGGGGCTGGATTGGAGCTACAGCTGCCGGTCTACACCACAGCCACATCAATGGCGATCCTTAACCCGCTGAGCAAGGTCAAGGATTGGACCCACGTCCTCATGGATACTAGTTGGGTTCTTAAACTGCTGAGCCACAACAGGAACTCCTCCTTAGCCTATTTTCTTGGTTTCTTTTTCTTTATAGCTTTATTTTCCTTTCTAGCACTTGTTATTTTTCTGCATCTTGTTTATTGTCTATTCCGTCTACTAGAATAGAACTTATGAGCTTGAAATGTGTGTCTTTTATTCACCACCCAAATCCTGAACACCTAAAACAGTGCCTGTGTCCAGTAGATGCTCAGTAATTATAGTTGAAAGAAAAAAGAAATCGTTGGAGTTCCCTTGTGGCACAGTGGGCTAAGGACTCAGCACTGTCACCGCAATGGCTAGAGTCACTGCTAAGGCACAGGTCTGATTCCTAGTGCAAGAACTTCCACGTGCTGCAGGTGTGGCAAAAAAAAATGATAATAATTTCCCCCCTTGCCCTGAGTCCCTCCATAGTTTTGTTTACAGGAGATAATCAGTAAATATCAATTTTGTTTATGCAAATACCTTGCAATAAAGGAACTAAACAGGCTACCTAGTCAGTTTTTATCTCTAAAAGTGACCATGAAAGAGGAATTCCTGTGTAAATAAGTCTTCCTACACCACAGAACTATGGTTTTTCACTGCTCATATCAGAATCATTTTCAGAAACTCCTCACGGAAGTATTTATTATTTAATGTTCCCTTCCCCCCAATACTCTACTGTTCAAAAGTGTAGAAAATATTATTTATCTGATATTCAGGTGTGTTTGTTTTGTTTTTTGGGTCTGGAGATTTGAAAGAAGGTAGAATTTATTTTCGAAGTTGTGAAATTTTTATTTGGGCTTTTGAATCCTGGGAATTTTTCATCAAAATGTTTAAATCTCCCAGGACCAGTTTTCACTCCAAGAAGCAGTGTCACACTTACAAGGGCTTGAAACAAATAGTTAATCCTAAGGCAGTATCAGATTGCAGCCAGCATACCATTCAAGAATTAAATTGATAGCCAGGTTGCGGCTACATTCTTTCTCATTTGCTCAGTATTTTAAAATATAAATTATGCAATGCTTTTAAAAAATACTCACTTTCTTAATTGTATCCGTTTAGAACATATCTTTCGTTTTAAAAACATCACTTTTTAAAACGATTAGTGATAAACTTTCGCCTAACATACAGGTGTTGTGCAAATACACTGTACAGAATTCCAAAAATAGAGCTACGTGGCTAGAAAAGATGAATGCATACAGGTAGAGTATGAGACTTCTTTGCCAGCAGGGAGAGTGAATATGGTCTATTGAGCCTTATAGACCATAGTTACTTCAAAATCTTAATTATTGAAGTGGCCACAGAGATTGGTGGTAAAGAAATTTGGGACGAAACTGGATTAATTTTCTATTTTTTTTTATCATTATGAATTTTTGTGTGGTCACTGAAACAGAAAAAAGAACACCTCTTTTATTGCTCCGGTAGTCTAACACCAAATGTAAAATTGGTTATTAAATGTAAGGTGTAAAATGTGTTCGGTAAGAAGTTGAAAAATTTTAGTGACTCTATTCTTGAAGGAAAAAGCATATCAGTGAGCCTCCATTTGGTCTGGGGAATTTGCAAATGTGGGGCTCAGTACCCACTGGCAAGTCTCTCTTGGTTGCTCTTTCCTTTCTAGTGATCCGTTGGTGGCAGAAATGGCTCATGACCTACTGAAAAGCTGCTCTAGAGCCAAGTTCTGTCTGCCCAGACTGAAAGTGAACCTAAGGGTGATACATGAAGGCTGACTTTCTCATCAGGGCTGAGGTTAGGTCTTGGGCTCGAACTAGTTATGCATGTCAGGAAAGATTATATATATCTTGTGTTGTATCACCTTTAGTTTTGTTTATGTGGTTCATTCTCTAGTTATTGTCATTACTGTAATCTAGTTACTATTGAGCAACTGTATAAAGGACTTTGTTGTATATTAGAAAACCAGAGCATGGGTGAACCTTACAGGTATATTTTATTTTCCCAACATAATTTTATCACCCATTGAAGACAAGAAAATATATTCCAGGGAAAATGGCTGTCCACTTTATTAACTGTGAAACTATGGACAAGGTTATTCTCTTTGGGCCTTAGTTTTCTCATTTGTAAATTGGGAAATGTTAAGGTGATCATGGAGATTAAATTATTTCCTAAATGGAAAACATTTAGAATTATGCCTGGCTTATAGTATGTACTCAGTAAAGATTAGCCATTTTAGTGTTGGAGTGTTTATAATTTTATTTAAGGAACTTGGTCTACAATACAACATCATAGGTAATAACATTGAAATTGGCCAAATGCTGCAAGTGGGCAATTTTGGGGAGTGAAATAATTCCTCCGTTACTTTAGCTAAATCCAGCTCTTTAGCTTTATCTCTGGTCACTACCATCATATTTTAGTGAATATATCTAGGATCTAGGGAACACTTCATTATTCATTGGAAGAACTGGAGATATTTCTAAAAAGTGTTTCTCAAACTTCATTCTGCATCACGAGCATGTGGAATACTTGTTAAAACACCAATCTTTGAGCCTTATCCCCAAAGTTTCTGGTTCATTCACCTAGGAAAATCTCAAGAATGTGCCTTCCAAACAAGTCCCCAAGTGGTGCACATATTATTGATACCTGGACCACACTTTGGGAACCAAAATGAAATGAAGATGTCTTATAATTCCCTTCGTATTTCTCTCTAATCATGTGTTTGTCTTTGCTTGTTTACATCTAGAGCTCTTGACTTTTTTTTTAATTTATTTCAGCATAGTAGATTTACAATGTTATGTTCATTTATGCTGTACTGCAAAGTGATTTAGTTACATTTCTTTTATATATATATATATGTGTGTGTGTGTGTGTGTGTGTGTATTTTTTTTTTTTTTTATTCGGCCATCTTGTGGCATATGGATTTCCCCAGCCAGGGATCAAATCCAAGCTGGAGTTGTGACCTAGCCACAGCTACTGCAAAGCCAGATCCTTAACCCACTGAGCCAGGCAGGGGATCAAACCCACATCTCTGCTGCCACAGAGACACTGTCAATCCTTTTAGGCCACAGTGGGAACTCCTATATATTCTTTTTCAGGTTCTTTTTCATTACAATTTATCACAGTCTAGTGAATCTACTTCCCTGTGCTATATAGTAGGACCTTGTTTATCCATCCTATGTTTCGTAGTTTGCATCTGCCAGTTCCAAACTCCTAATCTTCCCCTCCCACCGTCCCGCCTTGGCAACCATAAATCTGTTTAGAGCCCTTGGTTTTCGGTTTCAGACTAAAAACCGGTGAAGTCTAGGTCCTAGGAAGCCTTGGAAGTAATAACAGAAGATCACAAAAGATAACAGAAATTTTGACAAAATGGCATTCTTTACACTTTTAATACCGCATTTTACAAATAGTACATTTACTTTCCATTTTATAGCTGCTTCAAAAATCTTGCAGCGATTTCCTCTTATATGCATCTTGTGGGTTACTTGGGCACCATTTTTAGCCCTGTGGAGCAGCACAAAATATTAGTAATAAGAATAAATTAGTCTATTTCTAAAAAGGTTAAGGAATGTTTTGCTTTATTAATCTCTTGCTTTAGAATTTGAGAACCTATATTGCCTAACAAATCAGGTTAGAATGTAGTACATATTAGACCCAATGTGTGAATTGTAATTCTGTTTTTCAATAGCTATTTTTCTAAGCTTTTGTGGCACATAAGAACATTATTGAGAAGAATGGCAACATCTCAGTTCTAAGAGTACTATCTAAAAACACTGGACGAATACTTCTCAGGCTGAATATTGCAATCTCAAGATGAGTCACAGTACTCTTATTTTTATAAATATTAATAAAACCCTCTAACTGATGAAATTTAATCAAAGTTGGACCATTTCAAATGAGCAATGGTTGGGTGAAGAAGGATTTGTTCAGCTAATCAGAAATAGTATCTAGAGACTGTCTCTTCTTGAAAATAATTTGCTAGTTTGCATTCTTTTCAGAAGTGGCCATTGATACAAACAAAACCTTTTCAAGTCCAAGGATAAATTTACTCATAACATTATAGACCTTCCCCGTGAGAGTATGTGCAGTTTTCATCACACCTGTAACTAAATTTGACCTTGTGTCGGAAACACTTTGCCTTCATGGGTATACACATTTTAGAAAACACTCATTTTAACTTGAAATATCTAATTTATTATATTTAACC
This sequence comes from Catagonus wagneri, assembly GCA_004024745.2. Taxonomy (NCBI): domain Eukaryota; kingdom Metazoa; phylum Chordata; class Mammalia; order Artiodactyla; family Tayassuidae; genus Catagonus; species Catagonus wagneri. The sequence continues at coordinate 7,574,584 of PVHT020004020.1, forward strand.
CAATGTTAATACATAGTGACTCAGGAGATCCTCTCCCAAAGACCTCAACCAGGAGACCATTTGTAAGACATCCAGAGACAAGTGACCACAGGCATGAGGTTTGAAATAGCAGCCAAAGAAAACCTATCTTGTTAAATGGGCATGTTATTTAGAAACAAAGTTGCCCTTTTAAGAAGGGTACTGTTGGAATGGTTCCAACAGTGGGGTGACACTAAGCAAAATGAGAGATAAAATGGAGTCCTTCAACCTTGTTGTCTAGTGATTTTGGAAGTTAGGCATCAGGCTCTCTGCCGGAGGTGCCATTTTGGGACTGGAACAGAGCAGCAGCTGAAAGGAAAGAAAAGTACTTTGCTGAGACAGGATGTGTCTCTGTGCTAGCTCTCCACAGCTGCGTCCTCAAAGAGGATAAATGAGGGCATTTTCACTCACTAATCAACCCAGAAGGATCTCACACGCAGAAAAAAGCACCCATCGAGTTGCTCGGATGTTTTGGTCTTTGAGCGCAATCATTAATTGCCTGGAAATGGCCTGCAATTCTTAAAGTTGGCCCTGGACCTCTCTCATTGTAAGCCCAATCTGAATAGCAAGAACCAGCTCCCCAAAACCTGTCTCCAGCTTGAGCCTCAGCCCTCGTCATCCTCAGCTATCTTTTACTGAATTTGCTGGAAAGAAAGTGGCAACTAGGTTGTTCGGTTTTTGTTTTTTTTTTTTTTTTTTTCTTTCTTTCTTTTTTTTTTTTTTTTTAGAACTGCACCCATGGTATATGGAAGTTGCAAGGCTAAGGGTCAAATCAGAGCTTCAGCTGGTGGCCTACGGCACAGCCATGCCAGATCCTTAACCCACTGAGCAGGGCCGAGGATTGAACCTGCATCCTCATGGACACTAGAGTCGAGTTCATTTCCGCTGAGCCACAAGGGGACCGCACCGCCCCCACACTTTTTTTTCTTTTTAAGTGGCAGGAGAGATAGGGCTGGATATAAAATTGTGGAATAGTCTATCTCTTTGAGAAGAATTTTAGTTACTTTGGTTCTTCTCTGCTTTTTGTTTGTTTTACATCACATATAGCTTTTGTTCCTATAGGAGAGGGGTTGAAGACATCACATTTAACGAATGTCAATGAGACAGTGCAAATCTGCTTACAGCTGAGTTCCATATGAGTCAGAAGAGCAATTTCCAGTTCGGAGTGAGTTATAAGACGAAGCTGTGCTGTGGGACCCAGACAACAATTCTTCTCAGCAAGACTTTATTATTTAAAGACAAACTCAGAGATGCTTTGATTTGCTATGCTGTGAGGGGCCCTAGATTCATTCTCAGATCTCACTCTTTATTTTCCCTAGGAGGAAATGAGGCCAGAGAGGGCAATAACTTATAGAGGTTTCTCAGGGGTGGATCTAAGACAAGTTCCCAAGGGTTTTGCTTCTCAACTACAGTGCTTCCCTGTGAAGTGAATTTCCAGATCATTCATATTCAAATGTGAGAAGAACCAAAATACATTCTGAAGTGAAAGCTAAAGGATTTTTTTCCCAGAACACTTGGTTGTTGTGTCTTTATTAGGTATAGTCAATTATTAATTATTAGCAATATATATTTTTAAAGAAGATGAGGGAATCAACAATGAAGGCAGATGCAAATCTATCCTATAGGTATAAGGGAGATGTAACAATACTTTAGAAAGAATTTTAAAAGAGCTTTAGAATATATTAAAATACTCTTAATTTTGTGTCAATATTAGGCCAGATGTGGGAAGGTGGGTTTGGCTGGGGGATAAGAAGAGGCAAGATGTCATTATTAAAATCCTTTTACTCTTGTGAATGACTGTGCTTCCCTTCAGCACTCTAAAGAAGACAAAAATATTCTTACATTCTCTAAGCCATATGGGCAAGTGTATGAGGTACACTTGTGTTGAATCTCCAAGCTTTGGGCAAACTGGGTAAGCCTTCCCTCAGGCACGTGTGTTTTACCAAGACTCTAAAGACCCTTCCTGGGAGGAAGCCATCCCAAAAACTTAAACAGCACGATGATAACAACCATAGAGATGTTAACAAACTTTTAAAAGATATACTCTATGTGTAATAGAAAAGACAGGAGAGATTTTGCTTTTGTAGATTCTAATGTGATGGGCAGGTTTTCCTGAATAGCTTTTTGACACCGTGGAGCAGTTTTACTGTTCATCAGTGAGCTTTGTTTTGGAAGTTTCTATAATGTTTACCTTTTTAATGACTGTAATTTTTCTTTAAGAATGTTATTTTCTTAATTTGAGAAATTACCGTATATCGAACCCAGGCTTACTGGTGCCTCAAAAGAAAGGCAGCATGAACCATACAGCACACATAAACCAGCCCCTGGATATTCTCATCAATAGAGATCAATAGATCAATAGTAGAATGAAGGGGCTAAAGGATTGTCACTGGTAAATTAGCATCATTTCACTCCATTTGTTTCCATTTCCTTCTCCTCTGCTGTCAGCCATATTTACTTTACAAAGATGGGCTTTTTGAGACTTCAGGATGACATTGCTGGTAGGGCTAAGAATGAGCATGGTAGGTAGTTTTGGCAGGAAGCACAAAAGTTGTGGAGTGGGCTAGAGCAGGGCTGGCATATATTATTAGAGAGGAAGAGATGTGAGCAAGTGGGGTCAGAGCTGCCTCAGAAAGTACCACTCAACTCAGCAAGCGGGTTTTGTACCAAACTCTGGATCTGGGGAGCAAGAAAGGGTATCTATGAATTCTCCTTTGTTATGCATCTCTAATAATTTAGTAGTAATACGTTTTGACTATATTAAAAAATTAAAGTAGATACTGCTTTTGTTTAAAAATAAACACATGTCCATTGTCAAACCATTTCATGTTAAAGTCTTCCTGCCTATTAGTCACTGGAATCCATTTTCAGAGCCATGCCCAGGTGGGGACGGATGGGAGAGGCTGCCCAGTGTTCAGGCTATCAGGGATCCATTGTCTCTGGAGAATTTAAGAGCAAAAATTAAACCTTTCATGGATCTGCTTTTTATTAACATCATATGCCCCCAAGCCAAACAATGTCAGTAACAAAATATTCCTCCTCTCCAAAGAGGCTTACTCCTACTCTCTTGCCCTTAGTACACCATTTTATTTTTCCTTTGACAAAATCAGATCATTCCATACATATTTTTTCAATGTACAATGAATCTTGAGCATTTTCAATGTCCTTCTATATTATAAATTTTATATTTGCCTATTATGTTACCGTTTATTTACATAGTCCCTGTTTTTGGTTAATTTTGGCAGTTTCTAATTTTTCTTTTATGTTTAATTAATTGCATTTGAAAACTGGAACTATTGTTGAGTCAAACTGCATGGAAAAAATTGAAGACTTTTTAATACTGAGAAAATTTCAATGTAGGCAGTTATTATCATTGACATTCCCACCAGGAATGGAAAATAACAGGCATTTCCTAATAGCTGTGCCAACACTAGAATTTACCTTAAAACCAAACAAATATAAAAACAATATAAACAATATAAAAAATAAATACTTGGTTTCTTTGATAGACTAGTGATTGTATTTGATTGTTGTCATACTTTATGTTACTTTGACTAGTTGTGGGGCTGATCATTTTGGTGTGTTTATTATTTTTAATTCTATTCTTATAGTCAGCCTCTTAATGTCCTTTAAAGATCTTTCCCTTCTTTTTAACTGATGGCTATGTGTGTATATGTACAGATGTTCATAAAAATCTGTGTAAACCTTTTTTTTGTATATATTGCAGATACTTCCACAAAATTTATCATTTGCCTACTAATCTTCTCAAATTTTGGATTAACTAAAAAATTTTTATTTAATGCTATTCTATCTTATTATTCTATTCAACATTTTCCAAAACCAGCAGTGGGATCATACACCCTCAGTATTTCTTCTAGTGCTTTTTTTTTCTTTAAATTTAATGTTATACTATATTGGGAAAATATTTTAGAGTGTAGTATATTGAATCAGTTAAAATGCCTTATTGAATAATCATTCCATCCTCTCCTCTCCAATGTAAATGATACCACTAGAAAAAGATGCTATATATATATTAGTGTATATTTATGTACACAGTTGAGGGCTTTTTTCTAATTCTATACATTCTATATTTTTAACAGTGTTACTCTGTCTTAATTATTGCTCTTCTGTAACATGTTTCCATGTCATCTGCAGTATGTTCCCCTCAATATTCTTATAAAATATTTTCTTGTGTTTTTCTAATATTTGCTCTTTATACTAGGATATCATATCAAAAATTTGAAAAAAATTAGGAATTATAATTTCTAACTTTATTACATTTTAATTTTGTGACATGGAGTGATTTCTATTTTTTTACTTAATGAGGTCTAACCAATAAATAATTGATGAATACTTAGAAGAATATGAGGATTTTTTTGGGTAGAATTATTATTCTGTTTCCTAAATTTCTATATTTTCTTTTCTCTCTTCCCTACAATTTTTTAGTTTATTATTAATAGTCACTTTTAGGCTTGTTATTTTGATTCCCATTTATCCCTTCGTGAGCTGGAACACATTACTGATAATTTTTCTATTTTTTAAAAAACCCAGGGAGATTTATAAAAGATCTATTGGTCTTTTAATATTTATAAATTTCTTATATTTCTGGCAGTTTAACTCCATTTATATTCCTATTTTATTAAGTGACATGTAAATGTCAATGATTGTTGTATATTTGTTGAGAACTATATCTATTAGCAATATAAACTAGTGAACTTCTATCTCATATAATACCTGTCTTTAAATTTGTTTCTTTTATAGGCTATTTATATCACTGCTTTCTTTTTATGTGCATTTTCTTAATAAGTCTCTGCTCGCCCTTTTATTTTGACTCTTTTTCCCATTTTTTTTAAGATACATCTTATGTAAATAACACTTTTATAATAGAGGAAAACAGTTTAATTTAAAATCCAAATAGATTGAAACAGCACCTGTCTTGAGCTAAGGGAGGCTGTTGGAACAGGTGAGTAATTTGTATTCAGGGGGAAAAGTAAAATCTTTAGCTCCCTTGCATTTACATAGGCTTATAGAATAGGGAAAAAGAGTAGTGAAATTTCAAAGCCCATTCTTCTCAGTTGCTAAAAGGCGAAATCTGGAATGAAGAGTCTGTTTGAAGAGTGATAGTAATAAGACTTAGGAAAAGCAAAGGCAGGATAGAAGACTATTTGTGGTTCAAAAGCTAGATAAACTATCCTGTTTCATAAAGGGAGAATGGCTGAGTTCTCTCCAAGCATGATGGTGAGGGGTTCTTGGAAATCTGAGAGGCCTGAAGATATGCAGGGAGTCTTGAGGATGAAAGAAGAATATACAATAGGCAACTACACCTTTCCGTGATCCCAAATCCTCAGTGATGTATGCAACACATACCATTGCTTGTCTAGGGAGCTGGAGTTGGGGGAAACCCAGGAAAGGGAAGGAACAAGAGCTGGAGAGATAGGAAGTCAGAGGCGAGTGAGATTTAGAGTTCAGAAATTCACAGAGCTTGAGTTCAGCAGTAACTGTAAGAGCAAACCACCCCAGAGCGCTGATCTTACTGGGAAGTGAGAGAGAATGCAATGAGTGTCTGTCTGTTTTAATCTCATAGGAGAATATGATTTCACCTGACATCTGGATTACATATGCCTAAAATCTTTGCCTTGTGATAGGAAGCATAATCTATTTCTATTAATGATCATATCTCATGTATTTGGGCTTACTACCATCACATTGTTCTATGTCATTTTAATCCTTGCTCTTCTGTCCTACCTTTGCCTTCATACATATCGGGCCTATATTTTTTAATCTAAAATATCAAATGGTTTTCAGAATGGGTACATGGGTGGCTGCATATTTTTTGGGCCACTTGACTAACTTAAAAAAATTTTTAATAAGTTTTTTGCATAAATAGAATCAAGGATAGGTAAATAAATCTTGGGTTAAATTTTTCAGTTATAAACATCTCTTGGTTGTCTTCTGGCATTAGTATTGGGAAGGAGATATCTAAATCCGCTTTTAATTTCATTGTTTTATGAATTATCTGCTTTCCTGTGTGGTAGCTGGATGTCTCCCACTCCTCTATTTTGTGAAATAGAGCAGTCATAACTAGGATATATCACAATGGTATCTCTTTTCATTATTTATGAATCTCTTAGATAAAGATTCAATCTTTCCTCAGTCTAAACTGTTTTTAAAGTTTTACTTATTACTTATTTTGTAATTTCTTAAAAATGATTTTTCTTTTTCCTTGGATGTCTGTTTGTAATAGATTTTCTGATCTTTCCTCTATATCTAACATATTTTATGGCATTATTTTCATCTTTTGGTCTTCCTTTTCTGAATTCTGGGTTGATTTCTTGAGTTCATCTTCTACCACACTAAAGAAATATGCAAAACCCAATTCAATGTCATTATCAAGGCTGAGGATATAGATGAATAGGTACATTTTCTATAGACTTTGAAAATAATGATAAAACTTATTGAAAGTCACTTTGATTTATCTTATCACCATGTGCTGGCAACTATGATAATGCTGGCTTAGGATACAGTGTATGTCTCCAATCTTGGTAAGACTATATATTTCTGCAGTAAAGTGATTATAAAAATTAACAAACAGATCTTGAGTTATGTCAAATCTTTCAACGTGGCCAATGGAAGTTTTATTTGTGTTTAGAATTTAAGGCAGTGAAATAGAGTGTTAACTGTCAGTGTGATATTTTTGGATTGGTAAGTGAACTTTTAGCTTATACATAAAATACTGAATTTAAGTAATATTAAAAAATGAAATCAATTCTTTTAAATTATAATTTAAAAGTAAAAAATCAGTAAAGTAATGATTATTACTGGTTACTACATGATTGTGATTCCTGTCAAATAGAGGAAGGAGATTTAAAAGATGATCTGCTTTGGTCATCAAATATGCTAGTCATGTCACTGCCAACCATAATGAGAGTCAGCTTTTTGCAGCAGTTCGTTCTGTGGAAGTGAAGGACGTTTGATCAATTCGGTTTTCCCTTTGGGACAGCAATCTGTTCTTCAAGGAATTCCCCATTTACTGGTATGTTTTCTTTCTGGTCATCTACTCTCAGATAATACCCTATTAACACTGACATTTTTGCTTGGTTTGGCCATCTAGTCTACCCTGACCTCTTGTTTTGTTGTTTTTGTTGTTTTTCCTTCTTTCCCTGCACCCTGATCTTGTGAAAATGGAACTAAGTAGGATATTCTTATTTTCTGGAAAAAAACTGAGTTTTTGCAGGTCTCTCTGCCTCTCTGAGTCCAGTTCTGCCTGCATTTCCTCTTTTTTAAAAAATAAATATTTGTCTTTTTTTTCTAGGCCACCACCTTTGGCATATGGAATTTCCCAGTCTAAGGATCAAATTGGAGCTGCAGCTGCTGGCCTGACCATAACCACAGCAAAGCAGGTTCTGAGTTGCGTCTGCAACCTATACCACAGCTCACAGCAACACTGGATCCTTAGCCCACTGAATGAGGCCAGGGATCAAACCTATGTCCTCATGGATACTTGCTGGGTTCATTACCACTGAGCCACAGTGGGAACTCCTGCATTGCCTCTGGAAGAAATTCATCAAAGCTTTCAATTTTTGATGGCACCCTTTCTTTCTAGTTTCCAGTTGGGTAGAAGTTTTCTCCATTTTATTTTTTATTTCAATACATGTCAGTGAGGATAGTGGGGAGATATCCATGTTCATGTCATTATCTTTCCTCCAATTTTCTGCTTCTTATTGATTTTTTGTTTGTTTTTGTCTTTTTTAGGCCGCAAGCGCGGCATATGGAGTTTCCCAGGCCAGGTGTCTAATCGGAGCTGTGACTGCCGGCTTCCACCACAGCCACAGCAATGCCAGATCCAAGCCGTGTCTGCGACCTACACCACAGCCCACGGTGACGCCAATCCTTAGCCCACTGAGTGAGGCCAGGGATCGAGCCCGTGACCTCATGGTTCCTAGTCAGATTCTTTTCTACTGAGCCATGATGAGAACTCCTGCTTCTTATTGATTTGAATTACCCAACTCTTACTCTCATTAAATGCATTTCTGGAGGAGGTGTTACTAAGCAAGCTGTGTGTGTGTGCACGGGCATGTAGGTATACATAGTGGTATGCACATACACGTGTGTGGATTAACTTTAAAGATTTGCAGCTGTTGGAAGGAAGCTCCTGAGTAATCCTGCAATTACAGTGCACTGAATAATTTAATGAATCCATGCAGTTTTTTTTTTCTTTTTAAAGGAATTAACGTAAGAGTCTGAATAAGTATACGGTTATAACAATTTCTTGACAGAATTTTTAAAGTTTAAACATTATTGCATTCACAAAAGGGGAGACCCAGAAAAATGCTTTGACCAGTTCAGGAACTATAGCCTTCATATTCCCAAAGAGAACACCCACAGTAGCTTGGAGAGGTAGTAGAACAGGCTGAAAATTGTTGTTTTGAAGCTGAAAGTTCAGAATCAGTTCAGGGAATTGTGGTATACCTAAGACTTTAAAACTCTTTATTTCAATCCCATGTATTTCAGAGCTGATGTTTTTCTACTCTTAGATTTATCCATTGTAATGTACCTATGATAAAACAAAGGTCACTGAATCCCTGGCTTCTGAGGGAGTCCTAGCAAGTCTATAATATTGTCTGCAAGTATAGCAAGGATATAAAATTCCTGGAAAACATCAGAGGGATTTAAACAATTCAGTTTAAAGCTAGGAGTGTGGGATTAATAGGTAGACTCCTGTTACTGAGCTAGTATGATTTTCCAAGATTAAGAGTTGGCTTAATTGAAAATTAATATTTATGATATTTGAGGTAAGCCATTAAGAAAGGAGGAGGAAAGCTATTTAATATTGGCAAATTTTTCAATGAGAATAGTAGCTTAGGGGACAAAAGTGAAGCCTTTTTGTATGGGGAGTGAAAAAGGACATTTCAAATTCTGGTTCCTTCTGGGGTCTCTCTAGTTCTCCTGAGAGTTAAGTTGATTCTCCCTTCATCACCCCATATACACATTCTATCATCTATGTCCAAAGAGCTGTGGATTGTTTCCTGACACCAATGTTTTTTCGTAGCACTCTTCCTTTGTGTATACTAATCCCTGTCTTGGAATGCTTTCCCCATTCTTGTCTGCCTTTAAAGCCCATCCTCATGTATCAGAGCCCAGGTCACGCGTCCCCTCTTCTAAGACATTTTTTTCACCATCTATAATTAAACTGTATAGGTTGCTGTAATCCCCTACCCATGCCCCTCCATCACCTTCATCAAGTCCAGCATTTTGATTCCACCAGCATCTACCACATTGTGTATAATGTTTGTCTTTTTCATGTCTCTCCCTGCTGGACTGCATACTCCCTGAAGCCTGAACTTACTTGTCTTTGCATTTCCCGTATCTTAAATATTCCCTCTCTTTAGTAGATGCTTATCTATGTTAAATGAGTGAAGGAGGGAAGAAAACAATCCTATAGTGTTAGACTTACCACCATAACCCAGACTTAAATTAACTTGTCTAAGAAAGATGGACGTATAACTGCATTTATTTTATTCAGAAATAAACTTTGAGTGCTCTGCTTCTTCTTTGGCGAGATGGGCTTTCTAGAACATTGGAAAAGTAGAGATAAAATATTATTCAAGGGTACCTGGGCACTTGACAATGCTTTTACCTTATAGTTGAGAAAGGCCCTATTTTATAGTTTTTATATGCAGAACAGGTTATTTGTAAATAGTCCCTGCTGAAGAAGGATATAAATTACTGGTATACATTTTTCTGAGTTGGGATGAAGAAAGACTAGGGTAGCCTGGGGGTTTGGGATTAAGGATGCAAACTATTAATTTTAGAATGGGTAAACAACATGGTCCTACTGTATAGCACAGGGAACTATATCCAGCCTCCTGGGTTAGACTTTGATGGAAAAGAATATAAAAAGAATATATATATATATATATATATATATATATATATATATATATATATCTGAGTCACTTTGCTGTACAGCAGAAATTGGTTCAACATTGTAAATAAACTACATTTTAGTAAAAAAAAAAAAGACTGAGTGTAAAAAGGATATGGGCGTAACACCTACTTTGCTTCATTCTAAACACTTAAAGGTGCCTGAAAGGCTAACCTGGAAGCTAGAAGGGAGACAAGAAAAACCAGAGTAAATGTACTGCTCCTGCAGAATATTCTATAATGGCATGTATAAGCACTTCATAAATTACTAATTCACAGTAGGTGTGCAAGTATGATCTTTCCCTGCCATCTGTAATCCACATGCAGTGCTGCTAATCATTTATACTGGATTGCATAGATCACTCTCATCAGTACTGCAGTTGTCAAAGATTGTCTAAACAATGAGGAATGTCTTTGATTTCATAGGAAAATTCTTTAGGTCCCCAGTTAAGTATCAATAAAAATGAGCTTAATATGCAGTTAATGTGTATCTAAGTAACTAAGCATCCACTTTCAGGGTATTCACAAACATGTCTGCATGCTGCTTAAGATGACGTTCTGAGTCAAAATAACGCAGTTAATCCATGCCCTAATTGATCTCTCTCCACGTGAACTCATCCTCATCTCTCTCCTTGTGCCCCATCCTTCTTTGTATGCTAGCTCCTATTTCTAAAATTGGTAGCAATTTAAATGGAATGTTTCAGAATCTGCCTCTAGCTCTCAAAACTCTGTGTAGGAGCTGATTATAAAGATTGGATAAAACTATCGATACTACCTGATTGTTGTACTAAGAAACATTTGTGGGTCTACAATACCATGGTCTTATGCTGAGATAACTGATTTTTTTCAATCCCCAGCATGGCCAGAAAAATTCCACAGGGTGGCACCTCTGGCCATAAGCAGTCTTATACTTTTATTCCATTCTGCTGATCAAATGTGATCATTTTTTGTCTGTGCTGTCGTGTGAAAAACATTCAAGAACACTAAATTGTAGTATGTTGGTATAAAAACCCCATAAGATGTATCTGTGAGAGAAAAAGACATTAAGAGGGTCACAATATAGTGGCTGGGAGCCTGGGACTTGATGTGCTGTGTGAGTTTGAATCTCTAGCCTGTTCTTTACTAGTTGTGTGGAATTAGACAAATTACTTGGCCTCTCTATGCTTTACGTTTCTTACCTGCAAATTGGCAATAATGATCCTATAGCATAGCCTATAGGATTAAGAAAATAATATAGCCAGAGTGCTTAGAACTTGCTTGATATACAGTAAAGGTGATGAAAGTATTTACTATTGTGACTTGTTTTCTTGGTGAGGAATAAGTTCAGTTATCCTATAATAAGAAAATTTGTCTCTAGCACTTAGGATGCTATCATTAAGATGCATTTATCTCCAGTACTCCTTAAGCAGGTATAATTATTTACCCCGTAATATCTGTAGCACTAAGGACTTCCCTTAACATTCTTATAGTCTGCTTGACATTACTGTGCAAGCAGAAATTGCCTATTCTGGATGAGCTGTATAAAAATTCAAATATTTTTTCCTCATGCCAGACCTAATGACTTATTAATGAGATACATGGTAGAGAGGGAAAAGCGCTGGTGAGTAGCAAGAGTTTGTTGGCCAGATAATTCAGCTCACTAGAGTATTTTACTAGAAAGCACTGGGGTAGCAAACAGGACACTGGAGGTTCTGTCATTCCTACAGGGGCAACCAGGTTGATGGATCAGTGCATCTGCTTGAGAGAAGAACATGGAAATAGGCTCCAGAGCTTCAACATGTCTAATACGTGGACCCGAGAATAGAATAGACACTGTCTCTACTTAAAAACTTAGAATGCTTTAAAAAAAAATTTTTTTTTTATTTTTCCATTATAGCAAAAAAAACAAAAAACAAAAAAACAAAACCTCAGAATGTGATGTTGACATTTGATTTTTTTTCTCATCTGACTGTTCTCCTATACCCACATTCCTGGAGGCTTTTTTTTTTTTTAGGACTTACCTTTGATAGATTGGTACAAGGTAGAGGTCCCAAGTAGATATGAATTTATGATTTAATTGACTCAAAAATTATAAAGTTTTATATCTAAAAATGGGAAAATGTGATCATTATAAGATTCTTTATTAAAAACAGTGTGTAATGTAGCTTTAATGTGTACTTTTTATAGTTAGAGCAGACAGGGATTGAATATTTCAGTAGCATCTTCATTAATGGTACCCAGAGAATTGCTATATACATTGATATAGTTCAGCGACCTGTCTATATGTGCTATTTTGTTTGAGGAATACAAAGATTTTTTTTCATTTCATACTCTGACTGTTTCAGTTCATTTCAGTCCAACACACATCTGATAAATCTACCCATTAACTAACACTGCGATCAAGCCATAAATTAATCACATAGTTTATTCACCCCACTGCTGCAGCTATCTTCCAGTACCCACTTGGATGCCTCGGAGAGCATGTTGACTATAGAAGTACACAAAATGGCATCTTAATGACCTGAAAGAGCTAATACACTTGTGTAAGTGCCTCGCTAAATATCACAGAGTGAGTTGGACACTGGGGAAAGCTTGGCTCATTATTCCACTCTGCTGAGCTAAATCATTTGGGTTCTCTTTATTTGCTGTTGGCCTTTCTCTTTTCCTCTCTCTGCTCATGCATAAAGGATATTGATTTAAATAAAAGATACTGTAAACATGCACTTTGTTAGGGAAATCTGACTATGCAAGTATAATTTCAAAGGTCAGAGTTCTAGCAATGCTTGATTTACATTAATTTGTGATTGAAGAAAATACCTACTTGACTTAAAAAAAAAGGAGCTTGATTAACATATTGCTCTATGTTTTTCTGTCATGTCCTCCCAGATTTGATCAGAGGAAAATCATGTTTACTGTAAAAATCTCACACTTGGGGCTCATTCAATGTAGTACAATATGTTAACCTCTGGGGAAAATATATAGCCTGAATTTAAGTCTGAAAGAATTGGGGACTTCTATCCAAAAATGATTGCCAGAGTGAAATAAACAGCTTGTATTTTTAAAGATTATTTTACACATTTTTCTAGGATAACATTCTTTTTTAATTCCATAAAGATGTATTCCATAATGCTGTATCACAACTGACATGGAAAAACTGACAAAAAAATATTTCTTTTTTTTTTTTTTTTTTTTTTTGCGTTATAGCTGGTTTACATATTTGTCAGATTTTCCAACTGCACCATGTGGTGACCCGATTACATGTACATATATGGATTTGTCACATGTAATTAGATATAGTTCCCCGTGCATTACAGTTGGAGCTCCTTGCTATTCCATCATTAAAGCAGTAGTTATCCCCATTCCCTCCCACCCTTCCCCCACCCCTCCCCCGCCCCCTTGGCAACCACAAGTCTGTTCCCCAAGTTCGTGATTTTCTTTTCTGTTGAGATGTTCATTTGTGTAGTGTTTTAGACTCCAGTGATAAGAGATTTCATATGACATCTGTCTTTCTCCTTCTGAC
>PVHT020004020.1:7589024-7602291 GCA_004024745.2 Catagonus wagneri
TTTCTGTAGAGAAATCAGCTGACAGCCTTATGGGGGATCCCTCATACTTAATGCTTTGCTTTTCTCTTGCTGCCTTTAGGATCCTCTCTTTATCTTTAATTCTTGCCATTTTTAATATAATATGCCTTGGTGTGGGTCTGTTTGGGTTTAGCTTGTTTGGGGCCCTTTGAGCATCCTGTATCCTGATGTCAGATTCCTTTAGATTTGGAAAGTTTTCAGACATAATTTCCTCAAATATTTTTTCAATGCCCTTTTCTTTTTCTGCTCCTTCTGGAATTCCTATTATGCGTAAATTAGGCCTCTTAATAAAAAAAATATTTCTAAAGTTGATTATATGCTCCATGTATTGCAAAAATGGCAAGTAATTTAACTCTTGAACATCTACTTTTTAGTTCTTCTGTTAATAAGGTTACTGAGCATTTTCTAAGAGTACTGTTCCTCTTAAAGTATTTTCAGAATTGCTTATTTAACACTTGTTACTATATTCTGTGTAGTCAAAAGATTAAAATGAAATAAAACTTTGTAAGTTAATGCAGTTGACAATAGTGTCATAAGCAAAAAACCCCCCTCTATGTAGTACCATGTATTTTTTAACTAGGGATTTTTTTTTTGCTGGATTTAGTTCCAATTTATAGATTTACCTCTTACTAGCTGAATAGTGAAAGGATCATAATAAGTACTACCTTATATGTTATTGAGAAAAATGTTGATCATAAAAGAGATCATTTTATTGTGTTCACTCTCCCTGCAATGTGTTAAAAATCGTACTGTTCCATGTCATCCTTATGACAAACCTTTAAGGTGGGTAGCAATATTGTTATAGATGAAAAACTAGAAGTTAGAAGTTATGTCATATTCAAGATCACATACCTAGCAAATTGTAGAAAATGGCTTGGAATCTTGCTTCTAACTACAGGTAACTTTTTTTTCTTTTTATGGCCACACCTGCAGAATGTGGAAGTTTCTGGGCTAGGGGTCAAATTGGAGCTGCAGCTTCTGGCCTATGCCACAGCCACAGCAACGCCAAATCTGAGCCACATTTGTGACCTACATTGTAGCTTGTGGCAATGAGGGATCCTAAATCTACTGAGCGAGGTCAGGGATCGAACCCGCATCTTCGTAGACACTGGTTGGCTTTTTAACCTGCTGAGCCACAACATGAACTCCTATAGGTAATTTTTTTTTTTTCTGTTTTGTTTTTAACCCACTGAACCAAATTGAAACTCCAGTGTAGGTAATATTTTTAAAGAACACAGTATATCATCTGGAATCTTACAGGATTAATAATTGATTATTATACTGTATCTTTATTGCTTTGATAATCAGTAAAAGACATCTGAATGATCAGAAGTAAAAATTAATGTTGGCGTTAATGAGTTTTTACTTGTTGTGTTAGTCGAAATTCTAGACCTACCATTGCCTTAGTTTATTGTTATAGCCAGTATCTTTTTTTTTTTTTTTTAGGACATACCCACAGCATATGGAATTTCCCAGGCTCGGGTTTGAATCAGAGCTGTAGCCACTAGCCTACACCACAGCAATGCCAGATCCGAGCCCAATCTGCAACCTACACCACAGCTCACGGCAACGCCAGATCCTAACCTACTGAGCGAGGCCAGGGATCAAACCTGCATCCTCATGGATGCTAGTCAGATTTGTTTCTGCTGAGCCATGATGGGAGCTCCATATATATGAAGTGGCATGTGCTTTGTACTTGAATTCTGACTTTAGCCCAATGCGTCCCTTCATTGTCAAATACTCTGGAATTATATGTATTGTGACAGATTTATAATTTTTGATCAGACAGATGCTCATACAATGTACAGAATCAATGTTATTTCTGTTATTTCTGTTTTAGGTATACCCTAAAGGGTTTACCCTATACCTGTTTAGGTATACCCTAAACCTAAAGGGTTTACCCTTTACCAAAAGGGTAAACATGGGTTGTTTACCCTTCCATGCCCATAAGATTTCCTTAGGCTTCCTGTGCCTCATTTATGAAGCCTTTCATTCATTTGTATTATTTCTATCCCAACTGAGACCTCTACACTTTTGTTGGTGCTTTCTTCATTGACTCCATATTCATTTTCCCCCATAAAACTCTTATAGTACAGAATCTACATAGCATAATTTTTATGTTGCTGTAATATTACTTTACTGTTTGCTAAAATCCTCAATACCTTTTCCCAGGAGGAGAATTTTGGAGCTCAGGTAGTTCAGATAAGATGTTTCCTACATATTCTTAATCATTATTCAGGTATATGTAGTCATTTTGTTCCAAGGTGAGCATAACCCTTTGTTGTTTCATGTTATGACTAATTTTTTTCTTTATAAATGCCCAGAGTATTGTACACAGATATGGAGTCATGATGAGATTTTGTGAATTTGAGGTGTCCTTGGTGTTTTCAAATGAATGAAAGTTATTCTGTCCTAGGGCTATTACTGGTTATCTTTGTAAGTGAAATGAATGGTCATTGCTAGTTCTGGTGCTCCTTAAATTATTATATCTTGGATTTTTTCTGGAATAGAGAGGTGGGAACAAAGATCAAAAGACTATTTGTTTAATCTCTGTAATGACGTTAATCTGTCAGTACCCATACATACCAAAAGTTTCTTCATTAAAACACACATGTCTGAGAAACATAATTTGAACAAAATTATCTTATGTGTAAATATATATCTATCTACTTGTATATACATGAGTGTACATACACATACATATTTTTTCATATATATACTATCACATAAATTCTACAGAAATGTTATTACTATGTATATTATATATAACAGAATATATGTAATATATAATTCAGTGAGTAGTTCTTTTCATTTAAAAGAACTGGATAATATTTTATTATTTTTGATTTGGCTTCAATTATGTAGCAAATAGCTCAAGTTTTCCATTTCCCTCTGTGCATTTGTTTATTTGTGCATCTGTGGACTCAGTTCACTTAGTGCAATAAAACTTTAACATGAAGATTTTTTCTATATCATCTTTTCATTTATATTAGGGCAACAGAATATATTTTGAGTGTTCACTATGATACTGGGTAGTTCTCGCTCATTTTAAAAGTGAAAACTTGAAAAATGGATCTGTTTCCGTCAATATTATATATTTCTTAATTACTTATATTGAGCAGTTGAGTTTAACTTTATCATTATCCCCATATTTTAAAATTATAACAAAGGCCCAGGGTCACTGAACTCTAAAGTTGCACTGAACCCTGTGGGTCATTAAATCCAGATCTTCATCTTATATACTATTTGAAAATGAGGTTTATGCATATATTTTTTTTCATAAATAAGAAAACAAAGTGTTTGAGACTAAAGTATTGGAAATTTTTGACTTTCAGAATTTTCTGTGACATTTTAATGAGGAAGGAAATATTATCCATTACTTAGTTTTTAAGTTCCTCTTTAAATTTTTATAATAGCATCACTCCCTGGGAAAGCATCTTCGAAAATGGCCTGAAGTAACCTCTATGGAATAATGGTTTATAAATACATTTTAGTTAGTTCGGTGATAATTAGTGACACATGAGTGAATAACCATATTTTAAGTTCATGGGTACTGAGCTTAGTGAATGATGTTTTGCTTTATAAGAGTCTGTTGAGTCTGTTGGGGGCTGTTATGAATAATAATGAGGACAGAACATATATTTGCATCTACAGTGAATGCCCCCTGGCAGCAAGGCCTTGAGAAATCACAGTGCCTGAGTTCCACTGGCTCAGTGACATCCCAGACTACCCTCCCCAGCACAGCAAAGCTGCAATCAGAGTGTTGCTGCAAGAATCATTACCTTTTTGACACCACTTTCATTGCTTCTTTCTAAATTTCTCTGAGAATGAGTTTTATTCATTCTATAACTGTGATACATCTAGTTTTGACACTTTTTATCAGTAATTACAAAAGAATCAGTAGACTGGAATTTAGAGCAATTCAGATATTGTGTAACTCAACTGTAACTCTTGCTTTTGTAGAGCTTTCGGTAAGAAATACGACAAGCACGCTTTCCTACTTTGAGAAAGGGTATCTGCTCTGAATTCCCTCATTAAGGCAACCTTCAGACACCCTTTCTAAACCAACACTTTTCCCATCCTTCTTTATTTTTTTCTTTGCTTAGGTTCATTCTAGCACACGTTACTTCCTGACATAATTTTTAATTATTATTTTTCTGTCTTTCACTTACCAATGGAATGTAGCTTTATGAGAACAGGATTTTGTCAACTTTATTCACATTTGGATCTTTAGTACTAGAACATTGGCTGACACGTTTTTGCTGGATCAATGAATGATGAGATTACCAGAGCTTTGAAGCTGCTTATGTATCGGCTTATATATATATATTCCCCTTATGTACTGACAATTCCAGAGCAGTAGATTTCAGCATTTATACCTCACTAATTGAGTTATGACTATATGCCTGGCATTAGGATGAGTGAAGACAAATAAGATAGAGTACCCCCCCCCCCAACAGAACTTAACTAACTCTTAGAACATTCTACTAACCTGATTTTCTGGGGTTGGGTTTTAAGACTGCATAACTACAAGGGTTTCCTTTACTTACAGAGTAAGAGGCTGAATTTGTATGTCATGAAAGATACTCATAACAATTCCTAGAACAGTTACTGTCATGAGTTAAACTGTTTGTTTGTATCAGCCATTATTGAATGCAAACATGTTAGCAGGGAGTGGTGATTTATGAATGCAGTGGCACTTATAATAACACATTTTCATTAAAAGATTTGCTTGAATCTTCTCTGTGCCTAGTATGTCTATGTCTGTATTCACAGAGTACCTAGAAAAGGCACAGGAGGAGATCAAGTTTATGGAAGGCAGAGACTAAGGGCTGAGAGAGTCTAGATGGAGCACAGGGTCTTGTTAGGAGTCTCAGTCTCAGAAGGAGTAGGAGTGGGACTTAGCCAGGAAAAACATGAGGCCAAAGCCCCTGGTAGGCAGGCACTGAGGGGGAAGAAAGGTCAAATAAAGAAGTGAAAGTTTGCCAGAGTGTTAGTTCATTATTTACACCTTTCTATAGAACGGTATGGTACATTCAGGTATTAGAAATCATCTAGGTCAACCCTGCACCTTTTAAAAAAATTATTGAATGAAGGATTAAGTTCCATAATATTTTACAATGTTCAAAAGTTTCACACACATGATTTCATGTAATCCCATAATAACCATTAAAAAAAAAAATCCCCTACTATCATCTTGTCCCCTGTCCCTTCTGTCTTTCCAGTGGTAACCACTAGTTTGTTCTCTTTTTCTGTGAGCCTGCTTCTTTTTTGTTTTATTCACTAGTTTGTTGTATATTTTATTTATTTATTCATTCATTCATTCATTCATTGATTCATGCATTCATTCATTCATTCATTTATTTTGTTTTTTGCCTTATCTGTGACTGCACCCGCGGCATATGGAGGTTCCCAGGCTAGGGGTCTAACAGGAGCTGTAGCTGCTGGCCTTCGCCACAGCCACAGCAACGTGGGATCCAGGCCACATCTGCAACCTACACCACAGCTCACGGCAACGCCAGATCCTTAACCCACTGAGCAAGGCCAGGAATGGAACCCACAACCTCATGGTTCTTAGTCAGATTCGTTAACCACTGACGGGAACTCCTGTTGTATATTTTAGATTCCACGTATAAATGATATTACACAGTATTTGTTTTTATCTGTCTGACTTACTTCACTTAACTTAACACGCTCCAAGTCCATTCATATTGCTTGCTGCAAATGGCAAAAATTCATTTTTTATGGCTGAGTAGTATTCCTTCATGTGTGTGTATATATTACCCCTTCTTTATTCATTCATCTGTTGATGAACACTTAAGTTGCTTCCATACCTCCTTAACAATTGTAAATAATGCTGCTATGAGTATTAGGGTGCATGTAAGTTTTTTGATTAGTGTTTTTGTTTTTTTCAAATATATACCCAGGAGTGAAATTGCTTGGTCATAGGGTATTTCTGTTTTTAGTTTTTTGCGAAACCTGCATACTGTTTTCCATAGTGGCTATACCAATTTACATTCCCACCAACAGTGTAGGTGTTTTTGACACATCTTCACCAACATTTGTTATTTGTGTTTTTTTGATAATAGCCATTCTGACAGGTGTGAGATTTTGGTTTTGATTTGCATCTCCCTGATGATTAGTGATATCAAGTACCTTTTCATGTGCTTGTTCGCTGTCTTCATTTCCTCTTTGGAAAGATGTCTATTCAGTTCTGACCATTTTTAAATTGATTTGTTTTTTATGTTAAGTTGTATGAGCTGTTTATATACGTTGGGTATTAACCTCTCATCAGTCATATCATTTGCAGGTATTTTCTACCATTCAGGTTTTTTTTTTTTTTTTTTTTTTTTTGCTTTTTAGGGCCGAATCCACAGCATATGGAGGTTCCCAAGCTAGGGGTCAAGTCGAAGCTACAGCTGCCAGTGTAGGCCACAGACACAGCAATGCCAGATCTGAGCCGCATCTGTGACCTACACCACAGCTCATGGCAATGCGAGATCATTAACCTACTGAGCAAGGCCAGGGATGGAACCCGCAACCTCATGGTTCCTAGTTGGATTCATTAAACGCTGCAACACGATGGGCACTCCTCAGCAGGTTGTTTTTTGTTTGTTTTGTTGGTGGTTGTCTTTGCTTTGTCAAGGCTGAAAAGTTTAATTAGGTCCCATTTGTTCCTTTTTGCTTTGTTTTCATTACTGTAGGAGATGGATCCAAAAAAAAAATATTACTGTGATTCATGTCAAAGAGTGTTTTACCTATGTTTTCCTCTAGGAGTTTTGTAGTATCTGGTCTTACATTTAGGTCTTGAATCCAATTTGAATTTATTTTCGTGCATGGTGTTAGAGAAAGTTCTTGTTTCATTCTTTCACATGTAGCTGTCCAGTTTAGCCAGCACTACTTTTTGAAAAGAGTATCTTTTATCCATTGTATATTCTTGCCTCATTTGTCATAGATTAATTGACCGTAAGTGTGGGAGTTTATTTCTGGGCTCTCTAGTCTGTTCCATTGATCTCCGTGTCTGTTTTTTGTGCCAGGACCATACTGCTTTGGTGACTGTATCTTTCTAATATGATTCCTCCTGCTCTGTTCATCTTTCTCAAGGTTGTTTTGGCTATTAAGGAGTCTTTTGTGTTTCCATACAAATTTTAAAATTATTCTAATTCTGTGAAAGGTACCTTTTGTAATTTGATAGGCATTGCACTGAATCTGTAGATTGCCTTGGATAGTATGGTCATTTTAACAGTATTGATTTTTTCCAGTCCAAGAATACAGTACATCTGTCCGTCTGTTTGTATCTTCAGTTTCCTTCATCAGTATCTTATAGTTTTTCAAGTGCAATTCTTTAACCTCCTTAGGTAGGTTTATTCCTAGGTATTTTATTCTTTTTGGTACTATGATAAGGGAGATTGCTTCAACTCTGCATCTTAACGGTGAAGAAAATGAGGTCTAGAGACATGTTTGGTGACTTGTCTAACGTCAGTTGCTAGAACTGTATTTAATTGCCAGGATTTTATGACCATTCAGTATCCACTTTTTCTTTTTGGTAGTAAGTCCTGAGTTTGTTTAGATCTATGCCTTCCTAATATCCCCTGCTCTTGTGGCATAATGAGCCCATTCACAGACTCCAATGTCTGAGTATGAGACTCCAGCCTAAGCTAATTAGAATAAACCATCTCCCTTGATGCATTGAGGTCTCACCATGACTCAAATCTATATGACTCAAGTGACATTTGCTACTCCAAGTCTCCTTCTGGTCCCATGAGGAGGTTTTCTCTATTTCTAGATTGGCTCAAACTTGAAAGATGAGAGACTGATGCTGCTTCAACCATCTCGTTACATCCAGGTAGAGCCTGTCACTGGAGCCAAAGTTGAGGACTTGGGCTCTCAGGAAGAGGGAGGACTCAGGGACTGGTGTCATTGTTGGAACCTCTATACCAGGCAGTGTTTGGAACACAAAATACCTCCTGGGTGTCTCAGTTTCCTGAGCCACTGAGCTCTTATCCTTCCCCCTCACCTCTTCTTCTAACTGCTTGGACTGAAGTTTGAGTTTGTTTTTGCCATGTAAATGTCCAAACTGATACACTAGTGGATTTCTAGTTCAGCTCCTACTTGTTTGATGTTTGGTTGTGTTTCTTGAACCTTGACATAAGGCAGTCACATAAGTGAATATGTCTGTGGGACTAGTTTTAGTTTTAGTAATAAGACCATTAAAAAAATTAGCGTAGTACAGAGGTTAATAATACTAAGTTAGAAGTAGAAAACTAGGAACTCAAGTCCCTTTCCACTTCTAGGACGTTCAGTAATTTCCCAAAACTCACTTTTTCCAGCACTTTCGACACACAGTGGAGGTAATAGTTATCCTTGCTTGTTGTGATCCTCGTGAAGATTTAAGTGAAATTATATGCCTCTAGCAGTAACAGAGCCCAGCACATGGTAAACACTCCAAGGTATGTTGTGGTGATTAATATTATGTTGTGTTAATAATTGCTAATTAGAGTTATTGCTAACTAAATGGTAGGTTAAAAAGAGATTACTTTAATTTTGAATGAGAAGAATTTGATTTTATTCTTTCCTTTAAAGATTTTGTTCTTAAAATCTCATTCTGGTCCTTTTTCAATTTTGTAAACTTTTTTAGGTAATTCTTTTTTAGGCTCTCATTTTTCTCATTTTCCCATATTGTTCTCAAAAGATCCTTTGGAGACTTTATTTCCAACCTTGATTTCCTACTGCATGGCCAAGCTATTAATGGATAACCTGCCTGCTAATAAAACATGATCAGAGAAACTGGGTTTAATGCATTTATTTTTGTTTTCGATTTGTCCTTATACAATCTCTAAAGATGCTACTTGAAAGTTTCATTTTCAGAGATCAAAACTGTTTTTTTAGGGGGCCTATAAATATCATTTTATGCTTCTGCAATGTATGTTAGATAGAAAAATAGATCTTTTGTGTATTTTCAGTTGTTATCTTCACAAGGCAACGTTAAAACTCGTTTTGCACTGATAGAACAATTTCATATATATATGTGTATATATATATATAATATATATGGTATTCAAGGCTTATCTTCATATTTACTATTTACACTATTCAGGGCTTTGGAATTCTCTGATTATATATTACCTATCCTTCATGTCTTTGTGTTAGCATGTACTAGAAGCATGGTTTTATGTTAGAAGGTATCCTATGCTGAGGAGAAAGAGATAACTCAGGCAGTGAGAACTCAATAAATATAGTAACCTGAGATTCTGCTTGTATTCTCCTTACTAGGTGATTGAGGATCTGTGTATATAAGGTAATTCTAAGGCCAGATTTTCCAATTACTTTAATTTTGTTCTATATAACAAAATTTTTTGTGTGTAACTTGTGCTTTTTCATATACCAGCAAAACTCCAATAAGGTAGAATTATTTGGAAGAAAATAATATTTATGGATCTTCAAACAAAACAATGTCTACCGTGCTTTAAAGTTTGAGCTCCTAGGACCTAAACAAAAGCCTGCAACTGACTTAGAAGTCAAGAATATTTTTTAGAGCATAGGAAAATCAACAGGCCCTGCAGCACTTCTAACCACCAGTGTTGTGAGATGGCCACTTGGGTAAAATTCTATTAAATATTTTTGTCAATGCTACATAAAAACATAACTTTTAGCATAAAAAATATCTAAATCAATGTGATTCAAGAACTTGAATGATAGATTTTTGTGAATTTAGTGCAATCTAGTTTGGGCATTAAAGTGGTGACACCCACAGTGGTATAGATTTATCCTCTAGTAAATTTCTCATTAGCATTAAGTGGAGTATTGGAGAGGGGAAAGTATACCTAAGAAATCTTGTTTCTTCCCTCAACATCAATTTATTTCTCTTCCCTTGTTTCTGTGTCCTGTGATAAAATGGAGTCAGTTTATCGGTCAGGTTCTTAGCTGCAGAGAATAAAATCTATTCTAGATGGTTTAAACTCAAGGGATTATTATGGCTCACATAATCATTGGTAGACCCAATAAAGCAGATACTGGGAGTTTTCAGGTATAAATTCCCAAACCGTGTAGCAGAGCTGGACTGCAAAAGGAGCAGAAGACTGCTCCTTCAAGAACCTGTTGAATCAAGAAGCTATTGTGGGAGTTCCCATTGCGGCTCAGTGGGTTAGGAACCCGACATAGTCCATGAGGATATGGGTTCAATCCCTGGCCTTGCTCAGTGGATTAAGGATCTGGTATTACCACAAGCTGTGGCATAGGTCACAGATCCAGCATTACTGTGATTGCGGCTCTGGTGATTTGACCCCTAGCCTGGGAACTTCCAAATGCCATAGGTGCCACCAGAAAAAAAAAAAAAAAGCTGTTTCCACATTGGTCACCTCTAGTCCCCCTGTACTGCTGCCACCATCTGCATCAGAAAATTGTATGCCATATACCCTATTCCTCACCTATGAAACTTGGCTTGGATTCAGTTACATCTGACTGACAGAACCTAAATTGTCTGGAATGTTAGCTGCAAGGGAACCCGGGAAATTTAGCTTTTAGCTTCCAAGCCAGCTGCAGATGTGAAGGCTGGTAGAAAGGGGTTCGCTGAGGATGCTGCCACGTGGGGACTGGCGGTACACGTGTTTTAACAGTTTAAGAATCTGATGTGTGACATCCTTAGGGGCAGATAATTCAGGTTAAATTCCTAAAATATGTGGGACGTAAATATCTTAAGAATTGGCAGAGGTGCCTAGAGGGAAGGGCGAGAAGTGGGAAGGAACAGGAAGGGATTAACAGAAGTGTGGTTGTAAGGTTAGACAGATTGATATCGAGTCATGAGATCTTGAGATTCTTCAGTTTCCTTATACCCCTCTTTGTCTTGCTTACTTCCTGGGCAGTTGATTACATAAGCCATCTCCTTGTCTTACCTCTTTATCTTGTTCATTCAACCTCTTAGCAGAGGACAGAAGCCACTTATCTTCCTGGACAAGACGGAAAGCTTTTGTCTTTGAGTGAGGACTAAAGAGTTTTCTCTGTGGCGCTTTCATTTTTTACATAACTAACATCAGGTGCACCATTAAGTACACTGACATCCTCCCACCATCACCACTACAGTAGAAGAGGGTTAAACTGTTTCCTTACCAGAGGTGTGTACTTTATGCATTTGGAGCTTATTTTGCCAAGCTCGGTACTAAAACCGGCACTATCTGCTTGGGGAATGCTCAAAGTCTGGTGGAATTTGGCTTCATTTCAACCATAGGGACTGGGATCTGTGATTTTAGCAAGCATCTTATGGCCCCCACACCAAAACTCTCAGTTCCCCAGCGTTGCTGAATTAGCTGCTTCTTTCCTCTCTTCAAGTGGCGGCATCTGGATAAGGTTTTCAAGATGAGGAGCATCTGTTCCCACCCTTAACTTTAGTTTCTCCCTGAAACTCAGACCCAAAGCCTAGCGCAAAGCTGAGCCCATCAGCAAGCTGTGTCTCTGAGTGGCAAATCAGGGTGTGAGTATTCTCTTTCTGAGCTGTTTTGCAACCTCTCTTCTAGTTGTGATGCACACAGGGTCCTTTGTCTGTGGCTCCCTATGGCTGGCTCTCTGCAGGCAGGGCTGCATTTTGAAAGCACTGAATTGTTTTAAGAGTTTCCTTTTGATGCTTTTTTGATTCTAATTATCTCTAAGTATGAGAAACTGAGATACTATGATCAAGATAGAAAAAGCCACCGTCTTCCCCCTCCCACCACTGCAATTACTGGGAGACAAATTTTCAGGCTTCACTGGAGTGTTTGGAACAAATATTTTCAAAGAATTACCTAGGAGTCCTTAGTAGAGGGCTTCTGAGCATTTTTGATTCCCTTATAAAACAAACAAACTAACAGGAAACTTATTCAGTTGTTACTACAAAAATTCTGAATCCTCTGTGATTTTTTTTTTTTTTGTATAAGGTACCAGGTATTATCAAAGGTCTAGAAAATAGGCTGTTACCTTGCCCACACAGATGACTTTGTCCTTTTGAATAATTCAGCACAGTTGGCTGGGTGAGTCAGTCCTATTAATGTCTGCTATCTGGTAGAAAGTAAATGGTCATTTGAGTCTAGTAAAGGACAATGGTTATCTTCTAATAGGGACAGGCAATATTAAATGTTGGCTTTAATTGTGAAAGTGTCAACTATATGTCAATTGAGTAAATGCTTTTCCCAGTGAAACGAAAATTCAGATGATTAGAAACGTTTACTTTTTCAGACTTTAGTCCTCAAGTTAATACAATTTAAGTTCAATAAATAGATTTCCACATGAATGTGATGCTGAAAATGTTTGTCTAACACTTGACTACCATCAACTCTAATGGCATTTATAACAAATTGGCATTAATTAAAATGTTTTGCAACAATAATTTTTTGTATCCGTTAGTGTTAAATGAATTTCTTTTGAACTAAATAGCCTTTGTAGAAGAAGACTGGAAGTTTTATTTACTGTGGTAGGATGCCATCAATGCAGATTTTGAAATTCTGAATCCTGTTATTTGCGGAGATTTGGGCAAATATTTTGCCTCTGTTTTGTCATAGGTAATATGAGGATAATTATTCTGAAGTTAATTTATTGGGGGATTAAATACAGTCATTGATTTACTCAGTAACAATTTATTGGGCACCTTCTCTGTGCAAGGTACTAAGCTACCATTCTGAAGCAATAAGACTCATTACTACCATTAAGAAACTTTAATCTAGAGTATGAAAAAGCACTTTGGATATATAAAAGATGTTACACAAATACTTACAGTTACTACTAAAAATGTAAAGATGGAGTAATTATCTATCTTTGGGATAAAATATTCAGTGCCCTGGTCTTAGTCTTAAAAATACCTTAAATGGTAAACAAGCCATTGTTAGGTCAGTTTATACAGGGATTCTCTCGAAGAGAATCTCTACTTTTCAGAGAGTATATCACAAATAACTACAATAACAGTATTTTACTAATCCCACCTCTGTCACGTGACTCTAGCAAAGCTTTTATTATCTCACAAATAACTAATTTTCAACAAGGCAGCTCACTAGTTTGGCTGATCATAGCCGGTTTCAGCTTTTGTAGTGCTTGAGACATATACAAATTTGAGGGTTTCTTTAAGAAAGTGAATTCAATATCAAAAATGCAAAATTAGGAGTTCCCGTCGTGGCGCAGTGGTTAACGAATCCGACTAGGAACCATGAGGTTGCGGGTTCGATCCCTGCCCTTGCTCAGTGGGTTAACGGTCCGGCGTTGCCGTGAGCTGTGGTGTAGGTTGCAGACG
>PVHT020004020.1:7602391-7660999 GCA_004024745.2 Catagonus wagneri
GTCTTTTGTCAGGCATGGCTAATTGAAAACTGCTTTTTATTAACTTAGAAATGTTTCTGTTTCATAGCTCTCTATTGATAATGTCAGGCACATTTTTAAGATTTCTATCAAATTTGGAGGAACATCTATCAAGGGTCTTTCATATTCAAATTATACAGCTTGGAAGAATTTTTTTCTGGTTCAGACCATTTCATAGCACTTTGCTATTCTACTTCCTATACCTTCCAGGAATTAGAAGTTCATATCCTAATTTGTCCTTTGGCCCTGTACCTACATGTCATGGAGCTGGATGAGCTGGCATAATGAGGGCTAACTGTATTCCTGAAATCACTCCTGTACCAAATGGTCAGCAATAACTGAACCGTACATGGAAATAACCGGAACTACTTAACATATTTTATCAATCCCAAGCTAAACATATTTTCAACTCCACCTCCCCTTAACTGTTCTCCCCAAATCTCCGTGACCCTTCCCACACGAAGGGAAGTGAAGCAAAGTGGAAGTAAGAGTAGAATGAGTTACGTAAGTATGTGTAAAGATCCTATGTTTTTAAATAAAAAAAGAATACCAATGACCTTGTGACTACCTTGCTGGAACTCCTCCAAGAACTGTGGAAGCAGCCTCTGCATGTGAGAAGGGCCTGAGTTTATGCTTCATTATTTCATGGGAAAGTTGCCTTTGTGCTTAGCATCATTCTTTCCTTACAGAGCAGAGTATTTATTGGGTGGGTGTTATCCTTGCAATAGTATTATAAAAGGGTAGTATTTTAATGTCAGAATCACATGGTTCCATTTCCCTGAACAGGGCCTTTATCTGTTTAATGTTGTCTTTATCAACTGCTAATTTGTTTTGAACCATTGGTTCCTAATTTATTCATGCAGTTAATCAAGGATTGTCACCTATGCCAGGTAGTATGCATATGCTGCAGATGCTGAGACACATGGAAGAGTTACTTGCTGCCCTTCAGGGGTTGTGGGGAGATTTTTCACAAAGGGTGCAGAATTAGTAAACTGATATTCCTTGGGATTCCAGCATTTGTCTGTTATTTTACAAAATAATGCAGAAAAATGTCTGTTTTCTCAAAGGTTGCTTAGTATTTTTCTTTCTCATAACTACGGTGGTACATTTCTAATATCTCTAACATTCTCTATTTTTAAGTGGATAAGTCACTTCCTACCACCAGTATGCAGATTCCAGAGTCTGTCTCTCTCTGCTCCACGCAGGTTTTTAATTAGATGTTTATAGCCATGTCCCTTGGCAGAGATTGATGAGGAACAAAAAACTTTGAACATTGCCAATAGTCCCAAAATGCTATCTCATTACTAGATACATGAGGCTAACACAGCACCTCATCTCCTTGAGTTGTTTTGCTTTCCAGCATTCTCCTCATGGTGAAAACATTTCCCTTTACATTCGTTTTAATGTAATGGCCATCACCCTTTGTCTTCTGGCATGTGAGCTGTTGAAACTGAGATGCTGACTGATGAAGTGTTGGTAATTTTATCAAGTATCACTGTATTTCATTTCTGAGATCCCATTCTTGCCACGGGGCTATTTTGATTTTGTGAATTTAGTGATTTGTGTGGAATGGCATCATGTTATGTATGTGGCATACATTTTCTTTTTATTAAAGAAGAGCACTTCAGTTAAGAATTACACTGTTTAATCTGAGGCGCTAACACTGCAAGAATGGCAAGGACACTTCTGCACTACAAAAATAAGAGGCCTGGGATGAACCTGTGAGGAATCTGTGGTATTGGACATGATTATTTTCTAATTAATCAAGATAGATTAAGAACAGTATTTTATGGTTAGAGAAAGCATCAGGACAATTTTTGTAGGTACCCATTCCAGCTTTTATCCATTTTCACTCTCAGGCATTTGGTTCATTTATAATAAAATAGTGCTATAGTGAGCTTTGGAAAGGAATATAGGTGTTCATGGTGAGTGTTCCCCAAAGGGTCCCATGAATTAAAGCAGTGATATTGAGGCTTAGGGTTTTGAAATCCTCCAGTAGCTAACAAGGAAAATGAGGTAAAGGATCCAGGTTTGCAAAGGATTCCTGTTAAGACCCTGGAAACTCAGAAATTTATAAAAAATTCATTGAACCTTTCTACTCTCAAGTGCAGCTACACTTGTTTCTCAGAAGTACCTTCTTCATTATTCAAATCTTTCGTCTACCCTTTGGTGGTATGCTTTGTTTTGTAGGCACTTGTTTTTTCATCCAACTTACTTTTTCATTGTTCCTGACAATATTCAGAATAAAACACTGAGGATCCAGAGATGAGCAAAGATCCACAGTCTCTGACCTAAAGGAACCCAACCTAGGAAACAATAATCATGAGAATATGTGTGAGGATTGTTGTGGTGGAGTTAGGCCCACACTAGGTGGATCATATCAAAGGTATCATGAAATAAGGGACAAATGTGGGAGTTTTGCCCACCCCTACTGTATTGACATTTTAAGACACCATTTAACATTAGAAGATAGGACACCAAACCTCCCAAAGATGTGTGTTCCATTAAATTACATCTCCAAAATCTAGAACAATCCCAATCCAGTAAATGGAGACCTGAACAAGACAGCTCATGAAAGGAATTCCTTCCAGACCAAGATGCCTTCAAAGTCAGATTTCCCACTTTTACTAATGGACTTATAGGAAGCAAATTCTTGATAGTGTTAAGCAAGAACAAGTAATGATTCAAAACGTAAAGTCTGGAATCCATTTAAAAATGGGATCTGGGTTAAAACTGTTGTCTCGCTATTTTCCAGCTGGGAAAAATTTCAAGTCCTCATATGCAAAGTGGGAGCACCTAGGAGTATCCACTCTATGGAATATTAGATGAGATAATACCTGAGGCTGGACAAAATGCCTGGTTAATGCTCAATAAATGTTAACCATTAAAAATAAACACATAAGCACTAAAAAGAAAAAATATAGAAAAATAAAATTTTAGTCTGGTCAGTAGGTAATGAATGGCAGTAGAAATTTCAAGAATTTTCTGAGACATTCTGAATGAGAGTGGACTAGACTTCAAAACTGTATGTAGAATAGTGATTCTCACTCTTTTCATATCATAGACCCCTTAAGAATTTGATGGAAGTGTGGATCCTCTTTGAAAAAATGCGGGTGCACCATTTTAAGGGTTTCACTGTAACTTCTCTTTTTTTTTTCTTTTTATTAATGGATTTTATTTCAATTATAAGTGTACATAAATCATCACAAGTCAATTTTACAGATTTTGTATCCCAAATCCCCAGTGCATCCCCCCACCCCCCAGATTGTCTTATTTGAAAAAATTGAGTTTCCCTCAGTTTTTTAGACCCTTTCCTTTGACAGGCTTGCTAGTGCTTCTTTCACCCAGAATCCACATGCCACGTAATTCCTACTGGGAACTCAAGGAATAGTTGATAGTAAAGGAATCACATAGGTAAATATTTCTGAGTTTCCTATAGCTTTGGGGTTTGGCTTAAATCCGCTGCTACTTTTCTGATGCCAGTCTTGTTCTTGGCCTTGTTAAGGCTCACCTTGGCTTTTGGAAGAGCCTCTTTGCTGTTGATTTGTCACTGTTCCTGTACCTCCCACCACTCTGCCACAATGGCTGCCAAAACATGCACCTCATGATACAGAACCTTTGTTGGCTCCTCACACGCATATGTTCAAGCCCTGCATCATGCATTTGAATACCTTAGTCATCTTGCTGTCCCCCAGCTCCATCTCCTTTATCTTTATCAGATGCTCAGTTGTTTGCTTCTATCATGGCAGACTCTGAATACACCATCATGTTTTATATCTCCATTCTTTGCCTTTTTGCTTGGAATCGACTTTGATCCCTTGCTTTCCTTGAGAAATATTTTTCATTCTATAAAATTGAAGCAGAGGTCAACTCCCCTGAGAAACCTTCCTACTAGGCAGCACTGGTCATTTTCCCTCTGATTCATGGTATCTTCAATAGAATTCTTTTGATGCCTTTATCATATCATATTTAAATCTTACTATTAACTTAAATCATCAACTAAATACAGGGTTTCTTGTGAGCAGGAATTTTTAATCTTTATAGCTCAGCACCATAGCCAGCACACTGTGCAAGTTAGGTGAATTGATAAGTGCAAAGTCATTCTGCTGGAATTTTTAAAAAATCCGTTTTATTTTTAATCATAACATTTTGCAGAAGAAAGGATTAGTAGTATTTTAATTAATGTCTATTTTGGCATTAAAGTAGTAATATAGCAAAAGTCTTAAAATCATCCAAAAGCCAGTGTTAGAAAGTGAGGCTTTAGAAAAGAAGATCAGGAATAAAGTAATGATAGAACCTACCTTAAAATGGGCAGAAAGAGTAGGAAAAACCCATAACATACATATGAGCATCTTGGTGTAATAAAATGATAAATGTTTCTAACTGTCACCTGGAGGCTGACCCCAAATTCCCAAGGTCAATTTAAACTACAGAAAGTTGGGGAATGAATGGCATGACTTTTATCTCAAAGAATTGCAGACTTGACTTATTAGAGAAGCAAATATTTCAAAATAATATTTGAGGCATTTTTGCCACTTGGTTCTAATTAGTAACTGTCCACATGTAGAATTAGATCAGGGTTATTACCCTAGTTTTAACGGTTTCACTTGGTTTTCTAAGTATCTATTTATTCATCTTATTTCATTTATTTAAATAGGTATTTTGTCCTTGAAATGTAGCAGTTACTTAATAAAAAAAAAACTTTGCACTCGTAAAGAAGGCATTCTTGATATTGTTGAAGAAATATCTTTACAATGCTATAATTATAGGACAGTATTTTATTTTGTAGTTAACTGAACTTTTATTTTGACCTTTTCATATTTCCTTGGGATTTTTTTCTTTATGCATTATTATTTTAAGGAAAACAATATACCAGGTTATTAAAAATTTTAGTACAAATCAGAAAACAACCAGAGCAAAGAAGAAATGTTATGCTGATGTGTTAGGCATTTGCTTTTATTTTATTTTTAGTATTTATTTCGTTAAATTTCTTCAGTGTTATTTTAACTATTTAATTCAATAACTGCCTAAATATATCACTAAATATGAAGCAGAGTTGAAACTCTAAAATTTGAGCTGTGTATACCTGGTGTTTTCGATTGGAAAGAAGGTTGGTAATAATAAAATATGATTATAGAATAAATAGGGAAGTGAAAAAATAAGACTTGCGGAGGTTCTACGGACTAGGAGAGTAGGTTAAATTTTGGAATAGGGTATCAAAATGCTTACTAGCTTAGATGATTTGAGTATGTCTATATACAGATGTGTGTATATATGTGTATCTGTGATTATAATTTTGTATTACAAGTAGATATACATAAATATATTTATATAATATTTAATACACAAAAATTATCCCTTATCTAAAAATAATATATATCAATAGCAATATATGGCACATATTTTAATATATTGTATATGCTTATATACTATAAATGTAACATATATATCATTATTTTATATTTATATAAAATAAATGTGTATATATATTCTCTGGAAGATAACTAGTGGAGTCATTAAACTTTATGTGAATGGAAGCTCTTTTTAAAAATTTAAAGAAATCAAAGCATGAATTTTTGTCTTTAAATAATACACTTGAACTGCAGTTACTTGATCAGTTTAAATAGTCCTTGTTAATCCCTGGCTATAAAATGTGGGCCAGTCAGGACATTAAACCTTTCTCTCACCTTCTTTTCACCACTCCTTCTCTTATTTTTTTGTAGTGACTTAAATTATTTCTACATCTCAAAATTTCTGCTGTTATGCTCTATTTGCCCTTGGGAACAGGGCCCAAATCAAAAGCTATTTTACTTAATATGGGTGTTTTTCTCATACTATATAATATTGTCTTCTTCCAGAGCGGGAGAAAAAAAATCTATTGCTTATAGTAAAAAAACAGGTAAAATTCATGAAACAACATAAATGTAAATAATCATTTCATAATACAAAGTGTTAAACATGATCACAGCTTCATAAAATCCACATTCTTACAGACCTCCAGAAACATCAATGTTACTGACCTATAAAGTATTTATTTACTCAGTGAAAGGCATCAGTTCCTTTGTCCTCTGAGGATGGATTGTCAACCAATATATCTTTGAATCGATACCATTTTGAAGGAGTCACCAAGTTAATTTATCCTCTTAGTGTCTTCTCTGTATAGATTGACAGCCAGGCAGACAGTGAGAGTGTAAACCTGTTTCCTAAAGTGAAATGGTTTGTAGGGAATTCTAGGTAACTCTAATTACTATCACTCTAACTTAAACATAATGGCAGGTTGCCTTTTGATTCACAGTCTGATGGTGTAAAGGGATTTGAAAATGAAACAAGCTTTTAATCTGCTGTGTTTGCAAAAGGTTGAATTAACAGTCGCATGGGCAGAAGAGGAGACACGCTTTGAGTAACCCTGATAGAAATTATATATCTTAGTTTCCATTTGCCCATAATTATGATTGTCATGCCAATTAATCATAGACCATGTTATGAATTTCTCGAGATTTAGGGACAGGTAAAATTAGGGCAATGCCTTTGATCAAAAAATCGTGTGTTAATGGCTATAAATTAATCCATCCTCTTGGACCGTCTTGTGTCACACAGGAAGAAGGTCCCTGCTTGATCCCCTTGAGCCCTGTTTTGTTGGAGCATCTGCTTCCATTGACTCTGACAGGAGCACTTTCCTAAGGGAGCCCCTCTTTCCCCTCTTCTAATTATTATTCAGAATGTTTCTGTCTTTCCCTTTGCTTCCTGCATTGGGGCAAAGCTGTGTTCAGTGATTTCTCCAGAGATGGAGCACAGCTGGCAACTCACCACAGGCAACCCAGATGCGACAAGGAGTCTTCTAAGAATTTGAAGCTATAAACAAGAAAAAAAATACACCCAAGCAGCTTAAGCAAAGAGGCTATCCATGTAAATATATCTTTCATGATGCTTCAAAGACCTTCCAGAGAAGGGGCTTTTATTGTCCTGCACACAGTGTGTTCTTAAATTTGCATCTTGACGCTACGAATGGTGACTGTTGTGATTCTGTCTCTTTAAAAGAACAGTACAATGTAATAATTATAACTATCTAGCTGCTGAATTGGATGGCCTTGCACATTTTCTTAGCTGGTGATTCAGTGTTCCTTAACATTAGCTGCACATAGAATAACCTGGGAAGGTTTGAAATATTGATGCCTGGATCCCGTCACCAGAAATTCTAATTTACATGGGCCAGAGTGTAGCCTGAACCTGGGGATTTTTAAAACCTCCCAGGTGATATATACATGCAAGCCAAGGTTGAAAATCATTGCCTAAATTGTTTTTGCTGGCATATACTGAGCACTTATTTTGTTCTAGCTATAAAATGTTCTGGCTCTGTGCTAAATGTGTTACATATGGCATCTTGTTTGCTCAGCAAAACAACTCTTTGAAGTTGCAAATGATATCTCCATTTTACAGATGAGGACACTAAACTCAGGCTAAATGAATTTCTCAAAGTCACATGTCTGGTGAGTAGCAGAGAAAGGATTTGAACCAGATCTGCCCACTATCCTGTACCACTGACCATCCTCATTGGTGGAAGTTTTGCAGCCAAGATAGAACAAATGGCTTGTTTATTTTATTTTATTTTTAAAATTTATTTAATTATAGTTGATTTACAATGGTGTGTTGATTTCTACCATACAACAAAGTAATTCAGTTTTGTGTATATATATATATATATAGTATTTTTCATATTCTTTCCCATTATGGTTTATCATAGGATATTGAATCTATTTCCCTGTGCTATAGAGTAGAATCTTACTGTTTAACCATCCTATAGATAATACATTTCACTGTTAATCCCAAAGTCCTAATACATCCCTCTCCTTTTCTCCACCATTGGCAAACACAAGTCTGAAGCAAATGGCTTATTATATGTTAAGTATGTTATAAGGGCGTTTTCCATGGGGCAGGGGATTGAGCTGACCGGAATTTTCCAAACTTCCTTAACGGTGAGAAGTTTCTGGAGTTCTTGAGCCTCTTTTCCAGAAGCTGATTCAGCATTTCTGAGTTGGGAGTCCAGTAGTTTGCTATTGTGGCTGTTGTTAGCAAATGCTTTGGCTGATTTTTGACTTTGGGGAAGCACTGGATTAGATGACTGCTGTGGAATCCTGGGATTCTGTGTGATCCATTCTCCAGATCCTTCCAGGGAAAAGTCAGAGAAACAGTGGTTCTGAATCCTGTTGAAAACAGCTGACGGGGACAATCTTTGTAAAACGTATTCTTCAGATACAAGCTCTGCATGTAATCCTATCCCCAGTGTTTTGAGGCTGCTCTGAGTTTATTTATGTTGGCTGTGTTGGGATGGATGCCTTTTTATAGGTCTCTGATCTGATCCATCTCAAAAGTTGACTATACTTGTCATTGCCCAACTCTTCTTTGCATTCAGTGATATCACTTTGGTAGTTTGAAGGTGGCCATCATGAATTCTTAACAATTTTTAAATAAGCTTTTATTTTAGGGTAGTTTTTGATGAGCAGTAAAGTTGCAAAGATTAAACAGGGATTTCTTATATACCTCTTGGTGCGTTTTGACACCACAGAAATCAGCATATGCTAAAAACCACAATTTTCCTCCTGTTCCACTGACCCCATCCTCCAGCCCAATTTTAAACATTAAGCCCTAACCAAAGCTGCTTACACAGGATCTAACCATTTCTGCCTGGAAAAGCTGAAATGTCACTTAAGAGATATTTTCTAATTTTTCATAAACTTTTGATTTGGTAAGATCCTACTTTAAAAATATTCAAATTTAGGGGATGCATGCCCAAAGACGGAGGAATGGAATACAATTCTACTTCTTCCTGATAAATTTTAGGTGGTGGTAATGTAATGGAAAAAAAGAAATGATATCTGTATTTTATCTCACATATCTAAAGAGAAGTACTAGGTAAATTTGGTCTAAAGAATTATGTAGAAGTCTGACCCAGGTTCAGCCTAAACCTCTAGGCAATAATGTGTTGTAATGCATTTTTTTTTTTTTTGAGATGCTTACCTGAATAGAAGTTTCACCTCAACCCGTGAGAGAAATTTGCTTCATTTTTATCTCATTATAGTTTAGTATTTCTAAATTTCTATCTTGGAGACCTAATGAAATATTTTAAAGGTTTTAGAGAGGGTCTCTGTTTAAAACAGAAAAGCATAGCTACCCAGGGATTTCCCACTGTAGCTCAGCGATAACAATACTGACTAGGATCCGTGAGGATATGTGTTCTATCCCTGGCCTCTCTCAGTGGGTTAAGTTTCCGGTGTTGCCATGAGCTGTGATGCAGGTCGCAGACTTGGCTTGGATCCTGCATTGCTGTGGCTGTGGTGTAGGCCACAGCCTGTAGTGTCGATTTGACCCCTAGCCTGGGAACTTCCATATGCCATGGGTGTGGCCCTAAAAAGAAAACAGAAACAAACAAACAAAAAAAACCACCTACAATTTATAAAAGTCATATTACATGTGAAATCATGGTGAGCTTGACTAATTCAAACTCCTCAGTCAAATACAAGGCCATTTCTCACTTACTCCAAAATAACATTTCCTTCCCACTCTAGTGAAGAATGATTCTTCTGCCTTCTTATTTATTGCTACTCCCCATACCTGCCAAACTATTCATTTGGCACCAACACCAAGAAACACGTCTGTGCAAGGTTCGTTTTTAGATTTCTTAAGAGAGCTTCTGTTTTGTTAGAGATCTCTTGCTTTGGTGTTCATCCTACCATGCATGCTTTATTTCTATTATACAGACTTCTTAGAATCTCCAGTTCCATAATATCTTCTGTTTTGAAGAGATTGTAAAGGTCTTGCTGCCACCTGTTTGGTGATATTTCCTCATGAAAATTCCTCCTTAGAGAACAGACTTGTGGTTGCCATGCAGGAGGGAAGGATTGGGAGTTTGGGATGACCAGATGCAAACTATTATATATAGAATGGATAAACAACATGTTTCTATTATATAGCATGAGATACTAGATTCAATATCCTGTGATAAACCATAATAGAAAAGAAAAAGAGAAAATTCAATAATTCCTTTCACAAATGTATTTTTAGCAAATACGTTATATGCAAAATTATACAGTTATTGGTCTTGCCACTAGGAGTTACAGTCTGCCCAGGAAATGGCTATTGGCCAGAGCTGACTTTGAGGTGTGTGATCTGTGTGGTTACATGGGACTCTGGAAAGACCCTCACACTTTGTTTAATGCTCTGTCGTGGTGTCTTGAAATTCTTCATAGTTTTTGGACACTGGGCCTTGAATTTTCTTTGGTGCTGGGCCTGTAAAGTAGGGAGCCAATTCTGCATCCAGCTGTTGGTCACTGGAGAACACTGACTCCATCGTTCCTTTATAAATGCAAGTGCTTAGTGTATAATAATTGCCCATTAGATATTTTCTGATTATATGGAAAAGATTCTCCACAGAACCTTGCTGATCCCACCAAGGAAGATTTAATCCAGGGGTGCATCCAATCTCTCTTTGAATGTAGAATGTTTTCACAACAGTATTGACTTTTATTGTATAATTAAATGGTTTGATGTTAGACATAGAAAAATGGACTTTTCCAGTAAAAAGACATATTACATTATCTTAGGTAACTAACATTAAAGACAATTTTTATAACACTAAAAATTAATGTTTTAGGCTTTGTACGTAATGTTGGTAATAATAATTTACACTAAAAATATAATAACATCATGGATAATCCAACTGAGATTTCTTGCCTAATTTTCACTTAAGCCTGAAGGTATTAAGAATACCAGTTGGCAAGTGTAAGTTTTGAATAATCAGTTAGCAAAGCATAACCCATTCCTTAATGTTTCATGAAAATTAAAAAAAAAAAAGTAAAGAAAAAGATTTTTTACCCGAGACTCAAACTGAGCTTGTACTGCTCAGTGGGAAACCTTAATCAGTTTATTATTGTGGTAAGTTATTTTCCTTCATTAGGTAAATGAATACTGAAGAATAAAATAATGAGCAAGAAAGTGGTCTTAGATCTGTACCTTGAAAAACCAACAAAAGATCCACCAGCTACTTAAGCACAGACTCTAATAAAATTGGAGCTTTTGATTATTGTATTTTAATATTTGTATGTATGAGTGGTGAGCATACATGACATAAAGAGAAATGCTTACTGCTGTTTAAGGTACTTCCTCAAATACTGAGCTTTGATCCAAGCAGTTTTATTTGTGCCATATATATATATATATGCCAAATATTTACATATTTACCAAAAAAGTCTCATTTTTATGGTGGAGGGTTGCATAATTTAGTGAAAGGAAATAATTAATCATATAGTAATATTGTTGTAATAGTGTATTAACTTCTTAATGTGCATAAAAATACTCTTACGTTTAGGGAATGAATAGACTAAAAATCTTTGATATCTACTGATTTAATTTAGCCTGACCTGAAATCATGTAATTGGAGGAAATTAGCCTGCATTATATTTTAAAAACTGAAGCTATCTATACACAACAGTAAACATTGCAGGAACGAAAAAGGCATTACGTTAGCAATCATTATTAGTAATATTGAAAACTTGCCCTTTCTGACTGAACAGGTAGTTTGCTCTTCAAAATCCAGATTACCTAGTAATGGCCCAAATCCTCCCTTTGTCATTTTTATCTATTTGAGTTCCATGCCGATAAATATTACAGAGTAAATATTCGATAGTAAGCATTAAAATAATTTCTACCTAGATGTGTACTTTCTCTAAAAAGAAACCATTTGCTTTGCACTGAAAAATGTGAGATTTTAAGAGTTAGATTAGCTATGTTATTCCTACTGTTAAGTGGATTGAGAGAGGCAGCGCTCTGAATTTTTAAAAGTTAAGGAAAATTGTAAGCTAATTTTTGGTTTAAATGTGAGAGATTTCTCATATGGAAACATGTAAAATATAATGAAAAATAGTAACTTTAAAAATAAGTTAGTTGAAAGCTTCCCCTAAAATATTGCATTCTCTTCTAAAGAGTAATGATTCATATATTCATCGATTTCTGGGGTAGCCTGTAACTCCTAGTAGCAGGGCTAATGTTGGTATTGTTTTTGCATATATTTAAAAAATATGTGAAAGGCATTGTAGAATATTTTTCATATTCTTTTCTATTATCATTTATCACAGGACACTGAATCTAATTCCCTGAGCTATACAATAGGATCTTGTTGTTTATCCATTTCATATATAATAGTTTGCATCTGCTAATCCCACAGTCGCAATCCTTCCCCCGTCTACACGCTTCCTCCTTGGCAACCACAACTCTCTTCTCCATGTCTGTGAGTCTATTTCTGTTTAGTACATAGATTCTTTGTGTCATATTTTAGGTTCTACATATAAGTGATTTCATATGGTATTTGTCTTTCCCTTTCTGACTTACTTTCCCTTAGTCTGATAATCTCTAAGTCCATCCGTGTTGCTGCAAATGGCATTATTTCATTGTTTATTATGGCTGAAGGAATTGTTGAATTATTATAGATATGATAAAACTGATAACCTGACGGAGCATGAATCAGCCAAGAGAAAAATCAAAACCATTAGCAATATGTGAAAAAGATGTGAACAGAAATGCTGAAATATTCATTTTGGCCTACACGTTATTATATGAAATACATCACATGAAAATTTGTTGCATTTCACTGAGAAGTGTTTTTTTTTTTTTTTTTAAATAGAATCCTCAAGCTCCCCCTTGTTAAGAACCTGAGAGACTAGCTACTTCAGTAAATCTAATCCATTGGATACAACTAACCTGCTTGTCAAGCATGCTTTTCCATCATCATTCATCTGCACTTTATCCTCGAATTTTATTTTTTGAGAGACCATAGATGCTTAATTTCAAATCATATTTTGTTGTTTCAACTTTTAATTTCCAGAAGTCACGCAAAAGCTCAACACTAGTAGACTGGCTGGTTGAGTAGGAATCTTGCTAATTCTAAAGGAAAGCTGATCCCTGCTAAGGCAGAAGTGGAGGCCAGGCAGGCACAAGGGTAGGGCTTACTTCCTGCCAGGCTCAGGGACAAGCTATTTCACCCTGCAGAGCAAGAAAGGAGGAAACCTGGAAGCCAGATTTTTGGAAATGTTATATGAAATTTGAAAACAGACTTCCCATGAAATGTAACATTTTCTCATTAAACTAATGACTGGAGAACAGCTGTTGACTTTAGCTCAGTGAGCTTTGGGGCATTCTCTTATTGCTTCTTTCATAATGTACAAGTGTTAGTGAAAGGATAAAGTCTGGGGCCTGCAGTTAGGTGACCTGAATTCAGTTCCCTTTCCAGCACTAATAGACTACGTGATCTTCATCAGGACTTTCCTCTGTCATGCTTCATTGCTACTTACGAAATAGAGATGATAATAAGGTGACTTTTAGATATCTTGTAATTTTTGTTTTAGCTATTATGTTGAAAGAAAAGCAGATCCACTACTTTTATTAGATAATTTCTTGTCTTTTTCTTCTAATTGATTCATTCGCTCTCTCAAAATGTACACACACACACACACACACACACACACACACACACACAATCTTGTGGCTAAGTGGAAAATATTTGTAGCTAACCCTCTAGGCAAAGGTACCTCAGTGTTCAACATCTAAAATGTCTTTGTGTAAGTCTTCATGCAAGTTTCTTTCTGTCACAGTGAGTTTATTTTATTTTGCAGTTCATAGTCCCTACTCTGTATTTATAGTTACATACTGCACACACCCTTTGGTTAAAAATCTCAGTTTACAGATTATTTTTGCTTACATCTCAGGGTCCATTAGTTTGCTTTGGTTCATAAAAGTCTATGTTTAGTTCATAGGAAATATTTAAAGAATGTGACCTTTAGAATTAAATTTACTCTGAGCAAAATGTAGTGTGTCTTAGATCCTTTTCCTGTGGTTACACAATGATTTTCTTTTATGAAAAAAAAATTAGACTATTTAATGCAAATGATTGAATGATTTTAAATGGCACACATTTTACTTCTGTTCATGATAAACAGTATGTGAAAGAAAATCTGGGTACCCCATGATTTTTATGTATTCATTCAACTCAATTTGCATTCAAAATTACAAGTTGGAGAAACTGCTCAGAATTCATATTTTTGTAAGAAGGTAAATAAGGAGGGGTCCTTAAACTGCCTGGTTATTGGATTTACAGTCAAATCTCCTGACTAGCTTATGCTATTACTATTTAAAACAGCTCAGTGGACGCAATTATTCCAAGTACTTGGTTTCTTCTTATTGTGGTATAAATCACCTTATCCCATTTCCTAAAGATTCATGAAACTTAGTGCAGTATTGAGAAAGTAAGTGCATTTATCCAACTACATAACTTTCAAAGTTGGGGAAAAAAAAAAAGTTGGAATAAGAGCAAAACTTCTGTGAAAAAAAAAAGGACTCTATTTTCAAAAGCTAGGTTGTGACATTGGGCCAGTGCTCCTGAAAGTCACTGGTCTTACCATGTCCCCACCATCCTGAAGCAGTTGGTTTGATAGAATGGTGAAATGGCCTCTTAAAAGACCCAGTTACAGCACTAGCTAGGATGCAATACCTTGCAGAACTGGGCGTAAGGTTTTTTGTTTTGTTTCTGTTTTCTTAGTATTGCCCCAGAGCATATGGAAGTTCCCAGGCTAGTGTCGCATCAGAGTTGTAGCTGCAGGCCACAGCCACAGCCACAGCCACACCAGATCTGACCTACACCATGGCTCACAGCAACGTTGTATCCTTAATCCACTGAGTGGGCCAGGGATCAAACCTGCATCATTGTGGATACTAGTTCTGTTTGTTATTCCTGAACAACAACAGGAAATCCAGAACTGGGCCTATGTTTTCTAGAAGGCTTTATATACTGAATTAGCATCTTATATCTGGTGCTGTTTCTCCCATAGCCAGGATTCACAGGTTCAAGGGGTAGAAATAGGAGTGGTACCATTCACTATCACCCCCAGTGACACACTAGTGAAGTTTTTGCTTCTTCTTTCTGTAACTTTAGGCTCTAATGGTCTACAGGTCTTAGTTCCAAAGGGACGGATACTTCCACCAGGAGACACAACAATAGTTCCATTGAATTGGAATGTATGTCTGCCACCTGGCCACTTTGGGCTTCTCATCCCTTTGAAATCAACGGGAAAATAAAGGAATCACTCTACTGGCTCAGGTGATACCTCATGACTACCAAGTGGAAATTGGAGTACTACTCCACAATAGATGTAAGGAAGAATAAATCTGGAATACAGGAGATCCTTTAGAGTGTCTCTTGGTATATCCATGCTCTGTGAAAATAATCAATGAAAAACCATAACAACTCAGTTCAGGCAGGATTACTGGACCTAGCCCTTTCAGGAATAAAAGTTTAGGTCACCACACCAGGAGAGAATTAACCACCACCCGAAGTACCAGCTAAAGGCAGAGGGAATCCAGATGGGGCAGTGGAAGGTGGTTATACCATTTATAACCACATGACCTGTTACAGAAATGAGAACTGGAATTGTCATGAGGACTGTAATTCCTTATTTTGTGGTGAATATGTTTGTACATATACATAAAAATTACATTTGTCTTCCTTTTTAAAAAATCTCTTTACCATGTAACAAGATGTGTTTGCTTTATATCACAGCATTTAAACATTGCTAGCTTTGCATCATAGTAGTAATCATGAGATATCAAGGAGGAAGTAAACATTACCTAGGTGTTTTACCTCCTATGCTGAGGAAAGGCTTGCTGTGTTTTTTCTGTTATATGCAGGATATTTGTATCATGTTAGGAGGAAATATGACCATGCTTTTGTCTTTATTTGGGGATTAAGTGTGGCTTAAGATGTGTTTAGATGCCAAGACGACAAGTGATGAACTTGTAGTTAATTGCATGGGTCAACCTGGCTAGGCCACAGTACTCATATATTTGTTCAGTCATTATTCTAGATATTTC
Source organism: Catagonus wagneri (assembly GCA_004024745.2). NCBI lineage: Eukaryota > Metazoa > Chordata > Mammalia > Artiodactyla > Tayassuidae > Catagonus > Catagonus wagneri. The sequence goes on from PVHT020004020.1 coordinate 7,618,322, forward strand.
TGGGAAGGTATTTTTTTTTTTAGATGAGATTAACATTTCAGTCAGTAGATTTTGAATAAAATAGATTACCCTTCATAATGTGGATGGAACTGATCTAATCACTTGAAGGTCTTGATAGAAAAAGAGTGGCTTCCCTCATATAAGAGAGAATTCTTCCAGAAGAATGAACTTGAACTACAGCATTGAGTCTTCCTGGGCCTGTAGCCTGCCTGCCTAATCTGCAAATTGAGAACTTGCCAAGTCCCCACAATTACATGAGCCAATTCCTTAAAATAAATCTCTCCCTATACATACAGACTTCCTGTTTGTTCTGTTTCTTTGGAGAACCCTGACTAATATAGACAAGTCTCCAATACAACTTAAAAAAACAATAATAACAATTTGCTGTCGTGAGTAATATAATGGAGTTACACTAGAATTAGAATCAGTGAAGTCAGGGGTTTCTTGATCACTGCTTTCTCTATCACCTACAACATTGGCCAGTCAGTCAATAAATACTTGCCTAATGAGTGAGAGGCCTGCAGATGAGGAATCATTTGGTAAATAAAAACCTATGTACCAAGTTTATGAAAGGATTAATCAAACCTGTTAAATTACATAAAGTTTGGATTTTGACAGTTGTTGATAGAGGAATGGTCATAGGGCACTGATAGAAGCAGGCTAATTTAACATTGATTTAGCACTCAGTTGAGAAATAGATATGTGGATGTCGTTCAAAGAATTTGGTAATAAAAGTTCTTCCTCTATGCCTCTCTATCTCACTTATACATACAAATATGCATATTTACACAAGGTAACAGGTGGGCCATAGCAAGTTTTTTTTTTTTTTTTCAATTTAAGGAATTCAGTAGACAGAGAAGAGTGTAGGGGAAGAAGAATTATGTAAATTTGTTAGAAATAATTTTTAATAAGAAGAGCTTTAAAATCCAGGTTTATTCGGTAGCTAGCTGTTTGACTTTTGGCAAGTCCCTTTACCATGCCGAGACTCTGTTTATTCATCCACAGAATAGATAAAATGATATATACCTCATAGGGTTATAATTGGAGTTTAAAACATATAGGAGTTCCCAGAATATTTTAAAATAACTGGTGGTCTAGCAGTTTTAAGGTTTGGCCATAAATTCTTTGACACTATTTGAGATGTTTTCTCCACTTGAGTCTGGAGTTGTTGTGACTGGTTTGAAAAGTAGTTTGTCAAAACTGATGCTATATGACTTTTGATGCTAGGTCAAAACATGCTAGGCAGCTTCTGGCTTGTGCTCTTGGGACACTGAACCATCATGTAAAAAAGGCACATACGCTGAAGCCACGCATTATGCTGAACAAGGCCTCAGCCAGCAGCCCTAGCTAAGCCTTGTTTTCTAGGCATTCCAGCCAACACCCCAGCATGAGTGAGGAGACCATCTTGGAAGGAGTTCCTCCAGCCTCAGCTTTTAAAATCACCTCCAAACAATCTCAGTCTTTCCAACATGTGAAGCGGATGCAGTTCTTACTTGTTGTGCTTTATTCAAATTACTGATCCACCAAATAGGTGATTATAGACAGTTATTACTTGACAACACTAGGTTTGGAATGGCTTGTTATAACAGCAGAATTTGGAAATCAGGAGTGTAGGTGGTTGCTAATAAGTCCAGTAGGATAATAAGCACATTTACACCAGTAATTGTGTGCTACCCACACACCAAACCTGTAATAAATGTATTATTATTATTCCCAACTATCCTATAGGGGAATCAAGGTAGAAATATGATAAGAATTATCTTTCTAATGTCACAGAATTAATAAATGTAGACTTAATATTAAAGCTCATATCTTTTCACTTTATAGTACCAAGAATTTTAAGATCAGGAAAGAGGAAAAATAAAAGGAGTGATAGAGGGACAGGGAGAAATGTGGGTGAATGTGGTATCTGTAGATGGACAACAGAGGAGGACAGGCTGGTTTTGGCCAAGAGTAGCGCTGCTTCTGGGAGTGAAGGGGAGGAGGGAGGCTGCAGTGATGGGCTCAGATGGAGCTGGGTGAGGGAAGCAGGGAGCTCTCATGATCTCAGTTTTCTCTCTTTTGAGTGGGGGGCCCTACAAGGGAGCCCTTGATGGGGCTGAGAGGTTGAGGAGCCTGCTCATGATTTAGATTTAGACCACTTTGGGATGTGGAGAGGGGACTGGCCAATGAGATTACTGAGCAACGCCACATTATGAGTCCACAAGGAAATAGAGATGGAGAGTTTGTCATGGCTGCAATCTGTATAGCACTGTCACTTCCCCTTGTGGCGACATCAATGCAGATACAGGCTCTGAGGAGGAAATGTTTGGGTTTGGTTGAAGGTCAGATATCTGCAGGATCACTCTGCTGGGAATATGTAGTAAAACAGGAGGAAAGATAATTTTATTCACTCATATTTCTATCCATTACATGCCAGGCACTCAGTAAGTATTTTGTGGGGAATCAAGAAAGCTGGAGAGGTAAGTCTAGATCAGTGAGGATGAACCTCTCCCCAGTCTAGGGAAGGAAGCTTTGAATGAGAACAGAAGGCAGTTGCAGGAGAGTGAGGAGGTGAGAGATCCTGACAAGGGGGAAATTGGGGTGAGAGTGGGAGATCTTCAAGCTTAAAATACCAAAGGAAGAGTCTATCTTGTGGGTGCAAAGTTTTTAAAAATAGAGGAGCTACCTTTAATGAAGTGAAGGAAATGGTAGACAAGAGGAATTCAAGGAACAGTGAGGCAAGGCATTATATTTGCCCCCTCGTCCTGGACCTTCAGTGTACCTGATGTAAAAATATGGTGACTGTTATGGTTTAAAGATCTGTGTCACCTCAAAATTGACAGTTGAAATACTAACCCCTCATGTGATGGTATTAAGAGATGGGGGCCTTGGAGAAGTGGTTAAGTCATGAGGATAGAGCCCTCCTGTTTGGGATGCCTGTCCTCACTGGAAGAGGCCTGAGGGAGCTTGCTCTCCACCATGTGAGGTTATGACAGGAGACGTTCTTCTGCATCTTCTGGTCCAGAGGAGAGTCCTCACCAGACACCACTAGTGCCAGCATTTTCATCTTGAATGTTCCTGCCTCTAGAACTGTGAGAAATAAATGTTTCTTGTTGGAGGTACCCAGTCTGTGGTACATTGGTACATTTGTTACAGCAGACTTGGCTAAGACTGACTTTTTGGGGGGAATTTTTTTTTTTTTTTTGTCTTTTTGCCTTTATGTAGAGCCGCACCTGCGGCATATGGGGGTTCCCAGGCTAGGGGTATAACAGGAGCTGTAGCTGCCGGCCTGCGCCAGAGCCACAGCAAGGCGGGATCCCAGCTGCGTCTGCAACCTACACCACAGCTCACGGCAATGCTGGATCCTTAACCCACTGAGCCAGGCCAGGAATCAAACCGGCAACCTCATGGTTCTTAGTCGGATTCATTAACCACTGAGCCATGAAGGGAACTCCGGGTGGGGGATTTTAAGTATGAGCAGGCTGCTTCCAAATTTAAAAAAAAAAAAAAGGAATCTTACTGTCACAAGAACAGATTCCATAGATGATCAGAGAAATGAAAACCTTTTGAGACAAACCAACCCAGTTATTGTCTTAGAAGTAGTGTCAATAGAAAGTGTTTGCACCAGGATAGGAGGGGTTATGCTTTGTCTTAGGCAGAAGTCCTCTCTTAGTGTCAGCTTTTCAATATACTTAGTAACACTAGATATTTGAATAAGATTGATTTCTTTTTACAAAGTTTGAATAACTCAATTGTGAATGTAAACATTTTTGATTATAAAAGTATACACCAAGAGTGTGAAAGGTTATGTGGAAACATATAACCCCTTTACTAAAAAATGTGTTCTAAATTCTGATTTTCATGCACACATGAAATCCTGACTTCTGGCCAAATAACATTAGCGGTGAGACATGAATGTACGTGCTTAATTGAGATCTTAGGAAGTAACAGACAGCTGGATGAAGACTGTGCTTTTCCCTCTATCCACCAAAGGACATGAACCACAGGCTTTATGAGTTCATAATTCACGGTGAATTGTACTGTCAGCCTGAAAAATAACAGTATGGCTAGAATCGCTCTGTAGAATGAAGAGCCCCAAAGGCGATGCGCGTGGAAATCCTACTACTAATTACTGCCTCTGTTCAACACGCTCATCAAGCCAGCCTGGGCCTCTCATGCTGTTTTGGGCTCAGGAGGGCACTGTGATACTGAGCAAAGGGGACGGCCACTGGGTTCTCAGTGACCAAAGGGAATGTCAGTTAACATGCGATCAGAGAAGAGGATTTGCCTGAAGTGGCCATGCTCAGGCTGCTGCTCAGTGGAGCAATTCAGTAAAGTAGGCAGAAGCCAGGCTTTCGGCAACACGTGCCTCAGTTCTGGATACGCCAGCTGCTGAGTCTTTCTGATGTCTGGCTCGCATTGTTGTCCTCCTCTTCGCTTTTTATACAGTTACTGCTTTAATTAAAATCATCAGCCCACATCCAGGCAGCGAGATATTCTTCAAGTGAATCTCTTCCTCCCCTCTAGACACTCTACTCACTTTTTAAAAAAATTTTTTTATATAATGATTTTTATTTTTTTCATTATAGCTGGTTTACAGTGTTCTGTCAGTTTTCTACTGTACATCATGGTGACCCAGTTACACATATATGTGTAGACTCTTTTTTCTCACATTATCATGCTCCGTCATAAGTGACTAGACATAGTTCCCAGTGCTACACAGCAGGATCTCATTGCTTATCCATTCCAAAGGCAATAGTCTTTAAAACCTGTTTTCCTCAAACACGGTTTTGATCATTTCATTCGTTTTAAGGTGAACGTGTTGTTTAGCCAAAGAAGGCATTTCCCTGCTTCCCTGGTAGCCAGGTGTGGTCATGTGACTAGATTCAGTCCAAGGGGACATGAATTGATGGGTACAAGTTACGGGTTATGGATTTGCCAAGGAAAGCACTATGTCCTCCTCTGCCCCTTCCTCCTTTGCCTGCTGGGATGCAGATGTGACCATGGTCGCTGGATCAAACATTTTAGATACCTGTTCAGATGCCAGGACAACAAGATGCAGGAGGCGTGGAACTCCCAACAGCGTGACGCTTCCCTGTCAGCACTGGGTTGCTTATGCCTGGATCTTTGTGTGAGAGAAATAAACTTGCATATTGTTTAAGACACCACTGGAGTTGCCGTCATGGCTCAGTGGTTAACGAATCCAGCTAGGAATCATGAGGTTGCGTGTTCGATCCCTGGCATCGCTAAGTAGGTTAAGGATCCGGCGTTGCCATGAGCTGTGGTGTAGGTTGCAGACGCGGCTCGGATCCCGTGTTGCTGTGGCTGTGGTGAAGACCGGCAGCTACAGCTACTGTTAGACCTAGCCTGGGAACCTCCATATGCTGCGGGTGCGGCCCTAGATAAGGCAAAAAGACAAAAAAAAAAAAAAAAGGCACCACTATTCAGGCCTCTACTGTGGCAATAAAACTTCTATACTGTACACTTCATTTAAAATTTTCATTGACACCCCCCTACACACTATTTTTCTTATTTTTTAATTTTATTTTTAGGGCCATACCAACGACATATGGAAGTTCCCAGACTAAGGATTAAAATCGGAGCTACAGCTACTGGCCTACACCACAGCCACAGCAACTGTGGAGCCTCATCTTCGACCTTCGCCACAGCTCACAGCAACAACAGATCCTTAACCCAATGAGTGAGGCCAGGGATCCAACCAGCATCCTTATGGATCCTAGTTGTGTTAGTAACCCACTGAGCTACAATGGGAACTCCCTTCATTGACTCCCCATTGCTGGAAGATACGTCCATATCTCTAAGAAGAGTATTTAGGATTCTTTCAAATGTAGGTTCAGTCCATGTTGGCAACTTGATTCCCAGTCACTTGCCCCGTGTCATGCTCCTCTAGCTAAATTAGTCCTCGCTTTCTTCCAAAAAGACCTTCATCTGTTTCTTTTACATATACTGTTCTCTCTTCTCCCCACTGAGAATAAAAGCTTCCCATTGGCCCTTCTCAAGGTCTAAAGGCCTAGCTCTAATGTCACCACCTCTGTGCTGCTTTCTTGGACTTCTAGAGTACTGTGTGTGTCAGAGAGAGAGGGAGCGGGAAATTTTCTATAATTTTTTGCATGATTTGTGTTTATCTCCCTAAGGAGATAAACTGTTTACTTTACAGGTAAAGTAAACAGTGCAAAATCAGGATGGACACAAAGCTAAGGAATCTGTCTTTCATGAGGAGTGGAACCCTAAGCAGAACTGACATTCTGTTAGCAAAGAGGAATGCAATGAAGGTTTGGAGGTACTTTGTTTTTTTTTTTTTTTCCAAGTAGCATGCCTTTGACGATGGTGGTGGGGAGACCAGGAAATCAAACAGCATGGGGTAGATGGCTTTGATTACTGGATTCAAGCTGGAAAAACAGTCCCTGATGGGCTGCAGTCATTCCTGTGTGTTTCTAGAACTTTGAAAGATAAGGAGGAAATCTGCAGAGTAGCCCCATAAGGGATAGGAAGGGAATTGGGTCATTGTAGTCCATGAAAACAGGCATGTCTTGTTTCACTGGATGTGGAGATGTCTTCCTGTGTATGCGACATCGACAGCTGCCCTTTGACACTGCTGTTCTGACATATCTAACTATGGCAGTCCCATTCCATGTGGAGTAAAAGATGTCACGGCCAATGCATTCAGTTTAATCTGCTTTATCCCATGCTCAGCTTCAAACAAAGGATTATTTAATTTCCTCCATCTTCAACATTTGTGAATGAAGAATCTATATATCTTAGCATCTTAAGTTTACATTGAAAAACACTCTGCTCTTGGATGTATCCCAACTATCCAAGCCCTTTGAGAAGGGTCTGTGGACTAGACTTCAATGAATTCTAGTTATATGAAAGCAGGAGGCATTGGGAAAATAATGGACGCCTTTAAAGTTACAAGCTGATTTTGAAAACAAATCTTGCAATGAAAACCAACAGTGTAATATTTGATCTTTTTTTTCGGTGTCTGAATAAACTTATTTGAGTAGAAAAAGCAGAATGGGCAAAGAATGAATGGAAGGTTGTCACTTAAACATAATGGTTGAGAACATGAGTTCTGAAGTCAGAGTGTATGTATGCATTGATAGCCTGGTTCCATTCTACTTAAAATTGCTTGAACTTCCTCATATTTAACCTGGAGATAACGTTACTGTCGCCTCACAGGCCTCCTTTAAGAGTTAAATGGGATAAATATATAAGATCTTCCTTCAGTGCTGGCACATAGTAAGTACAATAAATACTAGAGCTTTCCATTACTATTTTATGCAACATTCATTTGTCAATTATACTTCTTTTCCTTGACCTCTTACACAGCCTGAGACAATGGACTGTTGCAAAAATCATATCATATTGCCGGCATTGGTGACCTTATAAAAAGAGAATGTCAAGAATTCAATATCTTCTTTGGTGGCATACTAAGACAGGAGTTGGGAGAATGTAAGCTGATGCCCTAAGTAATGATTTCAGATTGGATTTAGAAAAAGAAAGAGATTCTATTATGCTGGTTCTTGGGAAAGTGTGGATCGGACTGCAGATGACGGAATTTTGTAGGTAGATGTTTGGAGGTGGTAGTGGATAAAATCATAAATGTGGTGGAGGAGAAGGGCTCTTAAAATTAACCCACACAGCATTTTTGGCACATACCTTTATGTTGGCCACCCCTGAGACACTGTGAGGGTTTAAAGTGGATTTATGCCCAAATTCTTCATGGCATAATTTAAAAGATTTGAAGCAAAATATGCTGCCACAATGAACACATGCTCTATGCTTTATGAATGGCCTGTTTATTGCTGTGGTTCTGCACAACTAGAACAGACTGGTCTGAACTAGTCAAATTCATGCAGAGTCACGAGGTTGTGCTTTAAATCCATCCCTCACTTCTAAGTCCACTTTCAACTGCTTTAATGTGTAGATATTGCCATAAAACATACCAGGTTGTGCACCTTTTGAACGACTCAGTGTATGTCACTATTTAATGTAGAGGCAAAAGGAATTTCTGATTGCTGGCTTCAGTGTGTTCTTCCAGCCTGTGCAGGGTCTGGCTGCAGGAAATAGCAGCTCAATCTTTGAAGCAAAGACTTTTCCTCTGTCTCCCAGAGTAAATAGCCCAGGAGAGCTTCCTCACTCCAAGGAAGTGGAGATAAGTGTGTGATAGGAAGGGAGAGGGCTGTCTTTGTGTCTGTCAGAATGGCACCTGAAGGAAGGCAGCTGACTCCTGCTGAGTGATAAGGTTAAGGTTACTGAGGCAGAGATAAAAAAGCCCGCTTGGTCAAAATGCATTACACACCAAAAGATTACCAACAGGAGTTTTTAGCATTACACCCCAAGCCTTTCTCTGAACAAAATGACAGTCTATTCTGATTTTTTGGAGGGGATTTAAAAATTATACTTCACTGAGTGGAACGAGTGTAGGACACACACACACAAACACACACACTACTGGTTTCACTAGCTGTAGGTGGCTGACCCCTTTCCCAGTGGAATACTTTAAGAAGAGAAATCATTACCAAGGACCAGAAAAGACAGAACAGAGGATTTTATTGCTCGAAGCAGGAACTTGTTATCACAGACTTTGGTACTGGTGGTGGTGGTGGTGGTGGTCAGGAAGTTCTAGGAAAAATACACCTAGATGTAAGAGCTGTGGAAAAACCTCACAAACTCCAAACTGTAGTTGGTGTCTCTCAAATATTTTTGAGCTCTTCACTGCTTGTGAGAAACATGAACGTCTCACGGACACCCCTCCCTTCCTCACTCTGGGGTGTTTCTCTTCCATCCACGGCTCCCTCCATCCTACCCTAACAGTGCCTCCACAGTACAGATTTTATGGGACCTTATTTTGTATTGTTTCTAGTATTCCCCCGAATTAGTTTCCTCTACATGCAAAACACAAAATTATCCTTTCCTACTCTGTGGAGAACGGTCCACCCAGGCATGGAGTTATCACCCTGACACAGCCTTCCTCACCCCTGTGTATTCTCTTAACTATTCCTAAAATTTTTTTGTTTTTGACTTACAAGCTCCCTGAAAAAATTTCCCAAGATAAAACACTGGAATAACTCATGAAATGACTAATCTGGCCTAAAAGAGATCTGACAAAATATATACCATTATGAAGAGTCTTAAAAGGACATAGTTATTACTTTCAATTTTTAAAAAACAAATAGACCTTATCTCTCTTGCCAGTTTCTTTGAGATGCTATTTCAGCCTCTACGTTTTTTTTTCCCCCCACCCCTCCATGCAACTATCTGTAGTGTTGGGAGGATTGCCGAACAAGGGTTTGTACTTTGTTTCTCCAATGCCAAGTCAGACCTGTCTTACTGAGCATAGCCGCCAGGGGGAACTCTTTGAGTGAGCTTCTGGTAGGTCTGGGAGAAAGGCAAGAATTGTATAGGGTAGTAGATTTGCAGGACTAATACTTTGTGCATGCCAGGGCCAAGAATACCACCTTCCTTCCAAGTTTGCCGGATGGGAAAAGAAGTGGCCCAGTAGAAATGAAGACATGGTGAGTGTTTAAAAGGATGGGGACAATGCTTGATTTTGGATGGGGAGGTGATTTTTGAGTACAGGAAAGCGGGCATTTCTGTTATCTCCAGGCAGAGTTTTTAGGAATATAGGCCTATAAACATGGATGAGAGAGGGCCCAGAAAAGACTGGCCTCAGAGTGGGGTCAGTGCCTGCTGGTGGCCTACTGATGGAGGTAAGAGAGGTATGTGAGCAAGAAACAAAGGATATTTGTTTGACGCTAGTACAGGGTTTGTTGGGACAGAGTTGAAGAACAGCTACAATGATACTAATGTAGAAAACCAGGTCAGTTGGTTTTCAGAATGATGGAGCAAACAGCAGATGCCACGGGATGATAGAAAAGGAAGAAAAACATATATGAATCCTTGCACAAATCTCTGTGAGCCAGAAAGGAGGGATTTGAAGAGACCAGAAGTTCAAGAGATTTTGCTCACAGTGGGTGAGTCAGATTTACTCTTCTGATGCCAGATTGAAATGCTGTCATCTAGATGACTTGGGAAAGAGTCTGTTAAATATTTCATTTGCAGACATACCCATCTGGCAGTATCTATACATCCCTTAACAAAGACATTTAGAGCTTCAAATATAACTTTCCATTTCCAATATGTACAAATTATGATTTTCCCCCACCTAAACCCTGTTTTCTTTGGTGAAACAGGGGTGAGAAAGAGCAAGAGAAAAATATAGGTATAGACTTTTTTTTCCTCTCAGATTCCCCAGGGGAGAATTCCACCACAAATGCCATATTTACTGGTCACTGCGCTATAGTAACATACAGTGCAGTGAAACGGTTTCTCGAGAAACTTTCCATGTGGCTAAGCGGTGGCTCTCCACCTGGCGGAATAACTAAGGGGAGTGTTCGTGGCGGTTCTGACCTCAGGTGCTGGTTGGCACAGCCCGGACACTGTGACGTTAGGCAGATGCCACCACGATGCTCAGTCCCGCCACTCTATGAATAGCTCTTTGCAGGGGTGGCTGTTGCTGCTGGAACAAGCTGGACTGAAGGAGTTCTGTGTGCAGCAGGCTTTTCCAGACTGTGGGCTAGAGTACAAGCTGCCTGCAACTTTTTTTTTTTTTTTTGGTATGTTAAACTTGACATTTGTATTTTGACCCCCTTGTTGGAAACAATGGGACAGATTAATGATTCCTTTCAAGACTTTTTTTTTTTAGACCAAAAAAAAAAAAAAAACAAATTAGGAGACTCATGGCTTTAGATGAGTGAAACTTTTCCAAGTGTTATTTGATTTTTCAGCCTGACCAGCTATTTCTGAATTTACAAATGGAAAACGTTCAGAATAAGAAATAAGTCCAGGAGGAAGGAGAGGGTGTGAAATGGAGAGAGAGGGATAGAAAGAGAGGGAACTAGACAAACAGGGAAAGAAACAGAGTACAATGAAAATAAATTCTTTGTGGTAATTCTTGAAAGGTTAAAACAATTTTTCTTCTTTTAGTTTATCGTCATTTATTTATCAATGCCCAGTGCGTTAAATTGTAACTATAAAAGTGACAGTCATCTCTTTTGGTAAATATGAATAATTTCTTGGAGTTTTTGCCTGCAGAATGTAATTACTAAGAATATTCATATACATTCTGAACTACTTAATCTTACATCTAGTTACTAAATACAGAATTACTGCCAATTCCATTTAAAATCTTCAAAAAAAAAAACCTCACAAAAATAAATGTTGTCATAATTCATTGTGCTTTAATTCAATAAAATTTCCTGAGTTTGAGGGCTTTATCTGTCCGCAGGTTACTCAGTCCTTCATGTTACTGATAGGCAGACCGAGGGCCTAGAGGTTTTGTGGTTTTGTTTAAGCATATGGGTTGAGTGATAGATATATTATTAATTGATGTGTTCCTTCCTCACAGACCTTTATAACTTCTATCATTTTCTTCTTCCAATTCTTTAATTTCCAGTACAAGCAGAAAAACCAGAGTCTAGGTGTTGCACACATTTGGGAAGAGCTCTGGCTGAGTTACTTCCCGTACACCTGAGACTTTCCAGGCTTCTTCAAGCTTGGGAGGGAGGGAAATGGGGAAGGAATGGCACTTTGGCCTTGATCCAGGGTCTGCAGGGTCTTTCTCACCCTTGGGTAGGTATTGTGATCAAGAGCAGGAGGGACCAGCAACTCACTGTCAGTCTAGAATGCTGGACGTTGGTGGCTTTGCAGATGTGCTTTTGTCACACTGCCTCGGGTACATAGAGAGGAGGTGGCTCAATAAGGGTGCAGAATGTTGTATGAATAGCTCCATCTCTTCTTCTCAAAAGAGAATCTCAGAAGAAGTTGTACTCATTCATTCATTCATTCATTCATTCAGCAAATATTTACAGAGAATAGAAGACTGCACAGGACTGGGGTTCAGCAGCGCACAAAAGCCCTCATGGAGCCTGTTATATTAGTGAGCTCTGTGCCAGCTCAGTCAGGGGGCAGTGGTTTCGGGGGCCATGCTAAAGAGTAACAGCTTCTTATAGTATGATGGAGCAGCAAGTGGCCCAGTGGAGAAAAGGCCACCCCTATAGATGGTAACAGAGGTGTCATCAATAAGACAGAATGATTCTATACATCTCACCAGATGCTAGATAAAAGGGAGACCTGGGTATCCCCTGTCCCACTAACTCACATGGCCTTCTAAATAATGTGATGCTTAGGTTTGACCCCAGGCTGAAAGCCTTGCAGGAGGAAATTAGTGAATTTGTGGAGAAATTAGTAAATTCATAAAATAATTTAGAAGTCACTGAAGTAACTGAGTTTTCTTGGAAATGACTAAATTAGCTTTTTTTTGGAGGGAGGCGTTAGATGAAATACAAAGAATAACATTTTGGAACACCTAAGTTTGTGATCTGTGAAAAGTCAGCTTGCCATAGTAACAGAAAAGGAAAATCACATAAAAAAAAGAACTTTACTGAGCACCTATAATGTATATATGTTTTTTCCAGAGGAAAAGAAACGTTCCAGAGAAAAAACTCATAGAAAGCTGCCCAGAGGTTTTAATATTTGAACTCAGGGATGTCTGATTCCCAAACTTGAGATTTCCTTTTTGGCAAGGGAAAACTTAGGTTCATTAACAGACCATACAAATGTTATTAATCATGTACACGTATATGCCTTGGGTATATCAATGTAAAGAAAATATAACCACCAAACTGAAGAATTTGGCATTTGTCAACAGACACTATATAATCCTGTAGGATGTCTGGTGCACTCCCTAGGGATAGATTGGGAGACTTAGGTTTGTAAATAGAATTTACAATTTAAAACACCAAACTTAAAATATGCTAATGATATTAAAGTCTGTACATTTCTATTCTTTGAATAATGTCAGTGTTTAAGCCTGCGAATTACTCTTTTTTGGGGGAAATGAAATAGGTAGCAGAGGTAAAAATACAACTGTCAAATGGATGACTATTTTTATTAAAAGTTCACTCATAAAACTGTAACCATTCCATTGGAATGAATCTATTTTAATAAATGTTCTCTAAACTAAATTTCAGCTGAACCAGAGTTATTATTTCAGACTTTGATAGGGGCCACTTACATATTTATTTAGGCAGTGTTGTCATAAATTCTGAAAACACCAAAGGATATGCCAACAGAAAGAAATATAACTTGTATTGGGAAACTATTGCTTTTATTTTCCTGTGATTATCAGGAGTAAATTTACTTCAGCCAGAAGCTAACTTAGCAGACATGTGCTTTTAATATTTTAAGAATCCCTTTAGAATATAAATCAGTGACTCTCATCCCCTATTAATTTACGGTAGTGTTCAAGTGAAAGTTTCAGTGGCATTACCTGGCAATATAATTTTGCAAAAATAAGCACTCTGCCTTTCAGTCCATTTTTTTTTTGTAATAATGCAATATAGGCCATAAAGTATAGTGCAAATGTACAAATACTTGATTTTATTTGCATTCTTAAATAAATTTTTGAGTAAAATATTCTAATTGCTTTTTCCTGATTTGAAGGAAAAAGTAACTCATGTATTTTGAAGACAGGATGAAAAGGTAAATTTAAAAGATTCAGTATTTCATCAGGTACAGTATTTCATCAGGGAGAGACAGTAATAATGGTCTTAGGCACTTAAAGGAGTCAGTGCAATAAAAGAACTGTTTCATATGAGGAGACACAATTTGCATCAGTTCCTTATTCTGCCTTTGGTGCTCCAAATTCTATCAACATTATTAGCAAGCTCTCTGCATTCAGTAAAATATCAACTTAGGTATGTGGGTCTGCAAGTCTAAGCCACACTGAGTAGCCACTCAATAGTAACTTTTTGAATGAATAAATAAGATTCTAGAATTTTTGTTTTTATTTTTCTGTCTAGTATATCACCCACCTGATACAGCCTAACTGTAACTATTCTAGCTGTTGTTAAAAAATTTTATTAGAGTATAGTTGATTTATGGTATTGTATCAATTTCCACTGTTCAGCATAGTGACCCAGTCATAGGTATTTATATATGAATGTGTATATAATGTGCATATAAATGTGTATATATATCAATGTATACATATTCACAATTTTTTTCTCATACTACCTTCCATCATGTTCTACCTCAAGAGACTGGATATAGTTCCCTGTGCTATACAGTAGGAGCTCATTACTTATCCACTCTAAATGTAATAGTTTGTTATCTACCAACCTCCAGCTCCCTGTTCATCCCACTTCCTCACACCCTACCCTTTGGGAACCACAAGTCTGTTGTCCATGTGTGTCTGTTTCTGTTTTTTAGAAAGGATCATTTGTGCCATATTTTAGGTTCCACATATAAGTGATATTATGTGGTATTTGTCTTTCTCTTTCAGACTTACTTCACTTAGTATGAGAATCTCTAGCTGCATCCATGTTGCTGCAAATAGTATTATTTTGTTCTTTTTTGTGACCGAGTAGTATTCCATTGTATATATGTACCACATCTTCTTAATCCAGCATCTGCCAGTGGACATTTAAGTTGTTTCCATGTCTTGACTATTGCAAATAGTGCTGCAATGAACACAGGGGTGCATGTATCTTTTTGAATGAAAATTTTGTCCAGATGTATGCCTAGGAGTGGGATTGCTGGATCATATGCTAGTTCTATATTTAGTTTTCTGAGCAACCTCCGTACTGTTTTCCACATTCTAACCACTTTTAAAAGTACACGCACACATATACCACGTATACACACCTTCTGTAATTGAAGTGTAGTTGACTTAACAATGTTGTGTTAGTTTCAAGTGTATAGCAAAGTCAATGAATTGTATATGTACATTTTTTTTTTCAGATTCTTACATAGGCTATTACAGAATTCTGAGTACAGTTTCCTGTGCTAACAGTAGAGCCTCCTTAGTTATCTATTATATATACAATATACTGTATTTGTTAATTCTAAATTCCTAATTTATCCCTACCCCCTAAGTTTGTTTTCTAAGTCTATGAGTCTGTTTCTTTTTAGTAAATAAGTTCATTTGTATCATTTTTTTAGATTCTCTATATGTGATATCATATGATATTGGTCTTTGTCTAATTTCACTTAATGTGATAATCTCTAGGTCCATCCAAATGTTGCTGCAGATGGCATTATTTCCTTTTTTTTTTTAATGGCTGAGTAACAATCCATTGCATAAATATACCACATCTTCTTTATCTGTTCATCTGTTGATGGACATTTAGGTTGGCTACTGTAAATAGTGCTGTTAGGAACACTGGAGTGCATAAATATTTTCAAATTATGTTTTTTTCCAGCTATATGCCCAGGAGTGGGATTGTAAGATCATATGGTAGTTCTATTTTTAGTTTTTTAAGGAAACTCCATACCGTTCCCCATAGTGACTGTACCAATTTACATTCCCACCAACACTGTAGGAAAGTTTCATTTTCTCCACACGATCTCCAGCATTTATTATCTGTAGACTTTGATGACAGCCACTATAATTTGTGTGAGGTGGTAGTTCATTGTAGTTTTGACTTTTATTTCCATAATTAATAGCAGTGATGACCATCTTTCCTATGACTGTTGTTCATCTGCACGTCTTCTTTGGAGAAGTGCCTGTTTATGTCCTATGTCCGTTTTTTGACTGGATTGGGATTTTTTTTGGTTATTGAGTTGTATGAGCTGTTTGTATATTTTGGAAATTAATCTCTTGTTGGTAGCATTGTTTGCAAATATTTTCTCCCATTCTGTAGGTTTTCTTTTTGCTCTGTTTATGATTTCTTTAAAAGCTGTGCAAAAGCTTTTAGGTTTAGATTCCATTTGTTTACTTTTGCTATTGTTTTCAATAGTTTAGGAGATAGACCCCCTCCCCCCCAAAATTACTGAAATTTATGTCAGAGTGTTCTGCCTATGTTTTCTTTTAGGAGTTTTATGGTATCTAGTCTTACTTTTGGGTCTTTAATTCATTTTGATTTTATTTTTGTGTATGGTGTTAGGGAATGTTCTAATTTCATTCGCTGACATTTAGCTGTCCAGTTTTCCCACTACCGCTTAGTGAAGGGGCTATCTGTTTTCCATTGCATATTCTTTCCTCCTTTATGTATGCTTGTATTCCTTGTGAATTATCTGACCATAATTGATCATAAGTGCATGGATTTATTTCTGGGCTCTCTTTTCTGTTCCATTGATCTATGTATCTTTTTATAATAGTACCATAGTGGTTTTTTTCTTCTTATTATTACTGTAGCCTTACTGTATGTCCTGAAGTTTGGGAATGTGATACCTTCAGCTCTGTTCTTCTTTCTCAAGATTGTTTTGGCTATTGGGTAGTCTTTTGTGCTTCCATACAAATTTTAAAATTATTTGTTCTAATCTAAATGTGAAAATTGCCATTGATATTTTGATAAGATTGAATTGAATCTATAGTTTGCCATAGGTATTGTGGCTACTTTAACAATATTGATTCTTCAAATCCAAGAACAGTGTGAATCCTCACATCCATTTGTGTCATGTTCAATTTCTTTCATCAATGTGTCTTATATTTTGCAAGTATAGGTCTTTAACCTTCTTACGTAGGTGTATTCCTAGGTATTGTATTCTTTCTGATTCAGTGGTAAACGGAATTGTTTCCTTAATTTCTCTTTCTGATATTCTCTTGTTAATGTATGGAAATGCAATAGATTTCTGCATATTAGTTTTGTACCCTGTAACTCACTGAATGTACTGATGAGATTTAATAGCTTTCTGGTGGTGTCTTTAGGATCTTCGATGTAGAGTGTGTCATATGCAAACAGTGACAGTTTTACTTCTTCCTTTCCAATTAATATTCCTTCCATTTCTTTTTTCCCTTTGATTACTGCGGCTAGAAGTTTCAAAACTACACTAAATAAAAATGTTGAGAATAGGCATCCTTGTTTTGTTCCTGATATTAGAGGAAATGTTTTCAGCCTTTCTCCACTGAGTATGATATTAGCTGTGACTTTGTCATATATGGCTGTTACTATGTTGGATTAAGTTCCCTCTATGCCCAATTTCTGAAGAGTTTTTTTTTTTATCATAAATGAATGTAGAACCATATCAAAAACTATTTCTGTATCTATTTAGGTAATATGTTATTATTCTTCAAATCAATCATTGATTGATTTGTGAATATTGAAAAATCCATGTATCGCTGGGCTAAATCCCACTTGACCAACGTATATGTTACTTTTAATGTATTGTTGGATGCAGTTTGCTAGTTTATTGAGAATTTTTGCATCTCTGTTTATTAGTTATATTGGTTATATATTTTTTTCTTTGTGATATCTTTGTCTGGTTTTGGTATCAGCATGATGGTGGTTTCATAGAATGCGTTCAGAAGTGTGCCTTCCTCTGCAGTTTTTGGTATAGTTTCAGAAGGTTAGGTGTTAACTCTTCTCCAAATGTTTTATAGAATTTGCCTGAAGCCATCTGGTCCTAGACTTCTGTTTGTTGGGAGATTTTAAATTATTGATTCACTTTAAGTGTTGGGAATTGACCTGTTCATATTTTTTTATTTCTTCCTGTTTTAGTCTTTGTATATAGTACTTTTCTTAGAACTTGTCCATTTCTTCTAGATTATCCATTTTATTGCATATAGTCGCTTGTAGTAGTCACTTATGATCCTTTGTATTTCTGTGGTGTTGGTTGTAACTTCTTTATCATTGCTGATTTTATTGATTTGGACCCTCTCCCTTTATTCTTAATGTGTCTAGCTAAAGGTTTATCAATCTTGCTGATCTTTTCAAAGAAATAACTTTTCATTTCATTGTTCTTTTCCATTTTCTTTCTTTAGTGTCTATTTTATTTCTTTCTTTTCTGATCTTTATGATGTCTTACCTTCTATTAACTTTGGATTTTATTTGTTCTTCTTGATCTACTTGTTTTAGGTGTATGGTTAGTGTGTTTATTTGAGATTTTTCTTGTTTCCTGAGGTAAGCTTGTATTGCTATTTATTTCCCTCTCAGAACTGCTTTTGCTGCATCCCATAGGTTTTTTTTTTCCCCCTGTCTTTTTGCCTTTTCTGGTCCACACTCACGGAATATGGGGCTTCCCAGGTTAGGGGTCTAATCGGAGCTATAGCCGCTGGCCTATGCCACAGCCACAGCAACACCAGATCCGAGGCATGTCTGCAACTTACACCATAGCTCATGGCAATGCCAGAACAATGACCCACTGAGCAAGGCCAGGGATCGAACCCGCAACCTCACGGTTCCTAGTCGGATTTGTTAACCACTGAGCCATCATGGGAACTCCGCTGCATCCCATAGGCTTTTCATCATCATGTTTTCATTTGTCTCTAAATATTTTTTGATTTCTTCTTTGATTTCTTCACTGACTCCTTGGTTGTTTAGTAGCATATTATTTAGACTCCATGTGCCTCAGTTTTTGTAGTTTTTTTTCTTATAGTTGATTTCTAGTTTCATAGTGTTGTGTTTACAAATGATACTTGATATGATTTCAGTTTTCTTAAATTTACCGTAACCTAGCATGTGATCTACCCTGGAGAATGGACACTTGAATAGAATGTGTATTCAGATGCTTTTGGATGAAATACTCTGTGTATATCGATTAAGCCCATTTGATCTAATATGTTATTTAAGGCCTGTATTTCCTTGTTGATTTTCTGTCTGGATGACCTGTTCATTTATGTAAGCAGGCTATTAAAATCCCCTACTACTACTGTGTTACTGTCAATTTCTCTTTTTATGTAGGTTAATATTTGCCTTATATATTAATGTGTTCCTATGTTGGGTTCATAGATATTTATAATTGTTAAATATTATTCTTGAATCAATCCTTTGGTCATTATGAAGTACTCTTCTTTGTCTCTTCTGATAGTCTTTATTTTTATTTTATTTATTTATTTATTTATTTAGTCATTACTTTGACAGGTGGATCTGAGATGTTGCTATCATTTATGTCAGAGAGTGTTTGGCCTATGTTTTCCTCTAAGAGTTTTATAGTATCTGGTCTTAGTAGAGCTTTAATCCATTTTGAGTTTATTTTTGTGCATGGTGTTAGTAAGTGTTCCAATTTCATTTTTTTACATGTAGCTGTCCAGTTTTCCCAGCACCACTTATTGAAGAGACTGTCTTTTGTCCAATGTATATTCTTGCTTCCTTTGTCATAGATTAGATGACTATAGAGGCATGGTTTTAATTCTGGGCTTTCTATCATGTTCCACCGATCTGTATTTCTGTCCTTGTGCCAGTACCATACGGTTTTGATGACTGTAGCTTTGTAGTAGGATCTGAGGTCAGGGAGCCTGATTCTTCCAGCTCCATTTTTCTTTTTCAGGATGTCTTTGGCTATTCTGGGTTTTTTGTGCTTCCAAACAAACTTTAAACTATTTTGTTCTAGTTCTGTTAAACATGACCTTGGTAATTTGGTAGGGATTGCATTGAATGTGTAGATTGCCTTGGGTAGTATAGTCATTTTGATAATATTGACTCTTCCAATCCAAGAGCATGGTCTGTCTTTCCATCTCTTCATGTCATCCTTGATTTTTTTCATCAGCGTCTTACAGTTTTCAGAGTACAGATCCTTTGTCTCTTTAGGTAGGCTTATTCCTAAGTATATGATTCTTTTTGATGCGATGTTAAATGGGATTTCTTCCCTAATTTCTCTTTCTGATCTTTCATTGTTAGCATATAGAAATGCAGTTGATTTCTGTGTATTAATTTTGTATCCTGCGATAACATTCTTTATTTTAAAGTCTATTTTATTTGATATAAGTATTGCTACTCCAGCCTTCTTTTTCTTTATGGCCACACCCACACCATATGGAAGTTCCTAGGCTAGGGATTGAATCCGAGCTGTAGCTGTGACTTAAATTTTAGGTGTGGCAATGCCAGATTCTTTAACCCATAGAACTGGGCTGGGGGGGCTTCCCGTGTGGCTCGCAGCATAACTACTGGGCGTTGCTTCTTCAGTGGCTGTGGCTCGACCCCTGGCCTGGGAACTTCCATATGCCGCAGGTGCGGCCACTTGTTAAAAAAAAAAAAAAAAAAAGAACTGGGCTGGGGATCAAACCTGCACCTCTACAGTGAGCTGCAGTCAGAATCTTAACCCACTGCATCACAACAGGAACTCCCTGGATTTTTCTTTTTTTTAATTTCCATTTGTATGGAATTAAGTTTGCCATTCCCTCACTTCATCCATTTATGTCTCTTGTCTCTAGAAGTAGTGTTTTATAGGCAGCATATATGTGGATCTTATTTCTGTATTGATTCAGCCAGTCTGTATTTTTCAGCAAATGGCATTTAGTCCATTTGCATTTAAAGTAATTAGTGGGGTTCCCATTTTGGCTAGTGAAAACAAAGTCAACGAGTATTCTGGAGGACCCAGGTTTCATCCCTGGCCTTGCATAATGGGTTAAGGATCCAGAATGGCCATGAGCTGTGGTGTAGGTCACAGACATGGCTCAGATTCTGCATTGCTGTGGCTGTGGCATAGTCTGGCAGCTGCAGCTCCAGTTTGACCTCTAGCCTTGGAACTTCCATAGGCCATTGGTGTGGCCCTAAAAGAAAAAGACAATAACAAAAAAATAGTGATATGCATGTTCTTATTACCATTTTGTTAAATATTTTCTTTTCTCTTCTCGTCTCGTCTCGTCTCGTCTTTCTAGGGCTGCATCTATGGCATATGGAAGTTCTCAGGCCAGGGGTCCAATCAGATCTTCAGCTGCCAGCCTACACCACAGACATAGCAACACCAGATCTGAGCCATGTCTGCAACCTATACTGCACCTCACAGCAATGCTGGATCCTTAACCAACTGACTGAGGGCAGGGATCAAACCTGCATCCTCAAGGATACTAGTCAGGTTTGTTACCACTGAGCCATGAGGGGAACTCCCTCCATTTTGTTAAATATTTTCAATTTGCTTTTGTAAATCTCTTTTCCCTTTCTTCTTTTGTTCTTTTATGATATGAGGACTGTCTTAGTCTTATATTTGGACTCTTTTTTCTTTTTTATGTGTATATCTGTTAGAGACTTTTGGTTTGTGGTTACATGAGCATTTTGTATAGCAGTTTTATATCTGTCTATCTATCTATCTATCAATCAGTCAATCAGTTTTTTGCCTTCTTAATGGCAAATGCATTTTAAAAACCCTATACTCTCTTCCCCTTAAAATTATTTTTTGGATATCATATTTTACATCTAATTGTTTTGTGCTTATTGTGGATACAGATAATTTACAACTTTTGTCTTCTAATTTCCCTCCTAGCTTTGTGTGTGGATTATTTCCTACCTTTGCTATATGTTTGCCTTTACTAGTGAGAATTTTCAGTTCATAATTTTTCTGTTTCTTGTTGTAGCTTTTTCTTTTTCACCTGAAAAATTCCTTTAACATTTTTTGTAAAGCTGGTATGGTGGTACTGAATTCCTTTAGCTTTTGCTAGTCCATAAAGCTTGGAATTCTCCATCACATTTGAATGAGAGCCTTGCTGGGTAGAGTATTCTTGTTTGTAGTTTTTTTTTTCCCCCTTTCATTATTTTAAGTACATTGTGCTGCTCCCTTCTGGCCAGCAAAGTTTCTGCTAAAAAATCCACTTATAGCCTTATGAGAGTTCTCTTGTATATTATTTGTTGCTTGTCCCTTGCTGCTTTTAATAACCTCTCTTTATCTTTAATTTTTGTCATTACAATGTATCTTGGTATGTACTTTCCTGGGTTAATCCTGAATGGGACTCTATGCACTTATTTAACTTGGATGAGTGTTTCCTTTCCCATGTTAGGGAAGTTTTCAGCCATCATCTGTTCAAATATTTTCTCAGGCCCTTTATCTCTTCACTTTCTGGGACCCCTACAATGGGGATATTACTGTGCTTGATGTTATCCCAGATGTCTCTTAAAATGTCCTCATTTCTTTTCAGTTTTTTTCTTTTTTCTGTTCAGCTGCATGATTTCCTCTACTGTTCCTCTCACTGATCCACCTCTACATCATTTTGTCTACTATTGATCCCTTCTAGTGTATTTTTTCATTTCAGTTATTGTATTCTTTGGGAGAGCATCTGTGCTTAGTTGTTCCTTATATTTTCTAACTCTTTGTTGAAACATTTAACTTCTCACTGTGCATTCATTCTCCTCCTCAATTCTTGGATAATCCCTAAGATCATTACTCTGAACTCTTTCTCAGGTGGATTGCCTATCTCCAGTTCACTGAGTTATTCTTCTGGGGTTTTATCTTGATCCTTTGTCTGAAACAAAGGTTTTATATTGTTCCTCTGCCCCATATTTTGTCTAAGTTGCTGTTTGTATTTTTACATATGTGGTTGGTTAATTAGATTTCTCAACTTTGGAGAAGTGGGCTTTCTGTAGCAGACATACTATGCATTCCAGCAGTACAATCCTTTCTCATCACCCAAGTGATATGCTTAGGTTCCCCTGAGATGCTGCATGTGTTCTTCTGTTGTGGTCTGGTAGAGCTGGTTAGCCTCAAGTCTGGTTGGTTACCAGGCCCTGTCTTTTATAGTTGCTGCTGTTTAGTGGGCCCTGGTCATGAAATGGCTGGTTGCAGAACCACAAGGGTTTGTGGCTCCAGTGTGAGTGCTGGATCAGTGGTGGGTGGAATCAAGATCCCAAAGACTCTGGGGCTCTTGCCCATCTACTGGCTAGGTGAAGCCAGATCCTGGGGTTAGTGTCAGGTGACTGGCAGGCAGAACTGATTCCTGGAGTTTGGCTGCAGGACCTGGGGATCCCAGAGTTCATTTCAGATTGTTGGTTTCACTGTTCTTGATACAGTGAAGTTCAGGATCAGATGTGTCTTGCACTGACCTGTTGTTGGACTGGGACAGGGCCCAGGTAGTGTCAGAGTCAGGTCTGGCTTGCTTGCAGGCTGTGGGGTAGTAATTTTCTGCTTCTGGTGTCTGCTCCTGTTCGGTGAGGCTGGTCTAAAGGGTTGTTCAGCTTTCCTGTTGGGAAGGGCTGGTATCTGCCTATTGGTGGTTGGAGCTAGACCTGGGCCTCTGATGGTCAGGGTTCTGTCCAGGGGCATGTCTAGAGGTGGATGTGGGCTCAGAATCTTTAGACAGACTATTTACTATTAGCCTATCTGCTGGGTGGGGCCATTTGCTTGCCCAGTTAATTGGCTTGAGGGATCTCAGCACTGGAGCTTACAGACTATTAGATGGGGCCAAGTCTTGGTGCTGATGAGCCAAGATTGTAGGCATCAGCATCAGTGTTGACACATTTGAATGTTCCCCAGTATGTCTGCAACCAGTGCCCACGTCCCCAGGTGAGTGTCAGCTACCCCCCCACCTCTATAGGAGACTCTCCAAGACAGCAGGTAGGTCTGGCCCAGGATCCTAACAAATTACTCCTTTTATCTTGGGATCTGTTGCATGCGGGATTTTGTGTGCACCCTCAAAGAATGAAGTCTATCTTTGCCCCAGTCCTGTGGGGCTCCTGCAGTTAAGCCTTGCTCTGAGGGTTTATCTTCCTGGTGCTGCATTCCTGGGCTGGTGAGCCTGACATGGGCCTGAGAACTCTCACTCCTTTGGGAGAACATCCACAATATAATTATTCTCCAGTTTGGGGGTCACCCACTTAGCAGGGTATTGGATTTGATTATATCACAAGTCTACCCCTTCTACCCATCTACTTGTAGTTTCTTCTTTATGTCCTTAGTTGGAGAAAATCTTTTCTGGTAGTTTCTAGTTTTTTTTTTTTATCAGTAATTGTTCTGCAGATAGTTGTGATTTTGGTTTGCTTGTGAGAGCTGGTGAACTCTAGGTCTTTCAAATCTGTCCTCTTGGCCACTTCCCTCTTCTAGTCATTTTTAAAGGCAGGAATAAGAGGTAGAGAAAGAGGACCTCCATACCTACTTCAGGTGCAACTTGTGATCTATAGTACCATCAGTAGAGGAGAGATTAAAGCAAAACCTGGAATTTTTACTTTATGTTTAAGGTTATACTAGGGTAGGACATTTTTAGAATAGGCTAAATATATTGCAAAAAATACAAAATAATGATCATCTCATTTACTGGAAGATTGGCTTTAATAAAAATGGTAAGCAGGGAGTTGCTGTTGTTGTGCAGCAGAAAAGAATCCAACTAGTATCCACGAGGATGCAGGTTTGATCCCTGGCCTCGCTTAATGGGTCAGGGACCTGGCATTGCAGTGAGCTGTGGTGTAGGTCAGAGATGCAGCTCAGATCCCATGTTGCTGTGGCTGTGGTACAGGCCTGCAGCTGTAGCTCTGATTTTAACCCCTAGTCTGGGGACTTCCATATGTCATGTGTACAGTCCTAAAAAAAAAAAAATTGTAAGCAGGCATTGAAACTAATCAAGCTTCTGTCCCCAGAATGTAAGATGCTAATTATAATTAGCAAAAGGAGTCTCTTCTGGGAATATGATATACTCAGATTCACTTCCTGTGGACAGATCTTCCTTAGGATTTGAGTTTGCCAAATGGAAAATGTGACTTCAGTCTGCACTCATTGCTTGACCTGTCCTCTTTGTGCATGGCACAGTCTATGTGACCATACACAGATACTGTGAACATATATTTCATCCTTGATATTTTTATGGGTCCTTTTGTTTTCCCTTTAGTAGATTCAAAATAAATTTCTTAGATGAGAGAGTGCCTGTGTAGCAAAATTTCAAAGCATTATTTACTGTGAAATGGTTTATCAAAAAGAAGCAGAGATACATATATGACAGTGTACTTAATAAATGAGACAATATTGGCCTAAACTAAGACCCGGAATAACTTAACATGCAGAAATGCATTAGAGATAATCAGGTATTCACATTAGACTACAGACTGAACATCTTCGAAGCATATATGCACTATTGTAAAGTAAGCCTACTACAAGGATATATAAGATAAGGATTATAAATGATCTTTTCATTATATTCAATGTGCCTTACCCAGTTTGAGGCCTTCCATTTTCAGAAATTTAAAATACTGAGTATGTTTAAAAGAAATTAAAGAGAGATGAAACAGCAAGGATATTTTCTTGTTTTTGGAAAGGGCAAAAACAGAATAATGATAAAACAGACCATTGCTACCAGTTTTCAGATTTTAGTGAAATATATGAATTCAGCTATAGCAAGGATATAAAACAAATAATAAGGGTAAGATTAATTGGCCATTAAAAGTATTAAAGACTTACTTAGGTTATACTATCCTTTCTTGAACACATTAGATAATAGACGAATTCAACCTAGGGAATTAAACATTTAAACAAATGCATCCAGAGTTGATGGTCCTTTAATCCCAGTTGTCTAAGAGTCTTGCAGCTTATTCTGGTTCACTGATGAATAACTGAGAGGGAATTGACTATTTAAATCAAGATATAGAAATTTCATTTACTAACTACATGAGGTTGCGGAAGGTTATTAGTCACTGGCTAAGCTCCTAATTCTACTAATTGAAAAGTCACCAGGGAATGAAAAAAGATAATGCCATCTGTCTATGATTAAGAATTTGGTTCCTTAAATTGTGTTAGTATGCCTACTTTATTTTCTAAAACATTATTCACTTCTCAGCTTGATAAGAGTATGTTAACGCTTAAATTTTGGAAACTAGAACTCAAGAAGGAGTGGTTTAGTGTTTTTTGTTTTTGCCTTCTTTGTGTTATTTGGGATTCTGTTTTAAGATTGAAAATATATGTTTTATCTATTGAACACTATTCTCAAATTTTTCTTCAGTATAAATGTTTTTGATTATTACATGAACGATCTCATACTCTACACAAAGGATAGACCATTTACTGTGACATAAGAGATACTGTGACATTTTGGGCTTATTACTCTCCTTTAAAAAATGATACCATCAAATATATCTCACAGTAGCCACTAGATGTTCATCCTTTGAGGCTCTTTCCTCATATATCCATTGATGATTAACATCTCACCCACTAATGATTTATTTCTAAAACCTTATTAGGTAATCCTGATGTATTCAGTTTCTTAGGGTACTGAGGAATTGCAGAATAAACATTGACTTTGTCTGGAGGCAAATCATTACTGTTGTTAACATACTGGGAGGTAAGGAAGCATGTTTTCAGCAGTCTTTGACTTAAAAGAAGAAAAGTGGTTTTGCACTGGGAGGGAGATGTCATCAGACCTAGGTACATACCTGAGCCTGGAAATCTGGGAAAATCTAACTCTTTATAGCTTCATTTTCTCATCTTCCAAAGAAGAAGCTGTCATGAAGAGTAAATTGGAGGTTTCCGGGATCATGCATATCAAACTAGAAAGTTTTAATGTCATTTCAGACTTTCCTTCCCCTAGAGTACCTTGCCTGATCTACCTGATCTACTGGTATGAGTGCTTGTGTCCAGTGTTCTCTTTGCACTTTGAGCATATTTTTGTCACAGTGCCCAATACCGTCGTTGACCCACTTGTCTCCTCCCCCCTCCCACCTCTAGATGTTGAGTTCCTGAAGGTCAGAGTCTTTTCATCTTCGTACTTCCAAAACCTTATGTGGTTCTCAAACATCTCTCAAAGAATGATTTTTCAAAAAGAGTTTGGCTATTGCCTTACTTACCTTACTATTAATTTCTACAGTGTTACTTAAGAAAGAATTTAGCTTTTATTTTATTTTGTCCTCTATTTTAGGGCTGCACCCATGGCATATGGAGGTTCCCAGATTAGGGGTCGAATCAGAGCTGTAGCCGATGGCCTATGCCAGAGCCACAGCAATGCGGGATCCGAGCCGTGTCTGCGACCTACACCATGGCTCATGGCAGTGCCAGATCCCCAATCCATTGAGTGAGGCCAGGGACTGAACCTGCATCCTCATGGATGCTAATTGGGTTCGTCAACTGCTGAGCCATGGTGGGAACTCCAGAATTTATCTTTTTACATTTTCAGGGAGAGGGAAAACATTTCAGTATTTTACAGCTTGTGAATTACAGTCTAATGCCACTGTATGGAGGCAAAGGTATTTGTGATAGTAGTTTTAGGTAAGAAAACTCTCAAGCATGGAATTAGTATGAATTTCTGAAAGATAGGCTTAAAAGGTTAGATTGAGGGTGTATGGGGGGAATCCCAAAACGGGCCTTTAAACCAGAATCGACTGTAGAAAAATCCATTTTAAAAAAGCATCAGTTTTATTCAAACAAAACAGCATGTAAATCTGCAGTATGTTCAACCCCAAGTGCCAGGTCCCCACAGGCAGCCTCTGCTCATGCTGCAAACTCACCTTCAGGTCACACCCAACCCCTGAAAAAAATAAAATGGAATAGGGGAAAACTTACTGTATTAGAATATTTTGTGAGGAGAAAGGACAAAGGGCTTAGTCCACCACAAAGAGAAGCATCACACAATTCTCTGTGTAGTATCTTTATTTGTTTTCTTGAAAATCTCTCAGGCTTCCAGCACCACATGCCTTCTCTATCCCCACCCAACACCTAAAGCCTCTTAGCAACAAAATCCATCCAATTCTGGCTCCGAACTCAAATCAGCCCTGTGACGTGCCAGGCTGCCAGGAGATGCCACCTGTTTAGAAGGAGATTCAGGGACCGTACTGCAGTGGTTTTCAAACTTTATGGCTGGCTCAGAGTAAGAAAAATAATTAGCACTGTGATCAAGAACATCTATATACACAGTAATAAAACTCAACTAAAAGTGTTTTGTGAAAGAACTTTTACAA
Organism: Catagonus wagneri; assembly: GCA_004024745.2. Taxonomy (NCBI): domain Eukaryota; kingdom Metazoa; phylum Chordata; class Mammalia; order Artiodactyla; family Tayassuidae; genus Catagonus; species Catagonus wagneri. Next base: position 7,645,906 of record PVHT020004020.1, read on the forward strand.
TGGACTTATTCCTCCTTTCCCCCACCTCTTCTCTTTGCCTCTCCTGATGTATTTAAGTAAGTGAAAACCAAATGCTAGTCCTAACCCACCAATTTCTCTCCACTGGAAATTTGAAAAGCATTTTACAATTGTTTAAAAGTCTACCTCCCAAATCAAGATATTAATATCACTAAAAACAGTTTCCTTTTAGGGATGTGTCTTAGTCCATTAGGGCTGCTAAAACAAATACCACAGCCTGAGTAACTTATAAACAGCAGAAATTGATTGCTCACAGATCTGGAGGCTGGCAAGTCCAATTCAAGATAACAGCATGGTTGCTTTCCAGTGAGGGTCAGCTTCCAGGTTCACAGCTAGTATCTTACTGGGTAGAAGGGACTGGAAGACTCCACGGGGGCTCTTTCATAAGAGCACTAATCCTATTCATGAGGGTTCCACTCTCATGACACCACAGTCCCACCTACTACACTATCACCTTTGGGTTGAGATTTCCACATATGAAATTTTGGTGGGGGGACATAACTTCCAGTCATAGCAAGATGCTTCTACTATTTTTTAAAAAGTCCACATCATTACCTAGGAAACTTGAAAACTGAGGAAATTAAACTGTTGCAGTTGATTATTTAGTGTTTCCTTCGTGAGTGACCATTTTTAACCCCTCTGTTCAATTCTTCTTTCCCAGATCCAGTTGGAAAATGCCATTGCGCTTGAGAAATGCTGAACTAATAATCTCTGCCAGAGCCCCTGGTCTGCTACAGTTCTCTTCTGGAAAGGCAAGACCTTGTATTATTTTTTTCTTTAAATTTATAAAAAGTGGGAAATTTATAAAATATGTATAAATTTATGTTGCAGTTGTCATTTAAGTAATTTATCACTGAAAACATTCCTTCTCTGTCATATGCACGCAGCCTACTCCCAGTTGTCTTCCTGTTAATCCTTTATGGTAAGTGCTCACAAAGCTGTTTCCATTCTGGCTGTGGGGGGATGTATTGCTTGAGTGTACCATCCCATTACTTCTTTTCCAGGTGGCAGCAGATTGGGCTTATGTTGCCATTCATCATCATTATTGACATATTTATATGTGGGCATATTGAATGGTGCTATGGGGATTTCACAAAAATATGGGAAATATGAAAGTGTGTGGTTCATGCCCTTGAGAATGTTAAAATTAAATTAGAGGCAGTCACCATATGCAAATGCTTAGTCATGTCACGTGGTGACCATTTACTGATGCTCCTATACCATATTTCCATAGCATTAGTGTTCTCAAATGGTTCAGTCACCTCCTGCCAAGATAAGCAAAAACAACTAAATGAGGACCTTTTTCCAAAAATGTTTTCCCATTTCTGCTACCAAATTCATCTAATAGAAATAACTCTTTAAGTTCCACTTGCCTACTGTGGAAAATACTTTATCTGGTGGCACTGTTGAAACATTCAATATGAATTACAGCTACTTACTTCAGGGGAATCATGGAATTCTATTTCCCGCTTCAAAATCAATAGAAAAATTGCTACTTACACTAGGTGCTCTTTCTTTGTAAAGACAAATGACAGTGCATTCACTTCAGGGTAGTTCAGCTATTTCTCAACTAGAAGAGTGGTTTAATTCTCCATTTTAACTGCTTGGGTAAATGGGTCCTTCTGCACCTCAAAGAAAGCTTTGTGGCAATAATTTTCACAAAAAGTAACACACTAACTCTATTGTTAATATTGTTTTAAACTAGCCCTTGGGAATAGAGAAAGTATGGCATTTCTAACAGTAAACATTAATGTTTTACCAAAATCTTCACTTAAATCATGTACTCAAAGCTGAAGTGCTGGATGTTTTAAAATTTTAGTTTATGTAGAGAGGTTATGTAGAGAGAATATTTTTCATTCAGTAAGTTGTTATTCTTAAAAGATTTTTAAGATCAATCTTCAACATGATCAGAATTTCTTCTGGGAATTTTTTTTTTGATTTTTACATCTTTAATCGGTAATTTTAAAAGTCTCATAGTTGAAAAATTTCTGTTGAATAATTATTCTGTTTATCACAATGAATTTTTTCCCTGTATGTAGATGTTGTTATAGTTCTTTATTGACCTTATTGAAAAAAGCATATGTACAATTGCTTGTATTTACTATAAACACATTTGTGTGTGTTTGTGTGAGAAAATTAGGTAAGCTATGGAACCCCATTGAACTATTCTCATTAAATGAAGTTAAATAGGAACATGTATGAATAGATAAACAAACATATATAATAAGTTAGTACAAGAACTGTCAGTGATTCATTGAAGCTCAACTATGGAGTCCACATTTAGTATCTCAAGTTTTTTCCCTAAATTTTTGAATCCTAAGAAAATATCCAGAATGTGGGAAAGTACTTGGACTCAGTATTTTACCAGTGACTTTCAGAGAGGCTGAAACAGGGTTTATGAAGAAGCCAAGTATATTATTTTCTTTAAGCAGCAGCTAAAGTTACAAGGATAAATATATTATTATTCTTTGTGTTATTGCTTACTATTGATTAGATTTCTTCATTATACTCTGGAGAATCATGTACTTAAAAACAATAGAAATAACAGCAATAGCATCTGCTTAACAATGGGCAGATCAATTCTGGAGCACAAGACTTTAAATATGCATGAGGCAAAAAAAAATGACTTTGGGTTATTAGTATTCCAATAAAATTTCCACAGCTAAAAGGAGCAGGAGAAGTTGCATATATTTTAATAATTTTGAAAAGGCCAATTTAGCTGTTATCAATGTACACTTGAAGGATATTGTGATTTTTTTCTTTGCTTTTTTTTCTGTACTTGTTTAATTTTCCTGTACAAAGAAAAAGTAAACCAGCATGTAAAGTAGTGAGTATTCACATTCAGATAATTTGTGCATTCTCACAAATGTGTTTGATTATAACTGCTTCAAAACTATCACAGATTTTCAAAAGTTTATTTTAACTTTGAAGACTAGACAAGGTCATACTGCTTTTACAACATCCTACACGATTTAAGTATATATACAAAGAAAGAAACCAACATTGGAATATTACACAGCTTGAAAGTTTGCAGAGATTGTGTCAGTAATTTCTGTACTTACTGACACATCAGACGCCAGCAATGGATATTATAGTTCATAATTTGTTGACTAGCAATTACAATCATTAGTACCCAAAGTCTTCAAAATTCACATCAACCCTTATGAAGCCATTCAGAAAGAGAAAGTCAACCCAAAAGTTAGAATTAGTGATTATGGTAAATGCTTTTAGTAAGATGTAGATAAATGGAGATATTTAAAACTGTAGTTTCATAGATTATAAAATTAGCATGTTATCCTCAATATGGTGGAGGCTAGGTGAATCTTCCGTGCATTCCGCTTATGAGATTTTACTTGTTTTACTATGAATTTATATGTAATAAAGTTGCTTCAATTTAATGTCATTGATACAAATGACACAAAAACTATATACTACTTCAAAATAATTAACATTTACACATGTGGGGATTTCTTTGTTGTCATTAATTTGGGGCATCATGGGATAAAGAGATATCCCGTGAAATGCCATGTTACTGAGAAGCATAGAGCAAGAGAGAAAATGTACAAGAGAAAGCCATTTCAATGTATTTCTAAAAGTAACAAAATTGTAACAAATACCATTAGAAAAATTGGTTTTGGGGAAAAACTATCAATAAAGCAATATTCAAAAACATTATAAGAAGCCACAAAAAAAATTTTTTTTTTTTGGCCACCCCTGTGGCATATGGAAGTTCCTGGGCCAGGGATCAAATCCTAGCTGGAGCTGTGACCCACCTCAAAGGTGCAGCAATGCTGGATCCTTAACCCACTGCACTGGGCTGGGATTAAACCGGCATGTCCACAGAGACAAACTGGATTATTAACCCACTACACCACAGTGGGAACTCCAAGAAGCCATACATAATTTTGAGAAAGTAAATTATCACAAAAACTTTGCCATAATTTTAAAAGTACCCTGTTAAGAATCAAAAATTATGCAAAACCTACAAGGGAAAATGGCTAGAAATTTGGGACAGTAAATTTTTAAAGAAATAAGCGCCATTGCCTACACAGTATGTCTGTGTCTTTGGATCTAAGTAATTATCCATAACATGACTTTGAAATTTAGCAAATTAAGTTTAAATTAGGAATTTAGTTTTATCTTAAAAATGTTCTAGTGATGCTATGACAGTTTTGTTTTTGAAAGATGCTAAAAATTGATCACCATTTCAGATGCTTCAAATCAACTATTTTATGACAAGAGCCTGAAGCAGAAAGCGTGTGGGCATAGGATAAATATGTAGCCAGTCAGTCCATATTTTGCTCTTACTAAAAATGCCATAATGATTGACTTTCTCTTTAGCTTCTTCACTGTGATTGAAGACCCCTCCATATATACATTATCAAGAAATGCTGTTAACACATGGACAGACAAGACAGTAACAGTCTAGTGGCTTTTGTTATGCAGCACAAATAATAAGAAAAAGACTTAGCAGTGTTGCACAAGACCTCAGCATTTCGTACATATACCATACTTTCATTTCCAGGACACTTAATTTAAAACCCCAATAATTCTGTGTCTAAGCCTTATAAAACAAATACTAATAAAGCTTATAAATTAAATGTTGTGGACCTTCATGGAGGCAGTGTGAGCTTTAATTTGAGAGAATGTCAATGAAATCCCCATTATCAATAACAAACCACTATGATAATTGACTTTTTAGGACCTTTGAAGCAAAATAAATAGAAATCCATTTTCATCTTGAAAATGATTTACTGCTTTGTTATTAGTAAAATACTTCTCACAAATATCTACATGCTGTACTTTCCTGAGAAACCACCACCAGTTTCCAACCTCAATAAAATTCCAGTTTCACAGGAAATACAGAGATGAACAAAAAATGGTGAGTATGCTTGGCCAAGCTATGCAGCACTATGACAATATTTGTGAAAAAAATTAATAGACAAATATTCTGTTATTTTAAAGTAAAGATAAGGGTATATAAATATCAAAACAGATTTAAATTTTGTTTTAAGAAATCTAATGGAATTTTGTTATTTTGCAAAATGGAAGTACTGAGTTCTTTACAAAGGAAGTATTTAGAAATTATATATAGGAATAGCTTCCTTCAAAAATAAGAAAATTACAGTCAATCTACTGATTAAGTAAGTATGATCAATCTACTGATAGTCAATTGTGTTTCATATTTTTGTACATGTTTTTATGTGTGTGTATATACATATATACATACACAAACATGGCACTTCCTTTAGGCAAATAATAGGATAAGAGTCAACTGGAAAGAATGTGACCTTATGTAGGCAATATAAAATATATAAAAAATAGAGTAGAACAAAAAGAAACAGATCACATAATCTCCGATTAGAAATAGTGAAAGAATTATAATATCAGTACTGCATGTTACAGATTCTTCTTCAAAATTTGGTTATAAACACTGACAGTGTGTGGTAGGCACGGGGAAATAATTAGCATAATGTAGAGTCAATACAGAAGGGAAAAATTATTGCTAACATTGCAATATTCCTTTTATAAGAATAAGCTCAATATTCCTTTTATAAGAATAAGCTGAATATTGATTATGAAAGCTCTAACAACTGTTGCTTTTGATAACTGTGAGATTTTTTTCTCCCTTGCTATCAAAAGAGTGCTACTTTCTTTGCCTAATATATTTCAGCCAGTATGAATAAGTCAGAAAACAATGAGAAAAGTAATTCAGTTAATGTGTTGTTGCTTAAGAAATTTAAAATAGAAAAATCAAACCAAACCATTGAAAAGGCAGGCTTAGACCTCCTTAAGAAGATAGCTGAAGGCCTACCGTAATCTGAGCACTTTTCTCCTGAAAAATTCCATTCAGTTTCCTTCAGATTTTGCAGAGTTCATTCCATGGAGATACTTTTAGGGAAATGGTGAGGAGGGGTGTGAGGTCTGGGGTCTCCTCACTCTTCCTCTGTGCAGCCCAGCAGCTCTGACCGCAGTGTGATCCTCCCATACCAGGACCAAGGAAGGATTCTTATGTGCCGTGCGTAGATGGGAGGGTCGATGACGTTCTTTCTGTGAGTATCATTGTCAAAATTGCCCTGGAAAACCTAGGAAAGAACAGACTATGAATCACAGGATCTTCTTTTTCTTTGGAATTGTTATTATTTTCTTGTTTAGAGCATTTTTTCCCAAACCTGAGATTTGATAACTAATCATATGGCATTTTTTGAAATATATTACAGCTTTGGAGTTCCTATCGTGGCTCAGTGGTCAACGAATCTGACCAGTATCCGTGAGGATGCAGATTCAATCTCTGGCCTTGCTCAGTGGGTTAAGGATCCAACGTTGCAGTGGGCTGTGGTGTAGGTCACAGATGAGGGTCAGATCCTGCATTGCTGTGGCTGTGGTGTAGGCTGGCAGCTACAGCTCCGATTCAGCCCCTAGCCTGTGAATCTCCATATGCCGTGGGTGTGGCCCTAAAAAGCAAAATATATGTTATAGCTTCTTTTTAATGAACATTTTTAAATTGAATTGTCAATAAATGTTTAAAGAGTCAAATAAGATGAAAATTGGTTGTCTAAGGCAGGAATACAGAGACTTATCATTTTTATCTTTTTTAAAAAAGAACTGTCAGTGTTTTTTCTTCTTTTTATGTCTATACCTGCAGTATATGGAAGATCCCAGGCCAGGGGTCAAACTGGAGCTGCAGCTGTGACCTATGCCACAGCCATGGCAACACCGGAACTAGCCACATATGTGACCTACACTGCAGCTTATGGCAACGCCTGATCCTTAACCCACTGAGTGAGGCCAGGGATGGAATCCACATCCTCACAGAGACAACACTGGGTCCTTAATCCACTGAACCACAAGAGGAACTCCAGGGCTTTGTTTTTTAATACAACAGATGTTTGTTTTTCAAGGTCGTCTTTCCTAAGGAGTGCTTCAGAAAGGGTTGCAGATTGCAGTCATCATTTGCAACATGTGGCATCCACATTCACAAAGGGCAAGGAGAGAAAGAGCTCTTAGATTGTGCAGGATGTTTTTAAAAGCAAGGTATGGAAACACCTTAAATCATTTCTGGATACATCTCATGGATCTTAATTAATGGTATGACCTTAGCCAACTGCAAAGGAAACTGGGAAATGGAGAGGAGCATGTGGCTATCTGGTGAGCAAACCATCACTATCACAGTGTCTTCTGCTTACCTCTCACCTGGAGAACAAAATTAACCCACTATCAAGAGAGATAACCTCAATCAATGCTGCTTTTGAACAATTTTTTTTGGGGGGGGCTTCTCTAATAATTTCTGGATCTATTTAATACACTTGTGATCATTGTGACCTGACAGGTTGGCACTGTATGACTGCTGTTCTTCATTCTTTGGCTTCAAAACTCTTTTGAGTCTTTTATGTCCATTTTTTTCTCCCAATAGGCTTTTATAGTAACTTTGAGAAGTGCTTGGTTTAGGGGGAAAAAGAAAACAACAGAATCAAAATACTGGGATTAAATTGTAAATTTGAGAGAAATTAATGGACTTATAATACTTAGTTTTACTTGAAGATTTTGCCATTTTAATAGATTCTGAACATTTATTATTGAAGTCATTTTAAACTACTTTATATTTACATTTTTCTTCTAGTTCAACTAGGAGAATGAAAATCTCTTTAAGGACTTCTCTCTTAGCTTGATGAGCCATCTTAAAATTGGAAGCTAATTTTAGTTTGTTTGAAATCAAAACATGACTACAAGGGCAGAGAGAGAGACCTGAAAATAAAATTCCCTGAAGGGGAAAAAAAAGAAATTTCATTATCACATAATAGAATATTTAGCCCATATTTCTGAACATTCCAAAATTAAAGGGAATGTTTTTGAAATGGCCTTCTGGAATAAGTTGGTGCAGTCTCACAGGATCACAAAAGGTCCCCTGAAAGAGAAAAATAAAGATATTCTTCTCTAAAGCATTAGACAGTGTGACACTGATTAATAGAAGCAACAGACAAGATGGGATAATCTTTCTGCTGGTTCCATGGAAAGATTATGTGCCATTGAGGGCGAATGCAAAGTGTCATTCCCATCTTGTGGGGAATAATTTTTCAACTTGACATAAATATATCTCAGACTGTTTCTGAATAAATATTTGCTGAGGAAGGGAATACTGAGCTGTGCCACGACTGGAATCATTCATTTAATATGAATTTTATCCTCAGCAATGCTTTGGCTTGCGCTGACCAAGGAGGAACTGATGCTGGACTGGAATGTGTTACTCTAATGGCAAAAGCTCCCATGTGTAGAATATACCATGCACTCACCCCAAATCTTGAGAGATGTTGTCATTGCAACAGCAGAAAATAAGCACATTTTATTGTGTCCTGACATTCTCTCTGACATATGATGTTGGGTTCAAATGCTTCACTGAGGCTGTCATGTTACAATTTAATAGAGAATCTAAAATCCAATTTCATAGCCCTACTAGAGAGCTTAATGTATATCTTTGGAATAACAGAGTTTAAATTCATTAACTTTCATTGCAAGATCTGCAACAGTTCAAAATATAGTGTTATACCACTTTTGGGGGAGGAAATACAGGAAGAAACAACTTTCTTTTAAGCTTTTGGTCTGCAGAACAAAAGTTTCAAGAAGGAACTATCGACCCACAAAGCAGTAGTTGAATTATTATACTTATCTCTTAACACATTGCAGAGAATACATGTAGAGAAACTACACCAGCTCTGATAGAGCTATGACATTTCTGATTTAATGTGTGAAAGTTATATGTCTGAAAGCTCATTAAAAAATTAAACAAAATCACATAAAACAGGATAATTAAAAGCCCCAAATACCCACAGAAAAACAGCCTAAATCTGTATCAGAATCAACCAAACCAAGATCTTAAAAGTACTGAAGACGTAATTTCATTTTGAAGGTCTCTCATTAATGCCACATTACAGAACACAAATCACACATCTGCAAATTCTAGCATGATAGCTTGTGCTTGGCGTGCAAACATGTGTCATATGTGTTGTTTTCTTGTCCCCAACACTAGAAGATCCTGCAGAAGAAAGCTATTTCATTGCTTTACCTGGCAAAAGATCCAAACTCAGTATTTTCAGTTAACTTTATGAAATCTGTAAGAATTATAGGAAAGTGCTTTTACATACACACTTTAGAGTTTTAAGCACCAGACTGAAATCAAAGTCTGAAAAGACGGATGGGGAACACTAAATCTCCATATAGAAGGAAAAACACTGTATCTGAGAAAAAGTTGGATTTAGAAGAAGTTTTTAGCACCTATTTACAATAGCTAAGACATGGAAGCAACATAAATGTCCATCAACAGAGGAACGGATAAAGATGATGTGGGGTGTGTGTATATATAAAACACACACACACACATATACACAAAAATGATAAATTTTATTTACAAAACAGCAACAACAGGCTCACAGATATAGAAAACAAACTTATGGTCACCAAATGGGAGAGGACTGGGGGAGGGATAGATTAGGGGTTTGGGATTTATACTCAGTATTTTATAATCCTGTAATTATTAGAGAAATGCAAATCAAAACTGCAATGAAGTATCACCTAAGACCATTCAGAATGGCCATCAGCAAAAGGTCCACAAACAATAAATGCTGCAGAGGGAATGCAGGAAAAGGGAACCCTTCTACACTGCTGGTGGAAATATAAATTGGTACAGCCACTGTGGAGAACAGTATGGAGGTTCCTTAAAAAACTAAAAATAAGCGTTGCCATATGATCCAGCAATCCCACTCCTGGGCAAATATCCAGAGAAAACTCTAATTTGAAAAGACTACATGCACCCCAGTGTCCACAGCAGCACTATTTACAATAACCAAGACATGGCAGCAACCTAAGTGTCCACTGACAGAGGAATGAATAAAGATGTGGAATACTACTTACACAATGGAATACTACTTAGCCCTAAAAAGAAATGCCATTTGCAGCAATATGGATGGAGGACCTAAAGGTGAAGTCAGAGAAGACAAATATATGATACCACTTACATGTAGAATCTTAAATGATACAAATGAACTTATTTATAAAATAAAAAGGGGGAGATTGGATTAAGATGGTGGAATAGAAGGACTGGAGCTCAACTTCTCTCCCAAAAAAACAACAAAACTACAACCAAATGCCAAGCAACCTTCAACCAAAAGGACTGTAAACTTTCAAAAAGATATTCTACTTCAGAAGACAAAGAGGACACCACATCAAGAGGTAGGAGGGGTGATTACACGATAGAAGCAACCCCATACCTCCTGGGTGGGGAGCCCCACAGACTGGAAAGTAACTGCATCACAGAGACTCACCTAAAGGACTGAGAGTTCTGAGCCCCACATCAAATCCCTATGCCTGGGGATCTGCCACAGGGAGAAAGAGCCCCCAGAGCATCTGGCATTGAAGGCCAGCAGGGCTTGTGTGCAGGAGCTCCACAGGACTGGGGAAAACAGAGACCCCATCCTTGAAAGGCACACACAGACTTTCACGTGCACTGGGTCCCAGGGCAAAGCAAAGGCTCCGCAGAAATCCGGGTGGAACCTGACTGCAATTCTTGGAGGATCTCCTGGGAAAACAGGGGTGACTGTGGCTAGTTGTGGGGGAAGGGCATTGAAGGCAAAGCTCTCGAGAACATTTCATCAGCCTGCATTTCTCTGGGGGTGGCCGTTTTTGGGAACATCTGGTCACACCCATTAGCGCTGAGAAGCCCCAGGCCAAACAATAATCCAGGTGGGATCACAGCCCCACCAATCAGTAAATAGGCTGCCTAAAGACCCCTCAGGCACACAGCCAGCCTCTAATCTCATCCAGAGACAAAGCCCCACCCATCAGAGGGAGAGGAATCAACCCCACCTACCAGTGGGTAGGCAGCAGTCCCTCCCATTGGGAAACGGACACAAGCCCCCCCCCCCATACAAACTTTAGCCACAGGGGAGGCAAACACCAGAACTAAGGGAGGCTACAACTCTCTTGACTGCAAAGAGGTCACCACACCAAAAAAGTATAAAAATGAAAAGACAGAAAACTCTTACTCAGATAAGGGAGAAAGAAAAAACCCCAGAAAGACAGCTCAGTGATGAGATTATCAGCCTCCCAGAAAGAGACTTTACACTGTTGATGCTGAAGATGATGCAAGGCATTGGAAATAAACTGGAGGCAAAGATTGATAATTTACAGGAAACACTGAGCAAAGAAATACAAGCTGTAAAAATTAAGAAGAGATACAAAATACAATAACTGAAATAAAAAATTCATTAGAAGCAGCCAACAGTAGAATACAGGAGGCAGAAGAATGAATCAGCGAGGTGGAGGACAGATTAGTGGAAATCACTAATGAGGAAGAAAAAAGAGATAAAAGATTGAAAGGAGATGAGCAGAGTCTTGGGGAACTCTGGGATAATAAACGCACCAACGTCTGTATTATAGGGGTACTGGAGAGAGAAGGGGACAGAAAAAATATTCAAAGAGATAATAGCCAAAAACTTACCTAACATGGGAAAGGAACCACTCACTCAAATCCAGGAAGCGCAACAAGTACCATATAAAATAAACCCAAGGAGGAACACCCTGAGACACATATTAATCAAAATGACCAAAAATTAAAGAGAAAATATTGAAAGCAGCTAGGGAAAAGAAACAAATGACATACAAGGGAACCCCAATAAGGTTATCAGCAGATTTTTCAGCTGAAAATGCAGGCCAGAAGGGAGTGGCATGATATACTCAATGTGATGAAAAGAAAAGACTTCCAACCAAGATTACCCAGCATGGCTCTCATTCAGATTTGAAGGAGAGATCAAAACCTTTACAGATAAGCAAAAGCTAAGAGATTTCTGCAACACTAAACCAGCTTTACAACAAACACTAAAGGAACTTCTCTAGGCAGAAAAGAAAAGGCCACAACCAGAAACAAAAACACCACAAATGACAAGGCTCACAGTAAAGACATATATACAGTAAAGATACTAAATCATCCATGCATATCAGAGATTGTGAGAAGAGAGCACAAATGCAGGGCACTGGAGATGCACTTGCAGTTAAGAAACCAACAACTTAAAACAAACTTATTTTTATATAGACTCCTATATCAAAACCTCAGGGTAACTGCAAACCAAAAACCTACAATTGATACACAAATAAGAAAAATCAACTCAAATACAACATTAAAGATAGTCATCTTGTGAGAGGAGACAACCAGAGAATAAGGGAAGAAAAAAGAGCAACAAAAACCCCAAACAGTTAATACAATGGCAATAAGAACATACATATCAATAATTACCTTAAATGTTAATGGACTGAATGTCCCAACCAAAGACATAGACTAGCTGAATGGATACAAAAACAAGATCCATATATATGCTGTCTTCAAGAGCCCCACTTCACTTCTTAAAATGTAAAGGGACTCACAGAAACTAAAGTTATGATTACCAAATGGGAAAGATGCAGAGGGATAAATTAGGGGTTTGAGATTAACATATATACACACTGCTACATATAAAATAATCAACAGGACCTACTGTATAGTACAGGGAACTATACTCAATATCTTATATAATTTATAATCTATAAGGGAAAAGAATCTGTAAAAGAACATATAACTTTGCTGTACACCTGAAACTAACGCAGCATTGTAAATCAACTATACATCAGTTAAAAGTATGGACAAGTTTCAGTTTTAGGAGGAGACTTATCTAATTAATTGAAGACAAGTTGACTGAAATAAACATGATAATGCCTAGGGGTCTCTCCGGCTTTTCCCAACACATGGGGCCTAGAGAAAAGGGCACTCAACGTATTTTGGAGAGACTTCCACAATTACAACTATGAGAAGATAAGAGAGGAAAAATGAAACTGGGTTGGGTTTCCTACTGTTAACTCTCCTATGATGCTTGCTAAAATTCTACTCAGACTCTGAGTCAGGTCTCAACACAGAGACACTGTCAGCTAAAACAAAACTAAATGTTGCCGGAAACAGAATTTTCTGTAAGATGAGACTTGCCATTCTTTGATGGGGATGATGGTCTACTCAGGTCTTAACAGATGTCTTTAGGGACCGCAGAGAAAGGCAAGTTTATCCTCCATGGTCAGAGAGCTCGGGGCGCCTTGGTTTCTCTTGGCAGTCATGCACTCTGATTTTGCCTTTCACAAATAGTGAGAAATCTTTTGGGGATTTCTTGCCTATATTGCTTATTTACTAAGGCATCAGGTTTGTAAGGGTATACTTCATTTTATTTGTCTTAAAAACTTAACTCATTAAAAGTTTTAAAGAGATTCCCATTCTTCTAACCTTTTAGAATTTATATTCACATCATCCAAATAGCAAGCAGTTTTAAGCATTTTTTTTTATAGCCTCCCTGAGCTTTTCAATGCTAGGAGGTCAATACTATAGCAAGGTCTCAGGTGACCATCACTTTAGCCCTGTGGACCTCTGGTTGCACCCTTCTAGATTTCATTATTTATCTTCTGACATATGGAGACTAGGACCATATGTGGGATTCCAGATATTTGTGGAAATAAAGGGGTTGAATTAAACTTTAAGTTTTCTCTCTTGTTTGCATTTGCCTTGTTAATAGTGCCAAACATAGCATCGGCTTTATTGACTAGACGTGTACCCTGCTCTGATGTCCTCAAGGAAAAAGGACAAAAATAAAAAAAACATTTCCCAGGAGCAGCATGTTTATGTATAGGTGGGTGGCGGCCTGGGGTGCAAAAGCTAAGAATTCTTTACTTAGCATACATAATTTCATTTATTTATCCTTTCATCCAGAGTGCTTAGAAAGAAGTTGGAAAACAGTCTCTTCCAGTTCTAATCCCCGAGAAACCCCATTTTTTATCAAAATCTACCCACACAATGGAAGAATCTGAGATTTGAAAGAGAAAGCATAGACTGGCTAGTGCCAACCTCCCTCTCTAATATTTCTGACATGGAATTTTCAGTTTATCCATGGCAAGCCTCAATAAAATACAGCAGTTAGTCTTTAGACACTTTGAAATTCCACTCTCTTTTCAGATTGAACTATTCCTCTAAGGTCCATCTATCAGTCCCAGAGCTTGATTCTCAAGCATAGAAGTTTGGGAAAACATCACTGACAAATTTAAGAATAACACAAACGAGGCCATCTATGACAAACCCAGAGCTCACGTCATTCTCAATGGTGAAAAGCTGAAAGAATTCCCGCTGAGATCAGGAACAAGACAGGGATGTCCACTCTCGCCACTACTATTCACCATAGTTCTGGAAGTCCTAGCTACAGCAATCAGAGAAGAAAAAGAAATAAAAGGAATCCAAATTGGAAAGGAAGAAGTAAAACTATCACTTTTTGCAGATGACATGATACTATACCTAGAGAATCCTAAAGACTCTACCAGAAAACTGTTAGAGTTCATCAATGAATTTGGCAAAGTTGCAGATTACAAAATCAATACACAGAAATCAATTGCATTTCTATATACTAACAATGAAAGATCAGAAAGAGAAATTAGGGAAGCAATCCCATTTACCATCGCATCAAAAAGAATCATATACTTAGGAATAAACCTGCCTAAAGAGACAAAAGACCTGGACTCTGAAAATAATAAGGCACTGATGAATCAAGGATGACTTGAACAGGAGGAAAGACATACCATGCTCTTGGATTGGAAGAGTCAATATTATCAAAATGACTATACTACCCAAGGCAATCTACAGATTCAATGCAATCCCTATCAAATTACCAAGGTCATGTTTAACAGAACTAGAACAAAATAGTTTAAAGTTTGTTTGGAAGCACAAAAAACCCAGAATAGCCAAAGACATCCTGAAAAAGAAAAATGGAGCTGGAAGAATCAGGCTCCCTGACCTCAGATCCTACTACAAAGCTACAGTCATCAAAACCGTATGGTACTGACACAGGGACAGAATTATAGATCAGTGGAACAGGATAGAAAGCCCAGAATTAAAACCAAGCATCTATAGTCAACTAATATATGACAAAGGAGGCAAGAATATACACTGGACAAAAGACAGCCTCTTCAATAAGTGGTGCTGGGAAAACTGGACAGCTACATGTAAAACAATGAAACTAGAACACTT
>PVHT020004020.1:7661999-7909293 GCA_004024745.2 Catagonus wagneri
AAACTTCAAAGTTTCTGCACAGCAAAGGAAACCCTAAACAAAACGAAAAGACAACCCACAGAATGGGAGAAAATATTTGCAAATGAATCGACTGACAAGGGATTAATCTCCAAAATTTACAAACACCTCCTACAGCTCAATACCAAAGAAACAAACAACCCCATCCAAAAATGGGCAGAGGATCTAGGCAGACAGTTCTCCAAAGAAGACATGCAGATGGCAAACACATGAAAAGATGTTCAACATCGCTCCTCATTAGAGAAATGCAAATCAAAACCACTATGAGGTACCACCTTACACTGGACAAAATGGCCATCATCAAAAAGTCTACAAACAATAAGTGCTGGAGAGGGTGTGGAGGAAAAAGATGCCTATTACACTGTTGGTGGGAATGCAAATTGGTGCAACCACTGTGGAAAACAGTATGGAGATTCCTCAGAAAACTCAAAATAGAATTACCATTTGATCCAGCAATCCCACTCCTGGGCATCTATCCAGCAGAAACCATGACTCGAAAAGACACCTGTACTCCAGTGTTCACTGCAGCACTCTATGCAATATCCAGGTCATGGAAACAACCTAAATGCCCATCCACAGAGGAGTGGATAGGGAAGATATGGTACATACACACAGTGGAATATTACTCAGCCATTAAAAGGAACGAATTACCAACATTTACAGCAACATGGATGGACCTAGAAATTATCATGCGAAGTGAAACCAGTCAGACAATTAGATAGCAACATCCAATGCTACCGCTTACATGTGGAAACTAAAAAGACACCATGAACTTATTGGCAGAACAGAGAATGACTCACAGACTTTGGAAAACCTTGGTTTTTCAAATAAGACAATCTGGGGGGTGGGGGGATGCACTGTGGGTTTGAGACTCAAAATATGTCAAATTGACTTGTGATGATTTATGTACACCTATAATTGAAATAAAATCCATTAAGTTAAAAAAAAAAGAATAATACAGACGTTTCAAACTCAAATTCAATGCTTTAGGCTAAACATTTATGGTTCCTTTAAAAATTCCTCACGTTAGATGATTTTTAGACTTATCTTGATTGCATTCCATTGGATAGCCTCTGGTTTAATGGTGATTCTATTAAAGTGTGGTATTTACTTGGACATAGTATGTAGTTATTATAACCAATGGCTCAGAAAATAGAGCATACCTTTGTTGTGGATACAATACTTCTATCAAAGCAGTCTAAGATTTAGAGATATCATGTTACATTTGAGTCACAGTTGGTTGAATTATGGTCAAATAAACTGAACTTTTCATAAAATGTCTCTTAAGCCAGTATTTCCCCATTTTTTGCTTATAAAATGGATTTATAGTTCATGTTGAAATTTATATTTATCCCAATTTCATTTCATTGAATTCATGACATTTTAAAATTAGCAATTTCTAGTTAAAATTATGAGCTATTTAAAAAATGGTGGAAATTTAGTGGACACTATGCTTTAAGTGTCTTTTTAATAAAGTAACCATTTATATATTATGTGAGTCTAAAATCTGATTTTTGTGGGTGACATAAAGCATTTATACTTACTAGTTTATGATTCAGTGTCATAAAACTCATTTTTATGTACTTAGTATTAACATTACTTGAATTTTTGGACTGTTAAAATTTTAAGTTATAACTTGCATCAATGCTACAAGTGATTTAATGTCTTATGAAAAATTTCACAGAATCAGTGTGCATGAAGGACATTAAACATAATATTTATCACTATAAACAGTGTTTATAAGAGGGTTCAGTTGTTTCTGATTCTATGACTAGATTATTAGTATGATTTAGGATAAACTGTAATTATGTCCTACTTTGCCTTACATTGGAACATTACAAAAATCAAGACTTTTCATTAAAAAAGGTAAAATAAAATTGTGTTAAAATGTACAGACAATTGTTTTTCAAAAGTTTCAGTGTGTGGTACATCACATTAAAATAAATCTTATTGGAAGTTTTGCATTTTGTGAAACTTCTCTTAGTGATTGGATATAAAAAGTTTGAAACTAAAGTTTTATTCTTTTATCCAACACAGACTCTAGCTGTTATTCAGTGAATTCAATTTTCTAGGAAAATTTACCAGTACCCTGAAACCATTTCGTGACTGAATGGCTGGTATATCATTCTTGATGGTTTTCTCTGCAATCAGTTCCACTAAACCAATGAAACTCTGTAACAAAATTAGTCTAAATATAAACACATTCTTTCAGATGTAATAAGGAAACAAGAAACCAGTTTCCAGGTAAATTCCAATATTCTTGGAAATGTTCCTAGGAAAATAGTACACATTGAGAATCACATGAAAGAGGGGGAGGAGGCTTTTTTTGGAGACAGTAGCTTGTGTTAACAGAATCTACATTGATTATCAGTCTGCAGAAGAAGCAGCTGGCACATGAATCCTTACCATAGGACAATCCCAATAATGCTATAGTAAAAATCCTCATTGTAGAGAAGAACAAGAAGCTGTCCAAGTGACTTCTAACCCAAAGCATCCTGAATAAAACTATTGCCCTCCAACGTACAGATGAAGTAAGGCTCTAGACAACCGAAACAGGAGAACATTTCTGTACAGTTCAATGTGTCAAATCTAGTGTTGTCATAGTGTTTGCAGGCACGGTATTACAATGAGTGTACAGTTCACACAACTTTATGTAATACGAGTTTTCAGTCAAAGATTAACTTTATCCAAAGCTGGGGGTGGTGTGTCTAATCTCTGCCCTCAGTTCTTGGAAGATCCTGCAGGATAAGAATGTCTTTGTTAACGTGAGGGTCTTTGGCCACACAAGATAGTCCATGATAACAATGTAATGTATGGTGGGGGCTTTAGGACAGCTTGACCACTGCAGAAGCTGGAGACCAAGATCAGCTGTGTCAACCATGTCTACATGACTAAGCTTCAATAAAAACTCTGAATATCTAGTCTGAGCTGAGCTTCCCTGGTTGGCAATACATCATTGCTAAGAGGAATTACTACCGTCCAAGCGTCCACCAAGAGACGGTAACTGAAAGCTTGTGTTAAGAACTCTCCTGGACTCTGCCTCATCTACCTCTCCCTTGGCTGATTTTTACCTGTATCCTTTCACTTTCCTAAACTGCTACTGTGAATATAATAGTTTTATATGAATTCTGTATTTTTAGCACATCATCAAACTGGAGGTGGTCTTGGGGACCTTGGAACTCTAAATTGATGTCAGAAGTCAGGGTGAATGAGGGAACCCCAAACTTTGCACTGAGTAACTGCTGTGGAATGGTTATATGTTCCACAGGAGTTTTTGGTATTTGTAGCATTCATTTGTCTGAAATGAGACCTCATTTGTCTGAAAGCATTGTGTCCAAAACTTCCTCAACGTTGTTTGCTAGGCCTGTGACAGATACTCAGGCTTCAAAATTAATTATGGACTTTTTTTCTGATTCTTTGAATAAATTCTGACTTGAAAAGCTATTGAAATATATGTATTTTGGCCCTGAGTACACTTTCTAAGTCTCTTCTACTCTTAGGTTTTACTCACTCTTAATTTCTGTATAATATTTATTCTCATAGACATAAACAATAAATATACCAAATTACTAGTGTTCATTGTCCTGTTTGCTATTTCAGTAACATAACAGTTCAGCATCTTTATTCTATATTTTTAATATCATTTCTGCAAAGTTTTATACATTCTTTGGGGAACATTACTTTGGCTTTCTATGGGGATTGATTTGAAATTCCCTAAGAAATTACAGTCAAGTTTTCTGAAAGCTACAGAGCATGGTGACATATATATAAATAATTTTGCACCACATTTCATATTGGATATTAATTTTTATCTGTTCCTTTTTTTTTTTCTTTTTCTTTTTAGGTCCACCACATCTGTGGCATAGGGATGTTCCCAGGCTGGGGGTCTAATGGGAACTATAGTAGCTGGCCTGCACCACAGCCACAGTGAGGTCTGAGCCACGTCTGTTACCTACACCATAGCTCATGGCAATGCCGATCCTTAGCCCACTGAGCAAGGCCAGGGATCAAACCCGCATCATCATGGATACTAGTTGGGTTTAGTACTGCTGAGCCATAACGGGAACTTCCTTATCTGTTTCTTTTAAAATGTTGTTTTCTTCCATAAGCCCTTTTAAAATTCTGGACCCTGGTGCCTTCAGAGATTTCTCTGCTTTCTAGAACCTTCAATGAAATTACGGAAGGCTTTCAAACTGCCTGTCAAAAGATTTAATTTCAGAGGTTCAATTATAAAATATTTTTGCTTGATGGTGAAGTGAAAAGAACATGGACGTGTCTTTCTTCCACCACTGCATGAGTCATTTTAAACCATTAAAATGAATATATGGATTTTCTGAGAAAATTATTCCCCCCGCCCCCATGGTTGCTCTCTGGAAATTTCCTGTGGCTCTGAAGTTGGCTCTCTTTTGTAATTATGTCTTAGTTGGTCTTTGGCTTCAGGGAAGGCTATTTTCCACTGAATCGATCCTGCTTTGCTTCATGTTCCTGGTCTATGCAGATCTCTGATTATATCCCAAGGAATTTTTTACAAAACCACAATTTGATGTTCACTTAGAATTCTTGCTGCCTTATTTGCCCTCTATTGTTCCTTCTGTTAGACACTTTTCTTTTTTCAAAATGCACCAATGTGAGATCCCAATAATAACTGGCCTCCAAATGCAAATATGCTGTCTCATTTTTTTCCCCTACCCTAGCAATAAAGGGTCTTTTATTTCTTTTCAAGTTGTCACACATTCTCCTTCCTTTTTTTAGATAATTGATGTGAAAGGTCTTTGGTTGATATTTAATTCTTGATTGGGAAAGAAAGCTGTGATATCTTTCTAAAATGCATTCTTTCCCGGGTACCCTGGGGGGTTGAGAGTGTTTGAAAAGAAGAAGAAATGGCACACCTCTGCGGGTATTTTTGAGAACTTTTTACTTCTGGTCTCTCACAGAAGGACTCAAATGACCTGAATTGGCATGAGATTAAGGGATATATAATGCTCTACAGCAACATCAACCTCTGTATTACCGGCAAACAGGCATAGGTTCTCTTGTGATTCCCTAGTCCACTGTGAGAGTGACAAACTGAGCTAAAGAATTGCTAAGAAAATAAACAAATGGGGCCTAATCATACTTATATGCTTGTGCACAACAAAGGAAACCACAAAGAAAATGAAATGACAATCTATGAAATGGGAAAAATATTTGCAAATGATGCAATCAACATCAGCTTGATTTCCAAAATAGACATCTCTCCAAAGAAGACATACAGATAGCCAGTAGGCACATGAAAAGATGCTCGACATCACTAATTCTTAGAGAATCCAAACTACAATGAGGTACCACTTCACATGCATCAGAATGGCCATCATCAAAAAGTCTACAAACAGTAAATGCTGGAGAGGGAATGGCGAAAAGGGAACCTCCTACATTGTTGGTGGAAATGTAAATTGGTGTAGACTCTATGGAGAATAGTATGGAGGCTCTTTAAAAAACTAAAACTAGAGTTGCCATATTATCCGGAAATCCCATTCCTGGGCAAATATCCAGAGAAACTCTAATTTGAAAAGATACATGCCTCCCTATATTCACAGCAGCAGTATTTACAATATCTAAGACATGGAAGTAACCTAAATGTCCACTGACAGTGGAATGGATTAAGAATATGTGGTCTGTATATACACATACACATACACACACACACACACACACATACATACATACATACACACACAACGGAATACTACTCAGTCATAAAAAATAATGAGATAATGCCATTTGCAGCAACATGTATGGACCCGGAGACTATCATACTAAGTAAGTCAGACAGAGAAGACAAATATCATATGATATCATATATACATGGAATCTAAAAAAATGATACAAATGAACTTACTTACAAAATAGAAAAAGACTCCCAGACTTGTAAAACAAATTTATGGTCACCAAGGGGGAAAAAATGGTAGGGAGGATAAATTAGAAGTTTGGGATGAACATAAACACACTAATACATATAAAGTAGATAATCAACAAGGACCTACTGTATAGCATAGGGAATTGTACTCAATATTTTATAATAATCTGTATGGGAAAAGAATGTGAACAAGAATGGAGATTCAGTTATATATGTATCACTTTGATATATCACTTTGAATCACTTTGCTGTACATCTGGAACTAACAACACTGTAAATCAACTCTAATACAAAATTAAATTTAAAAATATCACTTATATGTGGAACCTAAAAAAATGATGCCAGTGAACTCATTTACAAAACAGGAAGAGACTCACAGACAAAACAAACTCACAGTTACTACACAGGGGATTGGGAAGGGATAATTTAGGAGTTTGGGATTAGCAGATACACACTACAGTACATAAAATAAACAAGTTTCTACTGTTTTGCACCAGGCACTATATTCAACATCATGTAACAACCCACAATAGAAAAGAACAAAGAATTCAAAAAAGTCAGTCAAGCCAGATGAGAGGGGAAAGACCAAATTCCATCTCTCCATTCCTTCTTTGGTTTTCTAGCATAACCTTGACACCAAGTATCAAGACCTAGAATCTTCTTGGAAAGAGGCAGAGGACTCTGTTAGGAAATTCATATGACTTTTGTTATTAGGTCTTGACCTTGAAAAAGGTCCAGAGAAAAAGCAAAAGTTTCTTAGTCTGTCGACTGCTATCTCCTTCCTCCCAACTCCCTGAATGGGGTGGCATTTAGGATGCTCCCTCTAAAAGTCAGTTATCAGAACACACCACCATATTTAACTTTTTTTATTATGAAAGTCTCCTTAAGTAACAAGAATATCCTGGGAAATATATCACATAGGATGATTGCCTATAAAGATTTATGAAACATAAAATATGCCATTCTAAACTGTGGCTATATATTTAAACTATATGCTTTCTAGCACTCAGATTTTGACTGCCCTAAAGAATATTCCTACAGAAAAAAACAGAACTGGAAACATCTCTCCTTTTAAAAGATATCTCTAGGAGATATTATCAGGAGTAGTCAGAGAGTAAGGATATCTAATTTTTTTTTCAGTCTAATGTCAAAAAAGTGGAAATATCTTTCCCCCTTTCTACAAAAGTACAGAACAGCCTACTTTCCTCTATTGAAGCTTAATGCTAATCTCTTAGAATTTCCTAAATCACACCAGGTGTTTTTCATTTTTTCAGAACAATCTGTGGTGTAACTCCAACCCCTTCATTCTGGATGTCTGCATGATGTGGCTGTAGAGAAATTGGTGTCAGATAATTTCCAGCCCACATAAGGAACCTCTTCATCACTCCATGTCTCTTTGAAAACTTTCAGCCTATCTTGGTCAGAAATGACATAGTACAGAGCTCTATGTAAGAGCACAGCAGTGATTTAAGTGTTCAGCCATACGTCTTCTAACATAGAATGGTGCTGAGGAGAAAAGAGTGTTAGTGGGGTGGGAGAAGATAATCCTGGAGGTGGATGAGGAGGTGGCAGAGGGGAATCTCAGAGTGGACGCAGTGTGTGTGTGTGTGTGTGTGTGTGTGTGTGTGTGTGTGTGTGTGTGTGTGTGTAAGCACAGAAGGAAGGCATTCTCTTTTTTCCTCTCTCCTTCTGTCTATTCTCAGGAGACCATCTGATCCAGTTAACAGATCAGAGATATCTTTAATTGAGACAGGGCTGCAAGATATAAGATATGATATATAATTATACTAAAAAATTCACTGCTTATGAAATACAAATTAACAGGTGTCCTATATTACTTGCTAAATCTGGAAACCCCAAGTAAAGAGCATAGGGCATCCTAGCCCTGAGCTGAGCAGGTGCAAACTCTGGGTTAGTCTGAGCTCAATCCTGAGTCTTTTCATTTCAGTGAGTTGACGGTATACTGACTAATAAAATATACTCGACATACATCAATGGTCAATTATTCTTCTACAAAGGAGGCAAGAATATATAATGGAAAAAATTCTCTAGTGTTGGGAAAGTTGGACAGTCATATGTAAATTAATGAGGTTAAAATGGATACTTACACTATACACAAAAATAAACTCAAAATAACTTAAAGACTTAAATATAAGATATGACACCGTAAAACTCCTAGAAGAGATCATAGGCCAAACATTATAAACTGTACCAACGTTGTCTTAGGTCAGTCTACCAAGACAATAGAAATAAAAGTAAAAAATAAATGGGATCCAATCAAACAGAATTTTTTTTTATAGCAAAGGAAACTATACACAAGACAACTTAGGGAATGGGAGAAATATTTGCACATGATGTGAACAACAAAGGCTTAATTTCAAAAATACACAAACAGCCCATACAATTCAACAACAAAAAAACAACCCAACTGAAAAATGGGCAGACCTAGACAGACATTTCTCCAAAGAAAACATATAGATGGCCAGTGGGCACATGAAAAGATGCTCAATTATTAGAGAAATGTAAATTAAAACTACAATAAGGTATGACCTCACACCAATCAGAATGGCCATTATTAAAAGTCTATAAATAACAAATACTGGAGAGGATGTAGAGAAATGGGAACCCTCGTACACAACCGGTGGGAATGTAAATTGGTGTAGCCACCACTGAAAACAGTATGGAGGTTCCTCAAAAAACTAAAAACAGAGTTGCCATATGATACAGCAACCCCATTCCTGGGCTTACATCCAGACAAAAACTAATTCAAAAAGGTACATGGGCCCAAATGTTCACAGCAGCACTATTTACAATAGCCAAGGCATGGAAACAATGTAAGTGTCCACTGACAGATGAACAAATAAAGATGTGGTACACACACACACAAACAGGAATATGACTCAGCCACAAAAAGGAATGAAATAATGCCATTTGCGGCAACATGGACGGACCGAGAGATTATCATACTAAGTGAAGTAATTCTGAAAGAGAATAACAAATATGTATGGTGTCACTAAGATGTGACAAAAATGAACTTATCTATGAAACACAAACAGACTTATAGACATAGACACAGACTTGTGGCTGCTGGGGGTGGGGTGGGGGAGGGATGGATTAGGGTTTGGGGATTAGAAGATACAAACTACTATATATAGAATGGATAAAGAACAGAGTCCTACTGTAGAGTACAGCACAGGGAACTGCAGTCAATATTCAATGATAAACCATAATGGAAAAGAATATGAAAAAATATATATATGTTTAAGTGAATCATTTTTCTGTACAGCAGAAATTAACATGACACTGTAAATCAACTATATTTCAATAAAGTAAATTAAAAAAATAAAATACAATTGATATCAGGAAGAAGTCAAACTTGCTACTGTTTACAGATATTGATGAATTACCAAAAAGAAGAAATAAAAGTACAACTGTGCTATATAAAAGTAACATTTTCACTCACTCCTGAAGAATGCCTCCCTTTAATTATTAACTACTTAACATTCCATTTATCTGTACAAAATTAATTTTGTTTCTACTTTTATTGAAAAGTAGGAAATTAATTTCTATGTTTGGCCTTCAGGGGTTTGGTAATCTGTTTACAGCTGGAGAAAAACTGGGAGGAATGACCTTTCATGCAGGTATAATTGCTGGATTCATCTTTTATATTTAAAGTTATCTTTTTATCAGCTTTTGTCTCAAATTACACCAGAAGCTTTATAATGATGAGAAATACATTGCGTTTTTAATAGGGGCCCCAAAGGGCTTAGTTAGAGATGTGTGTCTCAAGAGCAGGCTATACATATTAATATGTTTTCTCTTTGGGTTCCAACAAAAAGAAGTGTGTGAGAATCGCTGCCAAATGGGTCATTTTATAGGCTGGTGCAGATTCAGAAATCCTGTTACACTCTTCCATAAACATGGTGCTGTGACAGGTTTCTTTTATTCTTTTTCAGATTTAAACTATGAAAGTAGGCACGAATATTAGTTCATTTAAAACGTATTAGAGACTTTAGTTGCTCAATATAGTGCAGCTGATGATATGATGGATCTAAAACTGGCATGTGTACCATGGCTCATGCCCTAGAGGAATTTTTTACCTTCAAAATATATTAAATATGAGTTGCTTGGTAGTTATTTAGATATAAAAACAGATTCATATTTTTTGCTGTATTCTAGCCAAAGGTCAATGCATAGTTTCAACAACCGAAAAAATGACATGGTTTCTGTCTTAAACGCATCAAGTACTCATTTTCATAATGAAGTAGGACTCACTACTCCCATATTCGCAATAAGTAGGACTAAAATTTTTTTAGTGAAAATACTAAAAATGTTTCTCAGCTAAGCTCTCCTGCTTTTACCAGGTTCATCACTGACTTTTAATGAATAACAACATACTTGAATTTTTAATGATTTATTAAAGTTTGATAGCTTTGAGCCTTCTACCAGGGAGCTATCACCATTCAACATAAATTTTTTGACTTTTGTCAAAACTTTTGTAAACTCACAACACTCAACCATTTACCTTTTACCTCTCCTCTAATCAATATTTTCATATCTTAACATGTTTAATCAACGCATAGGGTCATAGTTGGTCTAATGCTTGATAGTCTTCCACAGGAGCAATACAAGCATGAACTAAATAAGTGATTCTCTTCCACTAAGGAATATTCTCATTATGCAATTGTGTCTCCTAATAAGGAAGTCACAAATAAACAGGAGATATCCAATTTTTAGTGAGGGAAGTTTCTGTTTATTTTTGATGAGTAATGTTGGATTAAATAAACGAAAATTAGGAACTTTAAGTTTTCTGGCATTTGAACTTTGGGAAAAGTAAGGCCATAAGGCAGGCAATAATAAATTATTATTGTCTACTTATATAGATTTTACTTGAACAACTATATAATATGTTCCTTGTGTTTTTAACACATTTTTTTCATTCATGCAGAAACATCTGTTGACTAGGAATACTGCATGGTTTCAGATTTTAAGGTAGTTTATCACATTTTCTGAAAATAAGGAAGTTGAATTTTCGATAACATGTATAATTAACACAGAGAACAAACATATATTCATTCCTCAGAACTGCATTGTTTCCTCCTTTCTCAGTAAACTTCTATTTTATTGAGAATGATGTTTCATAGCATCTGTGCTGGGATATTATCTGTCACTAAATATGAATCACAGTGGCAGGAATGTTTTTTTTTTTCCCCTTCAACCTACCCCCAAATGGGTGAGTTTTATGGATTTTGTGCCTGATGTTTGATTGTTTTTTTCTACTACCTGATGGTGTGTCCTTAAAGATTCTGCTTTTGTTTTTTGTTTTAAATGAAGAAGATTAAAAAAATCCAAATGCCTTCTAAGACATGTAAAGTCGTCATTGGTCAAAATTAACCATATATTTTACATTGTTAGTCTTCAATATAATAGAATGTGAATTGACATATAAAAAATTTTCTTTGCAACTTCAAAATCAATCCTTGAATTAAGACATCTGTTCTGTCTCCAAATAAGCTGAATGCCTTCTTAAGTCACTGGCTTCTTATTATTCCTGTGGCTCATCTGTCACTCTAGCTTGTCTTTTATTTCTAGCATGCAGCTCGTTACTTGATTTTACAATTGTAGTTCTTTACATTATTAACCGTCTCCCTGCCCGCCCCCCAAACACCATTTCCTGTTCCTATCTTCCTTTCCTGCTCTGAAACCCTTCTTCACCTTGGGTTCAGGAATAAACATCTTTGAATAAGGATGCCATTTGGGGCTCATGTTAAACACAGAAATGGAAATACAAGTGTCCCTATAGCTGATCTAGCCCTGTTTGCCTCTGGGCTTGCTTGCATCCATCTTCTGGCTCATTTCTGACCCCAAGCCCCCACTTCACAACCATGTCTGAGTCCCCTTCATGTTCTTTATGCACCTAAACAACTTCTTTCACACTACTCACTGGCGACACTGTGCTTTCGGAATTTAAATTTGCTCAGTGTGGCTGCCCTTTCCCAATCCAGCAGGCAGATCGAGGTCTGCGAACAACTTTCACTCTGATAAATCAATTCTTCTACACCAGAATATTTCCTGAGATGTGGCCTTCTTGGTCAAAAGCCCCAGCAAAATTTACAGGGATCTCATTCTATTTTTAGCAAGAGCATGCATTATAGAAACTACATAAGGGTGCTCACTTCGCAGCAGATATACTAGAAACTACATAAGGAATTACAGTATTTCTTGAATTCTGCAGTTGGTGTATATAGATTATGGAAATAACTGAACTTTTTTTTTCTTTTAACCCCTCAATTCCACAGTTTTTATAGCATTAAAAGTAGAAGCATGACATTAACTATTATCTCCCTCTATCCACTCCTGGGCAGAGATATTTAATACAATTTAAAATTTAAAAAGGTGAGCTCATCCTTGAACTTTATATGCTGCCAAAATGGAAATATTCTCAGGTGGTGTCCTAAATTCAAAAATCGAGCAACACCCACATTTATGTGACCATAGGCAATTTTGTATTTTTCACACTATGTCCTAGTCAGGTCCCACAATACTCAATTATGACAAGGAAGAAAGCAGATAACATTGCAAATAACAGTTGATACCAGATGGTGTTTATTTAAATAACACTGTCCTTATTTTTAGACAATGCTGAAACTATATCCTCATCTCTTAACTTCCAATTAAGTCACTTACCAGATCTCTAAGTATACTACTGTTACTACATTATCAATCTCTAGCAAATAGGGGCACAACTCATCTGCTATTTTTGAATTTGAGTCTTTTACGTAAAGTCAATTAGTTCTTGGGAATTGCTTTCAGAAAAGCAGCTTCTTTTCCTTCCATCCCTGCCTAATTTGAAAACAGTAAAAGGACTCTTGGGGTCTCCATGCAAGATAGAGAGAATCTGTCTTTGATCTTGCTCCTCAGAAACATATCTGGTCCTCGTTGAAAGACGAAATTCACCCCCTTTTGTTGTCCCCTGCCAGCATCCTCCTCACCGATTGCCACTGAGAATTCTGTTTATTCACTTCTTAGGGTATTTTTCAGGTTCTAAATGTCTAATCCAGATCAAATTTCAAAAGAACAGTTTGGGTATTGACTGCTGGACTGATGTCTTATTAGTCTGCTTCACTGATGAGCTGGACTTTCATAGCTCTAACTATTCATATTTAATTTCATCTACCCAAGCAAGAGTGCTAGCATCAGCAGGAATGGCAGCATGCCCTGTGGCATCTGTAATTACTGTTGCACTGGAATGTATCCTCCAATAAGATTTGGAGGTTTTATTAATGAGGATTGTTATGTTCCTGCTTCTCTTTTTCACAATGATGTTGAGAAAAGAAAGGAAGTAGAGAAGGGCCAGGAATTCTTTTATTTTTTTTCCTTATTGAAGAGTTGCTAACTTTTTGAAATGGACATCTATGTCTTACTTCGTTCCTGGAGTTGGCTTTTCAGATAATATACTGGGTAGATTATATTTTATTCTTCAAAATAAGCTGACTGAATCAAGATTTTTCCGCCTTTCCTGAGCTCCTTAAGACCGAGAGTTCTTTTGAGTCACCACAGCATATCCAGACTTTTTCCACATACATTAGGCACAGAGTACACAGAATTGCTTGCTGAACACACGATTGAATGAATACAAATGCCACATTCTCCTAGATGCTTTCCACATAGTCTGTGTTCCTAACTACTTAAATCTATTATTTACAATTTGTTTAAATCAAATACTAATTCATAAGAGAATTGGCAAATGTATTAAAATCTAAGCTTACTTTTGGAAACACTGATTCATATCAACTTTCACTGACAAACTGGAGGCCAACAAAAATCCTAAAGAATCATTTATAAATTCCCTTCCGATTAGAAAAGTACAAAACTATATGTATGACTGGGTCACTATGCTACACTGCCAAAACTGACACAATATTGTAAATCAACTATAATAAAAAAAAACAGTTAGTTTCAAAATCTTAATTTGAGTTTTGATATGGATTAGAGTCAACTTTCTCACACTTGCTTATTATTCAAATTAGCTTGGTCTTCTGGCAACACTGAGATCCCCAGTTCATCCCCAGAGGGTCTGAGTCAGGGCCTGGAAACCTGTTATTTCTTAACTAGCTCCATGAGTGTTATGAGGAGATAATTTTGGTAATCACTGAATCAGAGAGTTCACCAATATGTTATAGAATAGTTCTTGATGAATATGTGGCGTTCGTCTTTTTAAGGACCAACACAATTTTATTGGAAACAGGGTTTTAGATTTTCTTTTATGGAAAACCCAGAATAAAGTTGCAATTTTTTGACTTAAGCTTTAAAAAAAAAAAACCTGAACAATAAGTTTGGGGGCGAGACAAAATAGACTATTATCAACGTTTATTTTTTCTTCCCCCAGAGGAGAAAGCTCTGACGGTATAAACTCAGGTTTATTTAAACACCATGACATTATTACTAATATATTGGATGAGAAAACCAATTTTCAATTCTAATTTTTCCATATAAGTACTCGCCCTGAAATTTATGATTGTTTTACTTTGGCTTATAACATTAAAAATTAAATACAGAAAGTGTCTGTCAAATTTTGCAATTTTCCTGCTAACTGCAGTAAAAAGCAGCTCCAAGAGTATAAAAACAAATGTCACTTTCATGAGAGCAAAGGAACATTTGACTTTCATATAAAAATGTGTCTGAATCCATGTTGTAGAGAAATAGAAAAGGGAGCTAAATGTTAGAAACTACTGTAGACTAGAAAGAGAAAAATAATAATGTATGGATTGTAACGAGACAGTTGCATCACAAAATCAACCAAAAAAGATTTAATGTGGAATTTTGTCCAAAGTAGAATACCAAAGAAAATAAGCATTCTTATGAAAGCTCTGAGAGTTTAATGAGGAAGTGACATCTCAATGAAGAGAACAAAGGATCTATTTTACTGCACTGACTTTTAGTATATATATATATATATATATATATATATATATATATATAGACACAAACACACACACATGCACATTCATGCCTATGTACATATATAATTTTCCTTTGGCATTTCTTTCCGGACCTTAATCTTGTTTCTGGATCTACATCAGACTTTCCCATCCATACCCCTAAGACTAATTAGAGCAAGGAGTCAATAAAAGCACAAAGGCACAAACAAGAAATCTGAAAGCTTGGTAAATACTTCCTTTTGAAATGTGCATATATAAAACATTTCACAGGCATATGTTTGCCTCGAAACATTCATTTATTATATTTTTTGGATGAAAGCTTGTAGTTGAATGTACACATGTAAATATTGTAGACTTTTTGTCCCTTATGGAAAAGTAACCACAGAAAACAAGACACTGCAGAAAATAAGAATCAATAGGAAATGGCTTATTCAACTTCAGAAAAATTAATTTCTAAGTTGTGTAGGACCTTTGAAATGAAGAAGAGAACCTCTATAAAGTGTATATAAAATTATAGCTAAATTCCTAGTAATAATAACAAAGCACAATTATATATATACATATGCACAAACATATTTCAATTGGGATATATACGTACATGTGTGTATATATATATGTGTGCGTGTGTGTATGTGTGTGTGTGTGTGTATGTATGTATATATATACACATATATACACACATACACATACAAAATGCCTATATTTCCAAGTGTTCAACAAACACATGGAATCCATTTTGTCATTTATTTTAAAGAATCCCCTTCTCTGTAGGAATGGAGACGTTTATGCCCTGTACTTCCTACTTATACATAAAGTATTTCTTTATTATAATAGTAATTGCAGCATTCTTATGTACACTTTGTTGATGTTAGTTGTTTACTTCAGTAATAAAGATCAATCTTATTCAAGGCTTTTCTTTAATGTACCAGTAAGCTAGTTATAATATTAAAAACAGATGGGCTAAATTTAATTTAAAAACTACCAGTTATATTAGATGAGTTAACCACTGTCATATTTATAATATTAAATATTTATAATATTAAAATGGTTTATTTTTCATATTTAAAATATGAAATTTTTTTTTCAGAGATTTTTACATTGGATAGATGACACTGTTACTTATGGTCTCACCTAAGAATTCTGCTTACATCCTTTTCACTGAACACGTCAATTTATTCTCGGGACATTCTAACTTGCCTAGTGAAAGTGCCTAGTCCTTTTTCCTCTTTTACAATAACACATTTTGGAAATGACAAAATCACATGTTACAATAAATGTGGCTCCTAAGTCCATGGATTTCTAACTATAATCTATTTTGTTTGTGCTTATGGAGGTAAGGTTCTGGGTCTCTACATTAATGTGAAGGTAGGCATGATTAGTTTAAAATGTGTATTACAAATCCTAGAGTAGTCGCTAAAATAACAACAAAAAGTACAGCAAATAGTCAATGAATTAACACAATAGAATCACTAAAAATTAAATTAATTCAAAAGAAAGTTGAAAATAGAAGAAAATGAAAGAAAAGATGAGATAGGAAATAAATAGCAAGATGGTAGATTTAAATACAATTACTTCAGTACTCATATCAAATATAAAGGGGCTAAATGCTTCAGGTAAGAAGCAGAGATAGCTGAATTGCAAAAACAGAAACTCAACTATATGCTATGTAGAAGTGCATTTCAAATACAAAGTCAAAATAGTTAAATGTAAAAGAATGGAAAAAAACATATACCCCTGTTTTACTAATTAAAGCTAACTGGAGTACCTTTGTGAATAACAGCAAAGTAGGTTTCAGAGTGAAAATATAACCAGGAATTTTAAAAAGTCATTTTCTAAAGATAAAAGGATTATTTGATTAAGAGGACATAACAGTCCTAACTGTCCATATGTCTTTTAACAGAGTTTCAAAATAATGAAGCAAATGCTGATATAACTGCCATGAGAAATAGAGAAATCAACAGAGTTGTAGATTTTCACATTGCTGTCTTTGTAATTGAAGGTACAAGTAGACAGAAAATCAGTAAGGATACAGAACACTGGAACAACACTATCATTTGGCCAACTTGATACAAACACTTTAAATAATGAAATAAAATGCATTAACAAATAAATGTCTAAACTATCAATTTACTTATCTTAAAATTAATTCCAAGAACTGTATAACTTATGAAGTTAAAAAGTTCATCATGTGGAATATATTTACACTATTTATGCATCAAAATGCCTACTATAAGAGGAGGAAATAAGAACTAAATTAGTTGCTTGCTATAAATTATAGCAGATACTTGTCTATAGCTAAAAAAAATTTGAAGAAATTTTTAAGAGATATCCCAAATTCTTTCAAAGGTGTAACTGATTATAAAACATGCCATTATTTTATGTTCTTCCAGAAAATAGTAAGGGCTTCCAATTGAATTGTGACATTGAACTATACCAATTTCTGAGATGTTGCAGTGCTATATGTGTATGTGTTCTGAGATGTTAAGTGAATGTGTTTGTCCTAAGATGCTAAATGGGTGTGTACTGAGATGTTAAAAGGTAAAAAGGTGTGGCTTTTGTAACTAAACCTAAAAATACCTCCCCCCTACAATAAATTTTAGGTGAACTGAATTCAAATGTTGTAGATGCAATTGAAATAGCCATTCCAGTCTTAGTATTTCTGGGAAAATTTAAATCCTCTACCTTGCAGCCTGAAGAAAGAAAGATATCCCCAACCTTTCCACTGGTTAATAATGCAATAATAGTAAGGGAATAAAAGCGTTACCTAAAATGAAAAAAAATCATTCTTAACTCAGAAATGTTTAACATGTATGAAAGTGTACTGTTTTCCCAAAAATCACTGAACTAAGAGACTTTGTTTCTGTTGATGTCTCCAGGAAGCTACAGTTCTCTGAACAAAGATTATAAGCAACAAATTCATTCGATTTCATTAATCTAGGCCCGCATTTTAACATCTGATCCAATTAGTTATTAATATCACCCTCCAGAACTTTTATTATTCTCCAGGGTACCACTGACATTCAGACAGTAGATACTATGAGAAGATGTTCAATATAGTAAGAACTTTAAGAAAAACATGTAGCAATTGTACGGAGTAGGAGTTTAGGTGCATTGATATACGCTAATCATTATAATATTAAAATACAGAGTACACGGGTCAAAAAAAAACAAGCCCATGCATTAAAATGCAATCAAGAAAACTGAGCAGAGAAACATCCCTATTTTAATTTCAATGAGCTAGTATAATAAGCAAATGTGTTTATGTCTATAATTACAATCCTATAATCCTAGTTATCAAAATAATCAAGGAAGCAAAAACATGAAACAACTGACCATCCATTTCTGCATCAGCAAGATGACTTACCTTATCTTTTCTTTGCTTTTCATCCTGGTATATTGTCCAGTGCTCTCCATCATTGCTGTAAGCTAGTTTGTAGGAGCCTACAAACTGCACGTGACCAAAATCTTTAGCTCCTTGTGTAATAATGCCAGTGACTTTGGTAGGAACCAGAAGATCCACCTACGAAAGAAAAAAGATATAATTTAAATGCTGCAACAGAGTCCATTATAAATTCTCTTGAATTCAGGAGATTAAGAAATATCCAAGTTAAAGCCAAAAATCCACTTGATTTTTAAACAGATGACTGACTATTATTGGCTTGTAATTTTGACCATACTACTGGGTAAACCTAGTTTAGAACCTGAACAACCTTTTTTTTTTTAATGAGAGTTGCAATGTTTATTTCAGGTTCTCTCTTTTTTTTTTTTTTTGGATTTTTTTTTCTTTTTTGCCACACATCAACTGTGGCTTTGGCCAGAGTAGCCAAAAAATAAAAATAATAATAATAAAATGCAATAAAATAAAATAAAATGATGGTTATGTCAGTCTACCAATCGATTTTATATTAAACTGATTCATCTAGTGTTAGGTTTTTGTATAACCGGGACAGTACAGATCTGGCAAGGCTGACCTTGAGACTAATCATTATCTCCTAGGGCTTGTGCTTATAATTCAATTTTCTGACTTTATTGGTCAATTCAATAATAATAAAAATAAAACTGCAGCTGTGTACATATCAGGAACAAGAGTAATATTTGATGTTTCATAATTAAATAGGAAATACAAAGTCAACCCTGTTTCCATGAATTTTAAGCAGTTCAGCAACATATAATGAAAAAATAGTAAGCACTGTCCAATGAAAATCATCTTTCAGAAAAATACAGTCCTAAAAATGCTGAATAGGAAGTCAAGTATTCTTCATGAATAAAAGAGAATTAAAACATGCATTCCAGACTTGTGGGATCTGTGATCATAATGTGCTCATTCTTGCAAAATATATATTAAAGGGCCTAAGGTCCATGATGATTTAGTAAGCATTAAATTCATCAACTGAAAAATTAAAACACAAAAGATAGGGATTTTCAGCAAAGAAGAATATATAATACTGACTAGTATAGTATTCCCCCTCTTTGTTCTCTAATTCATGCATCTTTTAAAATATTTTATGATGCTAATTAAAAGAAAAATTATAGGAAACTTTGTTTTTCACGTGGACAATTCTTATAAAGACTTTACCATTTGTTGTATTAATGTTCCTTGATCTATAGCTTCCTCTTTTCTGACAATAGCCACCTACTTCCTATGACTAAGTGCCCTGCAACATCCTTGATTTTATCTTCTTCAACTGTCATGACCCCATGTGTGACCTTGGTGGCTTTCAACCACTATGACCTTTTGTTTCTATTTCAGATTCTCCATCCTGAGAGATGTTTGTAGCCACAAATAGTCATGGGTCAGACACAGGCCAGGAATGAGAATAGGGAGCTAGGGAGAATGTATCGAATGGACCATATTTAGTGATGTAGATGCTCATCAATAAATATATGAAAAAAGTTCCCAATGTTTCACAGCCTAGGAGTATATTTCTTAAAAAATTCAAATGGGCTTTTTGCCCACTTTTGGGAACACTTGTTAAAGACATTTTTCTAAAGGACATTGGATTAAGACAGAAAACTACCTGTAATGCTTTATTAAAACATTCTAGAAAGTTTATCAAAAAGTAAAAAATATTTTATCGTTGGTATTTTCCAAACATGCATTATGTCATCTAAGATATCTTGGGTATCCAGCAGCAATGAAGCCTGGCAAACTATGATATTCTGGGAAGGAAACTATTGCTGCTTTCCTATACATCTTGATTCTGCTTAACACTCTTGTATGGTACAGTATTATCTCCACTTTAGAGGGAACAGATGCCTGGGGGGTTAACATAATGTGGCATGTGACCCAATGATAAACAATAAAGGGAGGATCCCAGATTCAAATGCAAGTATTTCTGATTCAAAATTCCACCAAACATATGAATTCCCACTGGATGATTTCTTCCCATTTTCTGTGACCATCTCAGAAATTTCTGAAGAATCTTAAAGCCTTTCTCACCACACTCATTAAACTTACAGCAACTCTAAGCCCCAAATAAAAACAGTCCTGGCTTTACAATATTAGGGGAGCCCTGTCTTTCAACATGAATTTCCACTCTGTCCTTTAGCCATCTGGACTGAAAAATATGGATTGCTTTCAGTGTCCTAAGTCCAAATCTAATTGCACAGAAACCTCACAGCCGCCAGTCTTCAAAATGCTCTTAATGTTGCTGACACTAAATACATGGGAAAAAAAAATCTAACTGTACTCTGAGTCACTGTGCTGTCGTCAATGCTACAAACACAGGAACTCAAACTGTCAACAGGAATACAAATACCTCCAGTGGAGACCTCACTACCTCAACATCTATAAGTGATAAGCTAAGATGACCCAATGAGGGGTCTTGAAACATCTTTTTCTATGGTATTTCTTAAAGTTAGCTGGCTTTCTTACCGGGTGGAGATGTTTTCTCCTTAAGTTGTGTGTCTTGGCTCTAACAGATCTGTTTCCCCCACCCCCCGACTCTAACTGCTCCCCTTCTCCAGCATTTTTTCTTTTTTGATCTAGAAATGTTTTTCTTTTTTGTTCCAGTTAAGTCAACTCCTCGATTTAAATAGTAAGCAATCTGTTTCAAGCTGGATTTTGTCCTAAAATTTGCCACATTATAAACTTAGAATACCAGGCCTAAGCAAAGCTTCTTTCAGTATAAAAATAATAAGCATTCCACACTTAACATGAGGTTGCTGCAGCAGGGATGTACAGATCTCACTCTTGAGACACAGTGAAGGGATAGATCATTCTCGTGTTCAGCATGCATGATTATCCCAGAAAAACCCATTCCTCTGGATCTCTGCCTACCCCTGGCGTAGGACCACTCTGCCCTCTTGCAGCTTTTCTGAGTTAAAGTTGTCCTGCAAACATGCTTTTGTTAATTTAGACCCTCGCTTCCCAAGATTTGGCTTGGATAGAGCAGGTTATTTAAGGTACAAAGCTGGCACATGGGTAGACATCTGGCTCAGTGCACTGCACTTCTTGTCCGGATCTGTATTAACAGTGCCTTACAGGTAACAGTCTCTCCATAAAACTTTTGCTGGATTGAGCTGGATCTGCTTCCCAAGTATGTTCTATGGACAAAACCCATTCATGCTAAAGATACTTCAATGTATCACAGCAGACAATGCTGGCTACTTTTCCCTTGTTTCTCTATGTGACCTTACTGGCCAAGGATAGTGTCACAGTTGTAACAACAATTTTTACTGGGAAGGCAACTAATTAAAGATCCTCTCCAGTCTCCGGGAATATGATTATGAGAGCCAGTCTATTCTAGTGGAGCTGAATGGTCTGGGTTCATAAATTGGCTCTACATTTACTACCTAAATGCCCTTGGGCAAGATACTTTAACATCTCTATAGTGCAATGCCCTCATCTGAAAAAATGAGAAGAATAGTCCTATTATTAAGATTTTTACGGATTTTATGAGGATTAGATGTCTTAATATTTATTAAGTGTGTAAAACAATATATAGAACATAGAAAGGGTTATATAAAACTTTAACAATAAAACAATAAATCTGGGAGAAGAAACTAATATTGGTCTCAAAGCAGCTTTTAAGAAACATAAATACAAAAACAGAGAAATTGGGTGTGGCCAGATTGTCCTAGAAGCAACTTCTTGATCACAGCATATTTTGGTCAACTTCATAGGATGTACACAGAAACCATCACTTCTTAAAGTCGAGAAAATGTGAAGTAATTAAAATTCACATTTATGGGTGAAATGGTTAATTAAGAATAAGTTAATTTTATTGGATGTTGTGCATCTCCACTTAAGATTATATTACAATAGGGAACTGGTTCTAAAATAATATTAAGAGAAAATGAGACTCCAAATAATAGTGAGTCACTTATTTCCTTTTAATGATAAGAGTGGGAAAAAAGGAGGATCTATAGAGAGGTTTAAGGATATACATAAAAGTAAAGAATAAAGTATTGCGTGAGTGTAATGTAGGAATATAACTTTTTTTGTTGTCAAACACCCCAAAATGTCTTAGCAAAGCATACATATTTTTAGAGTGTCTACATTAGAAAAAGAATGAGGAAAATCTCAGAGCCTTTGTTTAAGAAAGGTCAAGGTAAACTACATTTCAGAAAATCTGCATAATACCCTGCCAGATGGCTCCCTGGAAGAAGACAGAGCAGACCAAAGAAAGTCAGTTGATTTTCATGGAGATGTTCTTAAAGGGGTGAGGAAAATCAAAAGTGATACAGATAAATAGATATGCAGGAAAAGTAAACAAAAAGGCCACAGAGATTTACTACAGAAATATGCCTCTCAGGCTCATCAACAATGTTCTAGTTTTTACTTTTATGTTATATCAGTTAAATATATGACGTATTTTATAACTTCATGGAGCTCTGTAAAGTTAACACATTAAACAAAAATACTTGAAAGCTAGTATAATTATCTATATTTAAAAACTGAATTGCAGGCAAACTATTTAGTTATTTTGGTTTCAATAAAAAGTTTTTATTTGAAAAGCCATGAAATTACTACATATGATCCTAGCTACATTTAAAGCACATGCTGGCATACTTTGTTTCTTTCCTGTACTTTGCAGGTTTTGTGGCAATCCTGCCTTAAGCAAGGCTAACAGAGCCATTTTCCCAACAGCATTTGCTCACTTCCTGTCTCTTGTGTCACATTTTGTAATTCTTATATTTCAAACTTTTGATTATGATTATATTCATTACAGTTATCTGTGATCAGTGATCTTTGATGCTACTATTAGGATTTGCCAAAGGCTCAGATGGTTAGCAGTTTTTAGCAATAACTTATTTTTTAACTAATGTACGGCATATTGTATTTTGAGACATAATGCTATCGCACACTTAATAGAATATACTATATAAATGTCACTTTTACATGCACTGGAAAGCCCCCAAATTCATGCTACTTTCTTTATTGCAGTGGTCTGGTATTGACTTCACGATATCTCCAAGGTATGCCTATAATTAATTATATTTGGCATTTGCACAACATTTTTGGTTATCATATATTGTTCACAATTTTCCTCCATGTTTGCAAGTCTTCTAGTTAATGTGATTAACTCAGGATGAAATATTATCCAGCCCCTGTATCTGATATGATTTAGTAGCCCTAAGATTATAGGTTTGAATACTATAAAGTTATAGGTTACAATATGATAGAGGCCTGGGAATACACTCTTTGCAGCACCCATGATTGCATTCCTCCTCTTACTAAAAAAGTTTTAATTATTTAAAAACATTTAATATAGCAATTACATTTCCCATACTGAATTTTAAAAATATGAACACTAATACAAAAAAAAAAATCCCATAAAATAACCTTTCAAAGGAGAGAGGGAATATTCTGAGTTTATTTTGTGTTTTATAGTGTGCCTTTTACATGTAAAACCAATCATAATACATGTATGGTTCTATAAACAATCCTACTATGCTCAGGTGATCACTCAGGAGCATATTTTACAGAACACCAGGCATATTGTAGACATACCCAATATACAGGCATCGTATGCCCTGGATTAAGGATTGAGATAATCCCATATTTAAAAATTACCTACAATTATAATATGAACAACTGCATATGTCAACCTGAGCTGCACCCCATGATTGCTGGCAGCTCGTGACTATTAACTTTTAAAAGAGTTTGTTCAGAGTCGTGTAGGTAGTTCAAGTGCAATTTTTTTTTTTCTTTTTTAGGGTTACACTTGACACCTACAGCACAGTTCATGGCAACGTGGGATCCTTAACACATTGAGTGAGGCCAGGGATTGAACCCATATCTTCGTGAATAGTAGTCCAGTTCGCAACCCATTGACCCACAACAGGAACACCTCAAGTGCATATTTTAACTAAGGGTGGAACATAGCATAACTATGAACATTTTACATTTAATATTTTTATTTTAATAATATTTCTCAATATATAATATATTCCATGAAGAAAATTAAGAAATGCAGAGAAGAGTAAAAAACTCCTTCTCACCATAAGGTACAATCAATGCTTTTCATCCCCCTTAAATGTGGATATTTTAGACAAATCTGTTGTATTTGGCATTTAAACAATATTATTGGTTACCAGGTGTTGGTTGCACTTTTAGTCCATATTTGCTGTCAATTTATTCTTTCTTAATACGTCACTAGAAATTCTCTATGTCAATAAAATATTTTTAAGTCTTTTTTTTTCTATCCTAACAAGCCATTTTAAGAATTTAGCACTATCCAGATAAAATAAAGAAATCCAGATAAAATAAACTCTATAATCCAGAGTTCTCATTGACTTCTTGACATTCATATTTGCAGACATTTCCTATTTTCATATAGTTTCATGAAAATAAGCTTAGAATATATATGTGGTTTTGTAATTTGCATGTAAATATTTTATATTTAAATAATAATAATACTTTGTAACGGCTTTGTATTTCTTTTACAGATGCAGAAATAAATATGAAATTTAACCAGTCCCCAATTAGTTTAATTTGTTTCTAATTGTTTTTCATTGGTAAAAACCAATAGAATGAACTCCTATGTGTATTTATCTTTGCTCACTGCTGTAATGGTTTCCTCTTAGTCATGAAGGACCTGACATTTGAAATATGATAGAAACATTGTTTCATTTGTTTCAGAAAAATTATACACCTTCCAGCTGTGATATATGATTTTTTTCTCTATATAGTCACTAATTCTATGTTTCATATCATTTTATATTTTTGACAATTTTAAAAATGGAATTTTTTACATTTAATGTACATAAATAATGACAGTGGCATAATTTACATTCCCATAATTGTTCATTCTCACTAATATGTATTACTATCAATGTCTTTTTAGTATCCTTTGTCTGTTACTTCTGGAATTAGAGATTTTCCTGTTGGTTTGTGGAATTATTTATTTAGCATCAGTATTGGCTTCTCATATTTATTGCATTTTTCCAAATTTGCTAGGTCATTTAATTTTTTTTGAGATGCAAGTTTTTAATTTTCCTGTACACAAAACTATCAATCACTTCTTTGTGATTGCATATCTTTTGATGTCTAAAATGACTTTCTACTTAGATTAGTTAAAAATGATTTACATGTTTTCCTATAATTTCTTTTGGGTTTTCTAAGTTTTTCTTCCTCCACCCCTCCCTCCCTTCTCTTGCTTCTTTCCTTTCAACATCTAAATTATCTTGACTTATGTGTATATATGTGGCAGCATAAGGTTCATACTTTGTTTTTTTTATAAAAATGTAATTTTCTCAACACTTTTTGTTGAATAATCCATTTATTTTTTTGTTTTTGTTTCCTTCCTCTTTCTAGCTGATAGTTAAAAGGTTTGCCCTTTATTCTGAAATTAATGCTACAAATTATCATCATTATATATCAGGATGTCTTGGTGAGAGTATCTTTCATTGCTTTTGAATAGACTAAAGTGGATTCATTCAAGCTATAGACTCATTTGGCGGGGAAGGGAGGTGTGCTCAAAAACATTTCGTGTTTTATATTTTAAAATGTTGCTTCTGCTTCTTTGGTGTTTCCTACTAGAAGGTCAATTTTCCAAATACTGGCTCTTTACTTCTGATTTTTTTCTATTTATAATATCTTCCCATCCATCATTTTTGAAATATTATTTTCCTTTGTATTTTCAGAGCTAATCTATTTTTCCTCAATATTATGGATTTGATTTTAGTTAATGGAATTTCTACTGCTAAATTTTTAAATTTCCTTGAAATGCATAATTTAAGATGAATCGCACATCTTAGCATTCATCTCATTGTATTACTCAGGGAGAAAATACCTTTATCTATATTCTAGTAATCAGTTGTTTCTGTCAAAATTTTTCCACTTTTACAGTTTTCTTCATACTTTTTAAATGATATCTATCCTTCTCCTTTTCTGCATATTTATAAATAAGCCCAATATAATCCTGTTTTACTTTCTCTTACTTGAACAGAGAGAGAATAGTCCTGGTATTTGCCAGCACACTGGTCATAAGTGTTCCCCACTGTCTCTCACCATCTATCAGGCTGTTGTGTGAATTCTTTCTGACCTTCAGATAGCAACACCACCAAAGGCCTTGTTAACAGTGCCCAGCAAACATTTAGCCAGTAGCGCTTAGCTAGTCTGAAGGATGAACCTATCTTACTCTTGCTGTTTATCCTGTAAATATAAGAATGTTAACCTATTTTCCTTTTTATTTTTTTTTTCTTTTTAGGGCTGCACCCGTGGCATATGGAGGTTCCCAGGCTAGGGGTTTAATTGGAGCTACAGCTGCCGGCCCACACCATAGCCACAGCAACACGGGATCTGAGCCATGTCTGCAACCTACACCACAGCTCATGGCAACGCCGGATCGTTAACCCACTGAGCAAGGCCAGGGAGTGAACCCACAACTTCATGGTTCCTAGTTGGATTCATTAAACGCTGTGCCACAATGGGAACTCCAGCCTATGTTCTTGATAATATAAAAGCCAAAGCCTTCTCTTACTATATGTAAAAATCACAGTGGCAGTCAACTTGGTCTCTGCTGTTCACCATGCACCTGGCAAACACAAGAGATTATATATATATATATATATATATACACACACACACACACACACACACACACACACATATATACACATATATACATATATATACATACATACATACATATATATGTATGTATGTATGTTGCGAATGGAGGGTTGTATATTTTAGGATTCATTGAGTTAACATGTAGCCAGCATGTTTTCTATTTCACTTTACCAGGTTTGTGTTATGGGGAAAACGGGTGTGATGGGACATTGGGAAGCAGAGTGCTATCTACAGCAAGCAGTTTCTGGCTATAGTAAAGTGACTTCTGGGTCTTCAGTCCTCAGGGCAGGTTCTGAGTCTTGACCACTCCTGTTCTGATTCAGATGCTGGAATCCCTACACTGAGTTACGGGAAACTGCCCAGAGCTTGGAAAGTCACTGACTGGCTTATATTTGTATGCATACTTTATAGATGATAGGAAGGGAATCAAAGATTGCAGCAGTCACAGTTGAGAAGTTGATTGTGATAAAATAGTGTAACTAATTTCCTGATAAGCTCAACATAGGCACATTTAAAACAAGGTTTGCTTTCTCAGCTCCAGAGGAACCTTCCAAATGCAGTTGTCAAGAAAACATTTGAGAAAATTAACCCAGGTTTCACTAAAACTCTCTATGTAAAAACAGTTACAAAGTAAAGTCCATCCATCAGGATTTTCTCACTAAATCTCAAAGTTTAAAAGATAAAAATAAAGATAGTGAAAAAGAAACTAAAAACTACACAAACATATGGAGAAACATACTATATTCTTGGATTATAAGAATCAGTATTATTAAAATGACCATACTACTCAGGGTGATCTATAGATTCAATGCAATTCCTATCAAATTACCAATGGCATTTTTCACAGAATGACAATAAATAATTTAAAAGCTTATTTGGAAACACAAAAAACTCTGAATAACCAAAATCATCTTGAGAAAGAAGCATGGAGCTGTAGGAATTACATTCCCTGACTTCAGACAATAGTGCAAAAC
Organism: Catagonus wagneri; assembly: GCA_004024745.2. NCBI lineage: Eukaryota > Metazoa > Chordata > Mammalia > Artiodactyla > Tayassuidae > Catagonus > Catagonus wagneri. The sequence goes on from PVHT020004020.1 coordinate 7,689,852, forward strand.
TATAGTCATCAAAAAAGTATGGTACTGGCACAAAAACAGACACAAAGATCAATGGAACAGGATAGAAAGCCCAGAAATAAACTCACACACTTATGGTCAATTAATCTATGACAAAGAAGGCAAGAATATACAATAGGGAAAAGACAGTCCCTTCAATAAGTGGTGCTAGGAAAACTGGACAGCTACATGTAAAAGAATGAAATTAGAACATTCTCTAATAATTTATACAAAATAACCTGAAAATGAATTAAAGACCTAAACGTAAGTCCGGATACTGTAAAACTCCTAGAAGAAAACATATGCAGAAAACTCTTTGGAATAAATTGGAGCAATATTTTTTGAATCCCTCTCCTAGATTAAAAACAATAAAAACAAAAATTGAGACCTAAGTTAGCTTAAAATCAAGCAAAGGAAACCATAAACAAAATGAAAAGACAATTTATAGAATGGAAGAAAATATTTGCGAATGATGAACAAACAAGGGCTTAACTTCGAAAATATACAAAAGCTCATTAAGCTCAAAATCCAAAAACAAACAAACAAAAAACAATCTAATCAAAAAGGACAGAAGACCTAAATAGACATTTCTTCAAAGAAGACATAGAGATGGCCAACAGACATATGAAAAGATGCTCAACATCACTAATGGTTAGAGAAATGCAAATCAAAACTACAGTGAAATACCACATCATACCCATCAGAATGGCCATCATCAAAAAGTCTACAAATAGCAAATGATAGAGAGAGTGTGGAGTAAAAGGAACCCTTCTACATTATTTGAGGGAATGTAAATTAGTGCAGCCACCATGTAGAATAGTATGGAGGTTCTTTAAATTCAAAAACCAGAGTTACCATACAATCTGAATTCCACTCCTGGGTATCTATCTGGAGAAAACCATAATTTTAAAATATGCATGCACCCCAATGTTCATAGCAGTACTGTTTATAATAACCAAGACATCGAAGCAACCTAAGTGTCCACTGACAAATGAATGGATGGAGACAATGTGGTATATGTATATATGATGGAATATTACTCAGAATTAAACTAAAAAGAATTAAATTAAAATGAATTTGGAGCAACATGGATAGACTTAAAGATTATCATACTAAGTGAAGAAAGTCAGACAGTGAATGACAAATATCATATGATAGCACTTATATGTGAAATCTAAAAACTGATACAAATAAACTTATTTACAAAACAGAAACACACTCACAGATAGAAAACAAACTTAAGGTTACCAAAGGAGAAAGGAGGGATACATTGGAAATTTGGTATTAACAGATACACATTACTATATATAAAAACAGATAAACAACAAGGACCTACTATATAGCACAGGGAACTATATTCAATGTCCTGTAATAACCTATAATGGAAAAGAATATGAAAAGGTGTACAGCAAGGCATGCACATCTGAAACATTGTAAATTGACCACACTTCAATAAAAAAGATAAATTGGCCAAAATTATAAAATTCACAATAAAATAATATTTAAGAATTATATCTAATGACCATGCATTGATTTATTTAAATCCTGATATATAAAGAGAAAATAAAATAACTTGATTTACTTTATTTTTGGAGTAGACCTTTGAAATAGTTGATATAAATTTTAATTTTTGATTTTTTAAAAAAATCATCCTCAAACAACTAGAGTTACAAGTAACTAAAAGAGACATCAAATTAACAGATAAGCTATTACCCAGCTTTTCCAAATTCTGTGTCATAAACACTAAAACATATTTGAAGACAAATATAAAACTTAGGAAATGTTTAGGGGAAAGGATCATACTTTTCTCACTAGGTTACTGAAAGTGAATTTTCTCCGGAGTAAATAAAAAATTAGATCACCCTAAGAAAGTAGAATCACAGATATTTATCTTTCAAGCCTGATTTTGATTAGGTTAGGAACTTTGACTTAGTCCATGAGCAAAAATTCAGGGTAGTGACTAACTGAATCACTCTCTAAATTGTTAGAGTAATTATTAATTAGTGAATGGAAACTTAATATGTCTTTGATCAAAGAGCATGATGATATCCAATAAAAGTTATTTAGATACTTTAATTATAACTGTGCCAATGTGCAAATTAAGTAGAAAACAAAGAAAATTAACCGTAAATGATATGTATGTAATTTAGAAAATAGTAACATAATTTTTAAGTAGAAATTAAAGTAGTTTTTAGTGCTTTCTGAAAGCACAGTGAGAGGGAGCCTAGGAAGAATCTGGGTCCGCATCTTGTTCAAAAGCTAAAGATTCACTGAACTGGCATCACTTCAGTAGCCAGAATTTGGTTGATCACTTGAAAGAGCTGTTGAATGTATATATCTTTGACAACTGCTTTACTGAATATAATTTTATAAAAGGCATTTGTGTTCTGTAAAACAATATATATCTTAGAGACTGACATTTACAAGCACAAAACATCTATACCCAAATATGTGTGTCAATATGTATATTTACATAAATCTTCTGGTTCTGTGACAAATAAGTGAAAATCACAAGAACTCTGAAAATTAAGCATACAGTATACTGCAATGGCAAATCACAACGCATATCTTAAATATTTGGAGGGCCTTGAATATTTAGGTAGAAAGTTGACAGAAGCCACAACACATTTTTATGCACCATCCCTGTTGGAGGAGCTGTGCATTTCATGTTGATATAAAATTTTGTCATCCCCACAATTTGTAAATCATCTGTAGAGTCCAGTACATCATTTTGTTTCATCAGATCACACGAACCTTAATTCTAGTTTTTTCAGTCTTAACTGGACAGGTGATGTTTTATCATGATTGATTTTTAGGCTTAAACAACAACAATGCCCAGAAATCCAGATGTAACTTTTCCCCTCTCATCTTTACAAAAGAAAGTGGAAAGGGGCACGGCCTCTCAGGAATTGGGATGAGGTCAGTGCTTGGAATTGCTTTCAGAAAATAGACCATCAATGTCAACAACTGAAAAACAGGCCAGGTCAGCAGGAAGACAAAGGCCTGGAGGATCACAGGGTTAAAAGCCATTGACACAGAAAGTGGTATGCCCTAAAGGGTAACTTCTAAAAAAACTCTTTTGTCCAGAGTATATGTTTTGCATGGATAAAAAGGATACAAATTATTTCCATTCAAATGCATAGTCAGTCAGTTACATTGTCAGCATTTCATTTGTTTAAGAAGCAGAAGCCCAGCTCTGGTAAATCTGGCAGGCAGGGCTACCTAGTTTATCTGAAGGCCAGTCACCACAAATTATAATTGCCCTCTTAGGGAGCCTCATTAGAAGCCATGGCAATAGAGTCCCTCATGGAATATGCATAAAATCAACATGTTTTATTTCTATATTTAATATATCAATGGTAAAATATCCTTATTCTTCTGCTGTTACTGACGTTGATTTCCATTTGTTTTTCCACATTTTTTTGTGGATTGTACCTACGCACTTGTCTTCCAAGTTTTTCATTCACAGCTTTTTTTTTTTTTTGCTTGATTTGTCTCTCTTGTTGGGTATCACACTGTTTCTTTTTCACTAAAACTTTTTACCTCATTAAGAGAGGTATCTATTTCCAAATACTGGAATGCATATTTGTACCTGAGCTTTTATCCTATTGTGAAAGCCTCTACATTGTTGCTGGTTCTTGACATATTGTCGCATGCCCATTGATAAATGTTCTTAAATTCTAGGGTAAATGTGGTCAACTCTACTCTGTCCAAAGCCCTTGGTCTCTTCGTACTCCAACATAAAGTTTTTCAAAATAAGGAACCAACTCTTGGGCAAATTGTCCTCATTTGTGAGCTTGATAAAGCCATCAGCAATATTGCTACCTGGAAGAAATACTAATGCATTTCAACCAGTTGAAACCAAGCTGTTAAGTCAGTCATTTTTTTTTTTCCCTTTCATGGCAAAATTGCCTCACACCCAATTAGTTACATAGCAAAAACATCTGTAAGAAAAATGCCTGCAGCAAAGGTCTTTATGGCAAAAAAAACTTAATGGTGAAAATACTGGACAGCTTATTTTTTCCTTTTTAGCTGTCCCATGGCATATAGAGTTCCTAGGCCAGGGATCAGACCTGACTCACAGTTGCGACCTATGTCACAGCTGTGCCAACACACGATCCTTTAACCCACTGTGCTGGGCTGATATCAAACCTGTGATCTGGTGCTACAAAGACAACATCAATCCTGTTGTGCTATGGCAGGACCTCCTGGACATGCTTTTTAATACCCTGTATTCTGAAAAAGTGTGGCTCTGTAATGCATTACCTCCAATCCCTTTGTAAAGTAGCACTTTCTCTAACAAGTGACAGCAATTGACATAAATGATCAGGTAGAGATTATGCTTTAGGAGCAAGACATGTCACTATTGTTAGGGAGACTGGAAGTTAAATTGTGAAGAATCATTCTGAAACAACATATTCTCTTGAAAACTTTGAGGTCACAATAACATCTTGCATTTTCAAGATGGGACAGTAATTAAAAGTAATACAACAATCAAGACCTAGACATTAAAAGAATATGACTGACATTTCTGCACTGAGAATGCTTTTTGATGTAGCTTTTTTTTTTAAAAAAGATATATTTTATTAGATTAAGCACTTTCCCTTCTATTATTTGTTTAAGAATTTAAAAATCATGAATAGGTGTTAGAATTTATTAAATTATGTATCTATTCATATTGAGATGATTATACAGATTTCTCCTTCAGTTAATTAATACATTATGAGCAGCTATGAACCCAAGAAACCCGAGAACTATAATACTGATAATACCTATGTACATATATTCCACTGGCTTTCTGCTCCTCTCAACCATGGTTACTTAGTCTTACATTTTCCATTATATCCTCGCTTTTTCAAACACAATTTTATTAGATATGAGGGAACAACTAAATAATACTTGGTTGTGCTTTTAAAATTTATTAAAAAGTGTGATATAGTAATCTTTGGGGACTTGCTGTTTTCATTCAATATTATATTACTAAGATTCATCTTACGTTTGTTTATAAAGTATTTTAACAACTGTGTACTATTCCATGTGTACATATAAGACAATATATTTACCAGTTCTGATTTCATGAATATTTGATTATTTCCAGTTTTGTCTTTTAAAATCAATGCTATGAGACTCACACATGTGGAGAAAAAACTAGTGGTTACAAGTCTACAAAGAGAGGGGAGGGGCAGTTTAGGGGTGGAGGAGTGGAAGGGACAAACTACTGGATTTAAGATAGGGTATAAGGATGCACTGTACAACACAGGGAATATAGTCAATATTTGGTAATATCTGTAAATGGAGTATACCTTTAAAAACTGTATAAGTTAAAAGTAAGAAAAATTTAACATTCTGTACTTGTCTTCTGGTATATATAGTACTCAAATTTTTGGGGTGTGATTATGTACCTATGGGTGGAATATTTGGGTTGTAATGTACATAAATGTGCAACTTTATAAATAAATTTAAAATAAATGTTAACTTTTGTTAGATTGGGTATTGTTCTCTGTAAATGACTAAAATATTTTATAATTTTAAAAAAACACAGTAGTAATTTCGTTTTTGCTTAAGTAGTGTATGTGAAGTGAAGGCTGGGGTAGACTATTAGAAATAATTTTCTCCAGTAATATTGACACTACGTATTTAGTTTTGCAACATAGTCTCAAATACATTCAAGATTCAAGGAAAAGTAATATTGTTAGGTAACTTCTGAATATTTTTAAAGAAATTCTGCTTGCCCACAATGTTGTACCTCTAGGCCCAACAAGAACTGGTATACTTAAGTGTTCGAAATCAGAGTTCTTTATTTCATTTTTTGGCATTTCACATAACTTCTTTTTATTACTGCAGCCATACTGCTACCATTGAGCCCTTCATTTCAAAGAAAGATTTTGTTCTGTTAGCTGAATTTATTTTTTATAATTAATTTTAATTTTTCTGTCTTTTTGCTACCTTTGGCATAGCTACACCAAAATCATGTGAAATATTTCATAAATTATACTAAAAATCTAGGTTTTTCATGACAACAGATAGGTAAGAAAAGTAAATATAATTATGTTCCAGGTTATTTTCTTATTATGAGTTTTATGGAAAACAAAATCTAATGCAGGGATTTAAAGATTTTTTTAAAAACTATGTATAATAGTAACAAAATTTAATGAAAGTAATTTAAAAATATTTATTTCCTTCCTAACATGTGTTACATCTGCCCCTAGTCCAGCTTTTCTTATATTGCATGACATCTAGTACAGAACAAGATGTTCAATAGATTTTATTGCTTGTACTTTTTTCTTTTTTTTCTTCTTTTTTTGGGGTGGGGTCTGCACCCACACCATACAGAAGTTCCCAAGGCAGGGAGCTAACCTGTGCCACAGCAATGGTCATGCTGGATCCCTAACTCACTGAGCCACTAGGGACCTCCTTGTTTTTATTTTTTCATTACTGAATGGGACAAAAATTAGTATGTCAATTAATATATCAAAATTAATACATTTACATTTGATATTCATCTGAAACTAAAATGTGAAGGGTTCTAAGACTTTTCCTAACTCTTGATCTTTGCTCCCTTGAGCCTATCCCTCCATCATAATAGGTATCACATCGTGTTCACAGTAATCTGGTATGAATGTCTGTCCCCTCCTAGACTTTGAACTCGTCAAATACTCCAGTCATATTTCAGTCATCTTTGCATCTTCCAAGTTAGTTGCAAGGTCTGCATATGTTAAACATCCAGGAACATGATTTATTATATAGGTGAACACCTAAGATGGAAAGAAACTAGATCAGGAATATGGGCAAGGGTTTGTTTTTAAAATATAGCAGGGTCTATTTTTCTTCATAGATAAGGAGCAAGGGAAAATGATGTGTAAATATATAAGGAAGTATTTGGATGAAGAAAAAGATTTTCCTCAGAGAGACGTTTTAAGGCATAATGTTAAGAATTTTATGTTTATACTCCTTGGCACTATGAACTGGGAAGTATAAACTTTGGCAGGAAAAAAAAAATCAGTGAAAATGACTCTAATGCTTTGTCAGCAATGCAGAATGAAGTAAAGGTCCCTAGAGTCCATGAGTGGTAATGAGAATGGAAAACCCTGGAAAACACAGGAATAATCTAACAGGCAAAAAGACAGGGACCTAAGAATGACAAAAGACAAGAGAGCTGCTGCAAAGTTGTAGATCTCAGAGAAGTCCAGCAATAAGATCTGTATGTGTAGAGTGAAAGAGGGGGTATCAAATGGGGATGGTAAGAGCTTATGGAGATGTCCGGCAGAAGACAACATGTAAGTTCCAAGCAAATAGACACTCTGTATCATGAAGCAAAGAATAGGCATCAGACTGTCCCTTCAGTGGTTGGATTCTGTTCTTAGGGAATATGGGTGAGGCTAAATTTGGGAAGGGATGTAGTATCATGTGGGCAATCAACTGGGAGACCAAATAGGATTGTTGTCCAAAGCTGCATAAGGGGACAGAGAAAAACAGCAGCAATTCTAACGATGCCTGATTCAAAGTTCCTATGACAGTGTCTACTGTCTTGGAATAAGATAAACTCCAAAGTGTGGGACTCTGAGAGGTGAAACTGCAAGTATGCCTGAAGTCCCCTCAATTGTGTGAGCTGGAAGTATACAGAAGTAAAAAGCCAGAGAGGTTATTATGCTGATGAACTCTATCCACATCACAATGAAGAGCTGAGGGTCCTGAGAAGTGCTGCACCAGATGTCATCTGTTCCTCCACCTGTCCCTGGCATGAAATGCAACCCATTTACACCCAGACAGCTTCTGCCTATGACAGACTAGAAATTAAGATGAAAGGCTCACTCGCATGGATAATACATCACAGTACTAGGCAAAGATGCGTGTGCATAGGCGTTGATGTGCACACCCAAGCGCACACACACACACACACACTTTCTGACCAAGTAGAGTATGTTTTCTACAGTTTTTAAATTCCCTTGATTTACTACTAAAACGTTTCCTTGATTCTCTCTTCTTCCATCCCAGACTGAGTAAAAGAAAAAACTCAGAAAGGAGAAAGTTCTTTCTGCTTGCTGTGCGTAGATTCTTTTTCATGCTAATTTTATGTTATAGTACCTGGTATGCTGATTACCCCAGAGTAGAATAATCAGAAATATATAATCAAAAATTTTCATGATCAATATAGTGCATTTACTAATTTTCTGCTCTAGCATAATGATTTCTGTAATTTACCCAGCCTTGGTGTGGCATACCTGCTAGAAAAAATTGAAGAATTGAAGGTATTCATTTTTTTTTTCAAGTTTTGGGGCTGCATGTGCAGCATATGGAAATTCCTAGGCTAGGGTTGAATTGGAACCGCATGTGGCTGCAGGCAGGCCTTCTGCACCACAACTACAGCAACTCATGATCCAAGCCATATTTGCAACCTACACCACAGATCACTGCAGGCCAGGGATCAAACCTACATCCTCATGGATACTAGTTTGGCTAGTTATTGCTGAGCCACAGCAGGAACTCTGAAGGTGTTGTTTTGATTGGATAAGAAATTCTTTCAAAGCCTCATTTTTTTCCTTTCACTCTTAGTTGTGAAAGTAAAGTGTAGGTTTTTAGTGATAGGATGTAATTGAATTTAATTGCAATGCAATGTCTGTATGTTGGTCCTATGCCCAAAAAGCTTTGGGAAATGGATAATTTTTGTATACCAGAGTAATAAATAAGGGCCATATAACCTCTGCTCTAAAATGTCTTGCTTATGCTTGTTCTTGAAATCATGTTTTAGTTAGAAAAGAATTCTACCTTTTTAAAATAAGTAAATTGGCCTTGATTTTATGTTTGCCTGAAATTTCTGGCTGATTTTTTAATGTATTTTACCTGCCTACTGCTAGACAAAACTGTTTTTAAATTTGTTCCTTTAAAATTCAGTAAATTAATTCATGCTATTTTAAATCTGCTTTTCATACCTGTTGGACAGACTTGTATTATTATTTTAAGTACTAAGATCTTTCTTGTTTTCAGTCACCCTAATTAATTTTTAAATGCATCAGTTACAAAAAAAAAAAGCCCAAACCAAAACAAAAAAGAAAACAACAAAAAACTACTCCAATGATAAAAAATAAAAATAAATCAATGGTGTGTATAAAATATCAATTATCAAGTGCTCCCCAAGAGCTGCAAATGTTTTTATATTTTTATGAACTGATAAAATTCTAAGTAAACAAGACTTAGTTTTTTTTTTTCTTTTTTCTTTTTAAGGCCACAGCCTCAGCATATGGAAGTTCCCAGGCTAGGGGTTGAATTGGAGCTACAGTTGCTGTTCTACACCACAGCCACAGCAATGCCAGACGCTTAACCCACTGAGCGAAGCCAGGGACTGAACCCATGTCTTTATGGATACCAGTTGGATTCATATCCGCTGTGCCACAAAGGTAATTCCCAAACTAAACACAGTTTATAAAACAAAGTTTTTTTTTTTCCAAGAAATGTTTTATGATGTATAATTAAAATTAGATAATATGGATTTAAATCCTGAATCTGTTGTATACTATCTTGGTAACCTTAAGTAAGTTATATTAACCTCCCTGAACTCAACTGTAAAGCTAGAGGCATAGTTTAGAAGATTTTTGAATTTCCTTTCTATTTGAAAATCTACATGATACCCTTTGCTGCATGTTAATTAATAATAACTATTTCTATGAAATTTCCTCTTCTGCTCTATTTATCCAAACATTAACCTCACATTTACTGAGTACCTGCTAAGTGTTAAGCCCTCAGGTGACTAAATTTCCCTTGTGGAGCTCTGGTGTACTGGAAGAAGCAGACCGGGGTATGCAAAGATGATAGTTGAAATATTGACTCCTTGTGGCAGAGGAATAAAGTGCCTGCCCTGCCAGCTGTGGGCCAGCAGAGCCCAGGGGAGCCTGTACGTTGAAGGATGAATAAAGGAGACCAGGAGAAGTGCACTTGCAAATGCACAGTATCCTGAAAAGCTGTTTTTAAGGAGAAGGAGGAGAATTTTCTTGTGGCTGGAAGACACGGCAGAAGAACCTTAGGAGAGGGAGGCTAGAACGGACGGTTTGAACAACTGGTGAAATGCTTTTCTGAGTCAGGGGCCATTGTTACTAGATGAAGAAATTTACAGCCTAAGGAATTTAGATTTGAACTTACATGTGCTAAACATAGCACATTTTTTAAAAAGGAAATCTTAGGATTTTATCATATGCTCTACTTGAACAAATCCTTTAACCTCTCTGGATTTTAGGTCCTTCGTAAAATGTCTAGGCCCAGCCTTCAATACTACGTTTCTGTTTTTCAGTCTTAGGTTTATCTCTAAATTTGGGCAATCCCTGGCTATCACTTTTTATATAAAACACCTCATTTGCAAATGGTTGTTTTCTTGTTTCAGTGTCTGACAGCATAAAAGTCTATTACCAATGCATAATTTCAGATTCCAGTGTGCAACTGATTAACATTTTATGCTTTTTTTAAAAAAGTACCTTGTATTCATATAGAAGGGTGTAAATTTAAATCTTTTGACTTAGCCAGACTACCAGATAGTATTCTATCTTTAATTTCTGATGACATTAGTATGCTGACTTTTAATGTTTACTTTTTGTCAAAATACATGGCCAATTTTTCATTTAGGGAGAAATTTCCTACAGCCCCTTTTAGGTGTGCTAGAAAAAAAGCAGCTTCTAAAAATCAATTTTCCATTTCTGAAAAGTGCAGATCCTTTGTGTATCTGTGGCTTATATTTCAAAGTGTTTGCTTCTTACAGCTTAATCCTTTAAATGGTCACTGCAACTTTGCCTCATTATCCATATACATGTCCAATATATGCAGATTCATCACTTGCGTCCAAACCTCCACCTTTGTGTTATAGTCTCTGAGGTGGAAAACTTACACATTTAACAAAGAGGATGAAAAGAATAATATATTTTTTTTCATATTTCTTTGGGTTAAAATGTTTTGTTTTATAGATATCAGGGAGTATACATATATATGTATATTATAGACATCAATATATATATCGCACATGATTTATTACATATAATTAACTATATGTCACATATGTAGTTCATTAAGAAAAATCTCAAAAAATGGTTGTTACAGTATAACCAATGTCCCCTAGAAAGCAAAATGGAACCGGTCTGGGGTCCCAAAGTGGAACACAGTTGACATATCCAGACTCTCTTAGACAGGGTATTGCCCTCTGACTATACAGGATACAGTTGTCTGCAACTTGCTTTTTCCCTCTGAAAATAACCCTCCTTGTTTAGATACTTCCATTTCAAGTCCACACTAAAATTGATCATAAAAGCATCTTTGTATGTTCTTTCTCCTCTTTGAGAAGAAAAGTTAACAGCAGCATTAAGGCAGCCAAAATCAACACATTTGCGTGTTGACATTTCCAGTGATTTATGTGCTTATCAGACTGCTCAATAAAATAATGCATAATTACCACATCTACTGACACATAAAAGAACTAATCATATTTTCCCGACGTGGGCAACTTCTTTTTCAAAGGTAAATGAAATTCAGTCAGTTTTATGTTTATTACATTTAAATATATTTTCCTCTGAAATTAAAAAAATGATCAATTAAAACTACACTCCCATAAGAGCAAGAGAAAAACAGCCCTTCTTTAATGTTTTCCTCTAGATTTGGTATCTTTCCCATTTTGCACAGAGCTCATCTGTTCTAGCCAGGAAGTACATGGAAAAGTTTTCTCTGTAAAGCTGGCAGCCTGGATTCAATGGGACCTCAGTCATATTTTGCATGTGTACCCCTGGACAATTGTGTATCCCATTTGAGAGTGTTTTCTCTCCTCTAAAATGGGGTTCATATCAACTGTCCTTGATCTCCTCATATAACTGTACTTAAGGTTAAATGAGATATGAAAATATTTCTGTGAAAGCAAAATGCTATCCCAAGACATATTTTTAGGTGCTTTTCCTTTACATTTAGTCAAAAACATGTTTGTTTCTAAAGAGCAATAAAAGCTGAGTTTCCTTAGAAATTTAAAATCCAACATAAAGATGTAATAAAGAGCAGGAACAGTTGTATCATAACCACCAAGAATGACATTTCTTAACCCTCGATCAAGAGCAAGTATCACCACTTACAGATATGGTCAGCTTTTCAAATTGAGAATCCTTTGGGAAGGAGTATTTTTAAGTCACTGAAAGATGATTCCAAGGTAAAACTAAATCAAATATTAAGGCTTTTATTCACAAATTGATTTAGGGTTACAAAGCAAACTTAGATTGCTTACTTTCACTTCCGTGTGGTTCAGGATAATTGAATCCCTAGCCGTGGAGAAACTGTTCTTCCTTAGGCACTTAAACTCTAGGAACTGAGCTCATGGGGAAATAAAATTTCTCTTACATTTTAACACCTGCCAAGCAAAGAAAAGCAGCAGCTCCTCCCCATCTGCTCTTCCTCTTATAGATACAAGAAAAGATTAGTCCCATTTGATAAAGATCTGGAATCTCACTAACTTCCTTTTTGCTCCTCTCCTCCACCACATGTGCTAGGGTTGCCTCTGTTTCTCCTGTCCAAATGGGAGGCTTTGCTAACAGCTCTGCAGAATGGAGATGGCTCCCGGAGAGAGGAGATATGTTGGCCAACAACATGTTCTGGGTTTTTCCTTTGCTGATGCTATCTTGAAATATGTCTTACTCCTTATCTTTTGGGAAGGGGAAATAGGATGCCCCTGATGGTTGAGTCTTTATAGAATGTGCTTTAGGATCGGTCTGCGAAGTGAAAGGGGACCAAAGACACGGGAGGATACAGGTTGGCTAATTGATAAATGAATCTTATAAAAGGTATTTGACTAAAGTATGGACTTTAGGTGTGGCAGATGGGCTTTCTGGTGTCTCCACGATTTCAATCTCCCTGATGTCCACACTGTTGGATATTCCCCTTCACCAAGTGAAGGCAAGACCTGTGACTTGCACACTCTCCAATTAAATATGACAGAGACACTGGGGTTTCAGTTCCTGTTCACATTACACTACATAAGACTCTGTCTTAGGAGAATGCAGCTAGGGCTGCTTCCAGCCTGGTTGATAAATTCAGAAATCATGTTGAGATACTTTCATGGCAGGGAACTCTCGGTTACCTCTGGGAGAATGTGACCTCTAGCACCTAAAAGTGTCCTCTAGGACATGAGGGCAGCCTCCAGCTGACTGCCAGCAAAATAGCTGGGCCCTCATACAGCAAAGGGAAATGAGTCTGACAACAGTCAACTTGGGTGCAGATTTATTCCCAGTTATGCTTCCATATGTGAGTACAACCCAGATGACACCTCAGTTGCATCTTTCTCAGTCCCCAAGCAGAAGACCCAGCTACTAGACTCCTAACACAGAACAACTATGACAAAGTCAATATGCAGTTTTATTTTGTACTAATCTGTTACACAGCAAGAGAAAACTAATATATCAAATAACAGGAAGTCAGAAAGATGACTTGGTAAAATGATTAGATGTCAAGTAATAGAGAAAGGGATGAAGGAAGCAGATTAAGTGGAGGTCACAGGTAAGTGTGGGTAGTGGATAGCATAACTGAGTTCTGTATTATTTACAAAGAGTAAAAGCCTATTTTTGTGAATATAATCTGAAGTATTGCTTTACAGCATGCCTTTAGAATGCAAAGTCATTTCAACTTATCCTATATTTTTCAGATTCAGATCTTTTTTCCTATTAAACATTTATGTTGCTTGCTTAAGTGCTATCCCTGTATTGCATATTTCATTTCACAGCTTTGTTTAGAATCCCTATAGCAACTGATTTACTCCCACTTCCTTTCCTTACCTAGTCAAACTGCAAAAACTCTACTGTTCATAATAACATAAACAGTGAGATTTGGCATTATAAAAGTCTCTTTTATTAAGGGTAAGAGTACAATGAAGTAGTTAAATCTTTATTTATTTAGAAAAAGCTCGATGTACTTTCTGGTAACCAATCACTCTATCTTACTGTATCTGCCTCATCGATTCACCATCTGCTTCCAAATTTCATCCAACAACATGTTTTTCTTCTTGATCACACCTCTTATTTTCTCACTTTTATTTAACTTCACATGAACCTCAGGAAAATTAACACATTCATGCTCCCAGCACTGCACACACAGTCATAGCCCCATGGCCACCCACTGCCAAATTTTTTTGGCCAGCAGTTAAGAAACACAGGGGACATGGTATCTGGACAACTTGGTATTGCTGGCATGAGGGGGTGGTGAGGGGAACTGCGGTTCTATGTAATTACACACCCACAGTTACAAACAATATCTCTTAGGTTTTGGCAGGATTCTGAAACATACTTTGACTACCTGCCACCCTCATCATAGGTAGAATGTGGGTTTTCCTCACTGCTGTCTTTCCTCCTATTATCTTGGTGAAAGTAACCTATCTCCCCAGAGTTCTCCACATCAAACTGTGAGTGTACTCACATCCTCTGCTTCAGTGAATCTACTTGTCATCCACATTTGGCAAATATGTGGATTTAGATAATTTCCATTTTATGCTCTGCAGTCTATCAGTTGGCCTTTGGAGGGTTCATAAAGCCTAGCAGGTGCAACACATAGGGATTCAATGATCCAAGAATGATGGTAGACAATAAGAGCTACTGTCATAGTGCTACATTTCTAGATGGCAATTCACTTCATGGACCTATAAAATCACCTAAAAGTAGACTATGTGCCACTCTAAACCAGTTCATAAGAGCAAAGAATTGAAAGAATATGATAACTATGTTCAGGAGCCCACTTTTTAATTCCTTAGATTAAAAAAATCTGCATTTATTCCACAGATACCAGCCAAAACAAAATACTGATTTGGCCATTATCAGGGACATTTAGAAGGAATGCCCTATGAACCTTTGTAATGAAGACTAACCACACTCTTAATCTTCTAAAGTAACTTCATAATACACCATCTTTACAGTGACCAGTTCAATGAAGAGTCAAAATATTTCCACCCAGACACTGGTTAACAAAGTAGCAAAGAAGAGATGGAGACAGGCAAATAAAGAGAAATTTTTGCAAGCAACTAACACTTAAACATGTTTATATTCAAGTTATTAAATTAGGTTCACAGCTGATTCCAGTTTTAAGGTTCTTTATCAGTGAAGACACTGCCATATATGCACATATTTCAGGTTTTTTTTTAAAACTATTCAATTATTTTAAACAAAGTACAGCCTGGAAAAAATGAAAGGTGCTTTACATAAATCTATTTATTTTAATGTTAGAGAAATACTGTTGACTAATATTATCACATTCTGAAAGGTATGACCAAAGAATTATTTTAAAAGTGAGATCTTTTGATTAATTAATGATTATTTACTTTAGTGTTCTCTTCTGGATTAGTAATTACAAACATAAAGCTTTAAAATTGTGAGCAAGAGTGAGTGTCTACCCAAATCAACTATTGCTGAAATACCTGTGGAGGCCCCAGATGATGTTTTAGAAGATTCAATACACATAAATAAGAGAATATATTAAAATAATCACTAATAGGAAACATTAGAGTGAATAATTCCAACAAAGAAGGAAAAAAAGAGCCCATATAATAATAAACTGTCCCTTAAGCAAACCCTTAAATATCACTAATGTTATATCTCTTGCTTTTATAAAAGGCACACTTCCCTTTATTGAATATAAAGTTTCACACCCTTGTTAACATTATTTGGAATTTTATAAAAGCTCCATGAGAAAACCAAAATCAAAGTAGTGTGACAAAATGATGTTTTATTATAAGCCACACACATTCTCCTCCATTCCCCTCTAAAATAAGAAATCTGAGGGGTGCACTGCTTTCTCCTATCTGCATCCTTACTGTTTCATTTTTGTAAAGGACATCCTTTCATCACATTAAGAGTGAAGAGAATCTTCAGAGCACTGCTATTGAATCTCATCACCTACCTGCCACAAGACCTTTTTCTTAAATTCTAGACCAGGGGTGATTAAGCATGCCGATCCTTAATTTTAACTCCAGAGGGAAACAAGTGTCTTTGAAAAACAAAATGAGAAATGATTTCCTTGCATATAATTTAGGTTACACCCTGTTTTAGCAAACATAATCTTCAGTGGAAGCTGAGTCTGCAAAACGGTGAAAGCTGGACTATTTAGAGTGACTGAAGAAGGGAGCAAGGCTGCCCCAAACTCACTTGTTGACTTCCTCCTCTGCCCTCTAACACCCACTTGGCATATAAGACCTCCAAGGCAATTCTAGGGTTCTGAGGACTCTTAACTAGAAAACCACCAATTTAAAATATTTTTGACATATTTTATTATGGGTCATATTGTACCCTTCCAATCCTTGGCCACTCTATTCCTTAAAATTATCCATAATTACCCCCAGCTCCTTTAAAGGCAATGTTGTATCAATGTTTTACAACATGGTCATGTTAAATTAGATGCAAATTATGTATCTCCCTCATTTTTGTATGTAAATATTTCATACTTCCTTGATGATGCAAATAGTCTTAGACCATTGCACATAGCTAAGGGTATTAAACTTAATTTATAAGATACTTTCGAATAGCCATCTTTTCCAATAACTATATATGTGCTATACTTACATTATCAGAAGAATACATTAAATAGACGAAATTTTAATTACTTTATCAAGTTACTTTTTGGAAGAGTGTTTGAAACTGAACTTACAGAAATCCACTGGGAACAGTTTCACAAGACTTTTTTTCTCTCATTTCAGTTATTTTTCCATTTTAGTCTATCACGTAAAGGTTTTTATTTAGCAAAAAATTATTTGTTTTACAGGTTCCATGTTTTCTCTAAACTCAGGTAACAAATGTAAATTGCATGAAAAGCACCCATTTAATATTTTTTTTTTCCTATACTGGCTGATAGAAAGCGCTGAATAAAATTTTAAATTTGGAGTTTGGTAATTGTTACAGATTCTCTCTCTTTTTTTTTTTTTTGGCTGGCATTATGAGAAAGAAACACTGTTTACCAACACCATTTTGCTTAGTTCTTTCCAAATTACTTTTTGCCTGGAGAGAAAACCTGGACCTCCTGGATGCATTTCTACCTAAATTATGTTCAGAGAAAAACATTTCTCATCTTGTTTTTCAAGGAAACTTGGTTCTCATTGGAATTACTAAAACTTTGGCCAAATCAGGACATATAACTATGTGCAAAACTCTATATTACACAATTCTTAACTCCTTACTTATCTCCTTTCTTTATGTTTTTTATCTTATATGGATTTATCTAGATTGTTGGTAGGGTAAAGATATTACGTCTTTCATTGCAGGAGCAATTGGGATTATACACACACAGAGTTTAGGTTGTTTTTTGTCTTTATAGCGGTAGTTTTACTTATGATACCTGTTTATTAAAAAAAGACATAATGAGAAAATAGGCATGTAAGAATTCAGTGATACTTTTAAACGCATTTTAATTTCTTTTTTTTAATGCATTTTAATTTCTAACAATGATTATATATATATCCTGATGACAACACTCAGTATATTAGGAATCCAAAGTACCCCAGTAAACCATCCAGCCCTCCTCTCTGTTCCTCTGCTCCCTAATATTAAGTTTCCAGGACTCTGAATGGGAGTCATCATATTTGTATATAAACAGGTTTCAGAGGAGTAAAGTGAGGACTCAGGAAGGCATTTATTCCATAGATGTCATTTTCAGTGGTGTCTCTGCACCAGTATTTGGCCTACAAGTGATGAAACCTCGGAGAAGTTATCTCTGCATCAGCCTAAAAAGTAGAATTATCTGGCAATAATCATTAAAACTGCTGAGCTGTTACACGCTAAAAATAAATGTAGAATCTAGAAACCTGAAACTTTAATCCATTTTCATATGCTCTTAAAATTTTTAATAAAATCCGAACTCTGTAACACTTACCACATAATCACTAAGGGATTAAAAATATCATAATCTTGCCTGACGAGTCATTTTAATGGTCAGTGAAATTTGTATGCTAACTGTGGTCTTACTTAGTGGATATGTCTCAATTTCTGCTTTATTGCATTCCATTACCATGTTTTATTCATTTGCCTATTCCTCTCCTGTTCAACATTTCCAACTGAGAACAGAAAATGCTTTAACTTTTATGAAGGCTCATTCCCCCTCCTACCCAGTAAGCAAGGCTATGAGTCTGATTATGTTCTTGACAGACATATTTTTATCCATAATGAGCTAAGACAATGTGTACCCTAAATTTACCTCGGCTTCTGTAACTGATCAATTTGGAAGCATAAAGTATAGCCACTACATGCATATTTTCCCCTGACCTGTTTATGAGTAATCTTACGCTTTTCTCATTTCAGTCGTCCAATTTAATGATCCATGGTAAAACTAAAGATATTTTGAGATGAATAATATAGATGAAAAGAGGGCAAGTTATTTCTGATTAACTTCAGTTGTTCTCACAAAGCATGTTGCCAATATATCACGTAAGTGTCATCGGACAAGCGCAAACCTTTTTAATAATTTTGGACAGAGAGTGATTAAATAGTAAAATCTCACACTATAGTACTGAACAAGAATTTTCATGATGTCTATATTTCTGGATAATTATGGCTGTGTTTTCCATTTTGGTATTCAAGCAGAATCTACTCTGACTGAAAGGAAATTCAAGTATTCTTCCTCTCATCCTAGTGTGGGGGAGAATACAGAACAGGGCAGAGAATGTGGCTGCCAGAACAGCACAGAACACTGACAGTGCCAGCAAATGCACTCCCCAAAGAAAATGCAAATATTCTCCAACCAAGAGCCAGCATCACAGGTAATAAAGGCTCACCTGTTCTGTGAGCAAAAGCAGACAGATCAGCAGTAAGGGCCAGAAGCCATATCAGGATGGGGCATGTGGTAGAGGATCCAGAGTGTTTGGGGTACACGGTGATGTACGATGACGTTGTCTGTCCATGAGACTGTGGTAACATTACAACACACAGGCAGTAACAAGGCAGGCTCATGAGTGCTGTGATATGTGGGAATACGCCACCTGTTATAATAAAAGCAACTTTCCTCGAAAGGTCAGGCAAATCTTCCTAGAATGAATGATACTTGAAGTGAGTTCTAGAACCTTCCTAGTCAGTGTGTATTCCACCAGACTGTTGCCATCATCCAGAAACAACTGTTAGAAAGACAGGATCTTGTGCCTAGCCTGGACCCACTGGGAAAAAATAATGTATGGTTTAACTAGCTCTCCATGTAATCTGTATGCACACTAAAGTTTGAGAAGCACTGTTCTGGAAGACAGCTTTTAAGCAGCCGAGTGACAGGCAGGAAGACAGCTAGGCAGAGGAAATGATACCAGCAAAGGGCTGGAGGTAGGAAGAGTCTGGCCTGTACTGGGAACTGCAGGCACTTACTGGTGAGTATGGCAAGAGGTAGAATTTAAGGGGAGAGGTCGCTGGAAATGAGGCAGGAGGAATGTGCACAGGCTGGATCATGGGAGATAGATAATGCTAGACAAAGGCGCTGGGCTTTCTACAAGATAATGATCAAGAGGATCGGCTTTGTGTTTTAGTAGCATCCCCTCAGATGTTATATGGAGACATTCTGGGCAGAGAGCAAGTGCTGAAACAGGGAAACCACTTAGGAGCCAAATGTAGTATTTAAAGGTAAAAAGGATGATTACTTAAACTAGACAGTAGCAATGAGGGCAGAAAGCAGTGCACACACATACATTATGAAAACCTGAACAGACTCAAAAGCTGAACTGAATCTGTTCTGAAGAGATTCAGTTCTCTGAATACAGAGAACTGAGAGGATGTGGGAGTGAGAGAAGGAGAAACCACAGACACACCCAGATTTCCGGCTTGGGTGTTTGGTTAGTTGGTGGATCCAATTCTTGGAAAAAAGGACTGAATTTAGATAGAAAAGGTAAGCAACCTGATGAGCCTGTTGCGTTTGAAATAGCTGTCAGACAGTGAGTAATGACTTCTAGTAATTGGTTAGAGCTTTTATTTTGGGAGTCATCAAGACAGAGATGTTAACAAAGGCTAAAGAGCGGAGATTCTCATACAAAGTGAAGTAAGTCAGAAAGAGAAAGACAAATACCATATAATAACACATATTGTGGAATCTAAAATATGGCACAAATGAACCTGTTTACAACACAGAAACAGACTCATGGACATAGAGACCGGGCTTGTGGTCATCAAGGGTGGGTAGAGTGGGGTGGACTGAGAGTTTGGGCTAGTAGATACAAACTATTTCGTTTAGAATGGATAAACAATGAGGTCCTACTGTACGACACAGGGAGCCATATCTGATTTCTTGGGATAGAACATGATGGAAGACAGTATGAGAAGAAGAATGTGTATATATGTATGACTGGGTCACTAGGCTGTACAGCAGAAATTGGCACAATGCTGTAAATCAACTATACTTTAATAAAGACTTTTTTTTTTTTTAAAGAGTAGATTATATCACCGAAGGGAAGCATATAATATGGAGTGGCAGAGAAAGCAGAAGTAGGGGTATTGGGCAACAGGAGGAATAGCCCTAAAAAAATTCTGGAAAGAATTCACCAAACAGAAGAGAAATAACTTATTATTTCCACAACAAGAAGGAACTTTCTAACCATGTCAAATGTAAAATCTTTTGTTTCTGATACAGTCTTCCTGAAATAAGTTTCCAAGAAGTGATGGGACAAAGAGCGAGTAGGACGTGAGAGGAATGTGAAAAAAATTAAGATAATGAATAGTTTGCTATTAATAAAAAGGGAGAGACAGGCTATCTTGAAGTCTCCCATTAAAAAGCTACTTCTGGGATTGTTAAATATACATATCTGAACTTAGTGGATCCACTCAGGTTGTCTTTCTGTTTTGCTTCATTGTAAATTTTTCCCAAAACAGGAAAAATAAAGATAGCCATTTTCTTGTTAAAAATCTGCTTAATGAGTCTTATTTCCATTTGAGTTTGTTAATACTATACAAATATCATAACTGGGAGATGACAGAAGTGCTAATCATTAACCTGATGATCATTTGATATAGGGCCAAGAACAGATGGACCAATATGATCTCCTGACATTCTTTCTGAACTTGAAAGATTCAAACTACAATAATGATGAGATGGTGTTTTCACTCCCTGGGCCTTTTTAAGCCTTTTTCTTATGGGGGGGTGGGGGACTGTGCCCAAAGCTTCTGAAAGTTCCCTGGCCAAAGATCAAACCCACTCCACAGCAGTGACAATGCCGAGTCCTTACCCACAAAGCTACCAGGGAACTCCTATGCTTTTGCTCTGAATAACAAATATCTTCAACACACTGAAGTCACTATCAATCTGAAATATGATCACCTATAAAAAAACCAGAACATGCTAACATTATTGGGTTATCAGGCAAAATTCCAGGTAGACGAATGTTTAATTTAATGAAGATAACATTTAACTTGTGAGATTAATGAGTAACACTGACAAATGTCAAGAGCCTGAAACATGGTCATGCGTACGCTGCTGCATACACATCAAAGTGAGACTTTCTAAAAGCATGAGATTTTATAAAGAAGATTAGATGGCTGGAGACTGGAAAGGCCCCAGAAACTGGTGAAAACTGTGATTGCAATCAGACATTCAAAGTACTATCAGTGAGGAGAAGAGAGAACTTTCCACTGACCAGGTAGGGCAGTTGTCAGTGTCACAGGTAGTCTTTCTGTTCACCACCTTGTCACTGGCTCTGGCCCAGATAGCAACCCACTACCACCAATGCAGACACAGCATCAAGTTCTTCGCTCAGTTCTTTTTTCCATGGGCAACCATTCCTTAGGTTGGGTATATCTATCCCTATTCCACAAAGGCAGAAACTGAGTTTGTGAGGTTCCCCAGCTTCTGCAAGTCACACAGCGAGCAGATGACCTACCTGGGGGACTGAGCATGGCAGATTCCTGCTTGTAACCACAAGGTCCCCACCTCCCGGTTACTTGGGTGCATGGTTGAGTTGTGCTGGGAATATAAGTTTAACATCCAAACTTCCCATTTCTTCCTCTTTCTTAATACTAGGGTATATCTGAGTAATATCTATATCAAAGTAACCTTTTTCTGTAATTACCTCACATGCAATTCCTAATCAGTGGTCTGGGGACTTTATAACAATCATTCTTTCTTCTCATCAAATCTCATTCTTTGTAATATTCTGCTTGCACTTTTCACTCATTATGTCAGACTGCTCTTTTGCACCAGCTTTGTCTTTTTTTTTTTTTTTTTTGTCCTTTTGCCTTTTCTAGGGCCACACCCGCGGCATATGGAGGTTCCCAGGCTAGGGGTCTAACAGGAGCTGTAGCTGCCGGACTTCGCCACAGCCATTGTATTTTCCATTAATGACAATTCACATCATCTTTGTCTTTATTCCTTTTTCTTTTCTTTCTTTCTTTTTTTTTTTTTTGGCCACCACATATAGCAGCTTGATGTGGGATCTCAGTTTCCAGATCAGGGATTGAACCTGGGATGCAGTGGTCAAAGCACTGAGTCCTAGACCACAGGATAACTCCCATCTTGGCTTCACCTGTGGCATGTGGAAATTGCTGGGCTGGGGATAGAACCCGTGCTGTAGCTGCAGCCTTCTGCAGCAATGCCAGATCCTTAGCCCACTGCACCACATGGGAACTTCTAACAC
Source organism: Catagonus wagneri (assembly GCA_004024745.2). NCBI lineage: Eukaryota > Metazoa > Chordata > Mammalia > Artiodactyla > Tayassuidae > Catagonus > Catagonus wagneri. The sequence goes on from PVHT020004020.1 coordinate 7,712,422, forward strand.
TTCTTTAGTTAGCTACATCACCATCCATTACAGGCCCTCAAAATCCTAAACTTGCTCTTCTCCTAATCTTGCCTATCTTGGTTATCAGTCAAAAACTTAGTTGATCTCTCTTTGCCCTCAAACCTTATATTCATTCCATCAAATCGTACAAGTCCACCTTCAAAATTTATTCTGAGACTATCTCCTCCTCCTTATCTCCTTTGCTATCCACCAAGTTCAAAATCCTTTCTCATCTGAATATTGTACTGTTCTCTTAGATGATCCTAACTGGTCTCACTGCTTTTATTCTTGCCATTCTGTAGTCAGTTCTCTTCATAGTTGCTAACATCATCTTTTGAAACCATAGATGGTTCAACTTACTTCCTTCTGGTTTAAAATCTCCAAAACTTCTCATTACACACAAAGTAAGGTGGCCTTGTATGGTCTGGGCCCTACCCAACACTCCAATCTCAACTATACATGTTTCTGACTTGCTTACACTCCCCTGGCCATGGTATTCTTCTTCTTCTCTAATACAGCATGGTTTATCCCTGCCTTAGATTTTGCCTTTCTCCCCAAGAACTTACTTTGCATAGCCTGCCTACCTCACTTCCTTTAAGTATGTATTCTAACCCCAAGTCTTTAGAGAGGTGGTCTCTCTGAGTATCCTCTCTAAAATAGCAACCCCACTTCCATGTACACACATGCATACTCACACAATTTTACCAATTTTACCCTGTTTTAGGTTTGCTTTTCACGACCTGGCATTATCATTAATTTAAATTCCTTGTGGATTGGCATCCTCTTCACTAGAGTATAAATTCCATGAGGGCAGCCTTTTGGTCCACTTTAGTCTTCCCTCTTTTCCCAGTGCTCAGATGATGTCCAGCACATGGAATACACACAGTAGATATTGGTTGAATAAACTGTAATTATTCACATCCATCTTTTCAGGAAGAATTGAGAAAGGAAGGCCTGACAGGAGGGGTTCTCTTGAGAAACAGCATGATAGATGGTGAAAGAGGATGTTATTAGGGGTTAGACAGACTCGGACTTGGACTGGCTGGGATGTCACGTCTGTCCTTAACTTGCTAACTGTGATCTTAAGCAAGTTAATTACCTCTTCTCTAAACCCGTTTTTTTTTTCTTTTTTGACTTGTAAATAGTGACGATGAAACTAACTTTTCATAGTTTTTGTAGTGATCAAACATAATGTCTACGGAAATCCTAGCACACTGCTTGCCATTGTAATTGGTTAACTGCTACAAGATAGGGTACAGGCATAGGGTCCGGACAGTAGTGGCCTTATTCTGAGTTCAAGTGAAAAAATATCAATTCAATAAAACATACTATTAGGATTTAAACAAATGTTCATAATCACATTAGAAATACAGTCCAATGGTATTTGGAATAAGGCCTGTTTAATATCGACTGTACCAAGACTTTTCAAACCTTGCATTTTAAAAAAGTGCACAGATTTTAGCAGAGTGAACCAGCTTCCCACTGTATTGAAAACATTCCATTTGTAACTGTAAACACAGTTTCGCAGTTTGCTATTCTCCATGGCCTAAGGCATACTTTAAAATTGTAATTACTCCATCCTAAACTATTGAAAGAGATGATAAAGTAATCAAAGAAATTCCAAATCCTTCCAGATATGATTTAATCTTTTTTCCCCCACCTGAAGAAGCCAAGTTTATTACTCTACAAATAGCTTTCATTTTCTATGACTCTAACTGAATATATAAAATCTATTAGGTACATTTCCATTTACATGAAGATTTTACTGTTTTCAGATAAAATGTGCACTTCTAATCTTACTAGAATTTCCTCCTAATTAAAGAACATATGGCTGGCAGATTTAAAGAATTAAAAAATGTTTTAAATTGCCTTACAAATATAATTTTTAAATAATAAGAAAATCTTTCTATGCCTTCAGAGAAGAATTCTTAACCTATTATGCTTATTTTATTTCTAGGAACAGAAGTTTAAAAAGTACATCTTCCATTTAAAAATAATCTCATATGCAAGTATAATATACATTAAGGGAACTTCAAAATTAAATTTCAAACTTTTAATCTAAGAACAATAAGTAGCACTGTACATTACAAAAAGGACCATTCTGTTACAAAATCACAGTTGAGGTACTAAGAATCATTTGTGATTTGCAGCAGACATAGTTAAGAACTGGAATGACTGATAGTTTAGCTTTTTTTTTTTAAATAATTCTTTAATCATGAAGATTGAAACTACTTTAAATTTATCAAAAGGATTCAGCAATATTATGCTGCAAAGCATAGAGAATCTTCTTTTTGGGTGGTAACTGTTAATACATTAAATGAAGAAATGTTTATATTAAATAAACATATCATTTATTTATTCATTCTTTCATTAACTTAACACATATTTACTGAGTGCCAAACACATGGTAAGCAGGGTTCTGAAGGATGAGATAAAGCAGTGAAGAAAGAAAAATGTGGTATGTGGAAGTAAGTATTGCTATTGAAATTTAAAGTACATGCTCAACTCAAGTCTAATGATGTGAAATATATAAATATATCTTCAGATGAAACAACATTTTATAAATCTAATCTGTCTTTCAGGGAACAACTCAAGTGGAATTAACACATGCCAAAGTACTGAATCAATTTGGTTGAAGGTTGGCCAATACAATGCTATGACATCATATAGGTTAAATTATAATACAATGAAAGCTATTTTATTGCTTATCTGTTTTGTTTTTAATGAGACATGATGCACCTAAGATCAGCTATATCTACCGATATTGTTTTTGACCTTCTAAGCCTCAAAATCTGAAACCCTAATAACTGGCCCAGCTCTAGTAACCTACTCTGTGTGATAGTATTTCATTTTGTTAAAAAGAAATCTTGACTTCATTTTGCTTAACAGGACTTTTCAATATACTACTTCACTACTCTTAGGAGAGCATGGAGCTGCCATATCCTATCTAGGACAGTTAAGTGACTTTTAGAAAGTCTTTGATCTCATTTGTTACTAAAAATTAGACTCTATAATGAAATATAATGTGAAATGAAATGCTGCTTTAACAAGAATCCAAGAAAAAAGGAAAGGAAAGAAAAACCAGCTAACTAACCAAGGAAATTACTTTTCTCTGTCATAGGTCAGTTGACTGTGGGCTTTGGATAGCTGAAGAATAGATAAGGAGCCCTGGATAACCAAATAATGCCCTAAATTGGTGTGTCCTGCACCTTGGCTATAGCAAGATTTGCAGCTAAATCAAAACTACCTCCTCACACTGGCTATCTTTAATAAGTCTACAGATAACAAATGCTGGAGAGGGTGTGGAGAAAAGGGAATCCTCTTACACTGTTGCTGGGAATGTAAATTGGTACAACCACTATGGAAAAGCGTATGGAGGTCCCTCAGAAAACTAAAAACAGAATTATCATATGATACAGCTAACCCACTCCTGAACATATATCTGTACAAAACCATAATTCAAAAAGATACAGGCACCCCTATGTTCATAGCAGGACTATTTACAATAGCCAACACACAGAAACAACCTAAATCTCCATTGGCAGATGAATGGATTAAGATGTGGTACATTTACACAATGGAATACCACTCTGCCAAAAAAAGGATGAAATAATGCCATTTGGAGCAACATGGATGGAGCAACTAAATGAAGTAAGTAAGGAAGTAAAAGACAAATACCATATGATATCACATATGTGGAATCTAAAATACTGACAAATTAACCTATCCACAAAAGAGAAACAGACTCACAGACATGAAGAAAGAACAGACTTGTGGTTGCCAAGGGGGAGGGAGGAGGGAGTGGGATGGGCTGGGAGTTTGGGGTTAGTATATGCTAACTATTATATTTAGAATAGATAAAAAATAAGGTCCTACTGGACCGCACAGGGAGCTATAGCCAGCCTCTGGGGCTAGACCATGGTGGAAAATAATATTAAAAAAGAATGTGTATATATGTATCACTGAATCACTTTGCTGTATAGCAGAAATTGACACAACCTTGTAAATCAACTATACTTTAATTAAAAAAAATTTTTTTTTCAGCTAAACATAGAAGGAGGTAGGGCAGACTGCGCAGTGATCTCTGTACCATAGAGCAGTTTTGTAGACTTATTTCTTCTGGTGAGTACAAAATAAACTTCATAGAGGAATAAGAATAACCCAGGTCACTTTGATGAGCTGATTTTAGTATATGGTACACTTGGGACCCGACAAGGTAGAGCTAGTGACTGCTTCATAAGCATGGCTTTCTGAGAAGTGGAAAACACTCTTTTTGAGTGAAGTAGTATGAGCTCTGAAGGGAAAAATCTAAATTGAAGAGAAAAGCAGGTACTTCACAATAATACAATGGTGTGTTAGCGCCGGATAAATGATACAAGACATCAGCTCCAAAAGGGGAATAAGTAAGATTACTACCTAATAGGTGGAATAGCTCAGACTAAAATGCTAGATTCTGGTTCTTAGGCCAATATTTTAGCATAGACCCATAACTTCATTCTAGAATTTACTCCTAAATTTCTTTTCTAGGTATAGCTCACCTATTTTTTTTCCCCAAAGAACTTCAAATAAAAACTTGGAATCAAATAAAAATATCTAGCTCCTAAAATGGAAATTAAAAAAATAAGATTATTTTACATCAAAATATTCATATTCTCCTAACAAAACTCTCAATGTTGTATGAAGGAAAAAACTTGACTTAGATAAAGCAAATAATAATTTTTATCATCAATTCATAGTGAGAAATGTCACAGAGTACATGGATAGGAACATGGCTGGCTGGTATTGAAATAGAATGAGGAAAAAAAGGTTTTCATTAGCACTAAAAACTAAAGGAACTTTTATTAAAAAATGAACCAGGCAGAGAAGCCTCTTAAAAGTGAAAAGATTCATATGAGTAGCACAAGTTCTCTTAAGAAGTAAATGTTAAAATTGTGCCAATAGCCTTGAGAGCTTCTTTTTTAGAGAACTGCATTTCTTATATCTTTGTCATCTTGTAAGTCTGTATATTGCCATGTGTGTTACAGTTTGTGGAGAAAATTTGCTCTAAATAGTGTGTGATGAGATTTGTAGCCAAAGAATGCTTATGCCAAAGTTCAGTCTAAGTCTAGTTTATCTTCATGTACACCAAAGCCCTGGTTAGCTCTAACAAAGCTCATCTCATTTATTTCTCTTTATCTTCTAAAGCTTTTTCTGATCCCAGTGTTGTGAAATGTGTGGAAATTAATGTTCTGAATTTATATTCCCTACTGTATTTTCATATTTGACGGCTGCTGTAATTCATCTAGTTCAACAGATATTGAGTGTAAAGGCTTTGTGTTAAGAATATATAAGAGATGATTTAAAAATCGTAAGATTATTAGAGCTGAAAAGGTTTCAGATTATTTGTCCAACCTTCTCATTTAAAAAATAAAGAATCTAGGAGTTCCTGCTGTGGTGCAGTGGGTTAAGAATCTGACTGCAGCGACTCAGATCCCGCAGAGGCATGGGTTAGATCCCTGGCCCAGCACAGTGGGTTAAATAGTATCTGGCATTGCCACAACTACAGCATAAGTCACAGCTGTGGCTCAGACTCAGTCCCTGACCTGGGAACTTCCATATGCTGCAGGTGTGGTCATAAAAAAAAAAAAAATTAAATAAGGAATTTGAGAACCTGCCTAAGACTTCTGTACTTGTTGGTAGGGCTAAGACTAAAAATGGAGGCCTCTTGAATTCTGATTTACTTTGCTTTATACTACACCTCAGCAGGCCAGAATCCCCAAACCCCTGAAGCTTAATATTTTGTAAGGATGATAAACCTTTTAAAGGTTGGCTTAAAGAAAGTTAGAAATACAAGATGCTATGGGGGCTCAAAATACTATGTTGGAAACCAAGAAAACTTCAAACAAACAAACAGTGTGGACTTTAATCCCAGTAAAGATATGTTGCCTGTAGTCTTTGCTATCTGAATGGATGTAATCCATTTCTGGTAAAGTCATTTGTTGCACTTAAATCACTATACTTCTTTCTGAAGGCTACCCACCTTACTGCTGGAGAAACAAAGTCTCAGTCAAGATAGGTGGTGGATTTAGAGAGAACCAACAAGAGGGGTCTTCGAACTAGCCTAAACGCTTCTCATATATAAAAGCCAAAGTTAATCCTCTCAAAGAGCTAAGAGATATCTTTAAAAAATTATAAATAGATGAGGAAAACTTACATAATGAGATTAATTTGGTTATCAAGCATTGAAGTTTTGGAGTTCCCATCGTGGCCCAGTGTTTAATGAACCCGACTAGTATCCATGAGGATGAAGGTTCGATCCCTGGCCTCCCTCAGTGGGCATTGCTGTGAGCTGTGGTGTAGGTCACAGGCATGGCTTAGATCCCATGTTGCTGTGGCTGTGGCAGAGGCCGGCAACTACAGCTCTGATTTGACCCCTACCCTGGGAACCTCCATATGCTGAGGGTGCGGCCCTAAAAAGACAAAAGACCAAAAAAAAAAAAAAACCAAAAAAGCAAAAAAAAAAGAGTCAAAATTTTTGTGGAAGAATGTGAATTCATACCGAGACCTCCCTGTTTGAAAGCCTATGCCTTTTTTTAATAAAATGGGGGTTAAAAAAAGGTCCACGCCCATTCCACAATGTCATCTTGCCATTCAAGATTACTTAAAGTTATTTAAGCTTTCTTTACATGGAAACAATCTGTGCGTGAACCCTGCAGAAATTCAGTTCCCACATGGGTTGGTTATCCACAGGTCATATGGGAAGGACACAGGATGCGACAGGATGAAGGCACTGGAAGACCTAGGCCTGACTCTTTCCTTTGCTGCTTAGTCACTCTGTATTGGACCTGACCCTTAATCATCATGAATCTCAGTTTCTTCTTGTACAAAATGTTGAGGACAGTGAGGATGACAATATCTGCCCAACATTTTTCACAGAGTTTTCATGAGGATAAATGCAGAAAGTACTCAATAACTCTCTATTGATGTTCTTCCTCTCATAGATGCCCTTACAGTCAACCTAGTCCTACTATCAAGATTCACAGTGTTCTTTTCCTAAATCTAAATTGCTATACAAATAGAAGATATAACACAATGTGACAGGCTGTGCTGTGGGACTTTGCTACTGATGAATCTGTTCTTTCAATTTTTCATTTGTTTTTGTTTATGTCATTTTTTTCTTTACGATTATTATTATAGTTGATTTACAATGTTTCTTCAAGTTCTGTTGTACAGTAAAGTGACCCAACCACACACATTCCCCTGTGCTATATAGTAGGGTCCCATTGTCCATCCATTCCAAATTTAACAGTATGCATTTGTCATTCAGCATGGTCCACAGAAGGGCTTGGTGAAAGTAATTATTATGACTCTAATTCACTTTAAAGATGGTTTCACTTTATAAACATGTAAACACTGCTCCGTGATTTCATGAGCATCACAACCTCCTGAGTTATTTTTTAAATCCATTTGGAAGCATCTTTTATAGGCAGCTATATTTACTCTTGTGCAACTGTGTGAGGATCAAAATCATTTTTCAACATAGGGTTTATCTTAGTTTAGGAACAGAAACACCTTGTGACATACTAGTGCAAATGTTAAGGTTTTTTTAAATTATGTTTTTAAAATAAATGTGTCACACATGTGGGGACTGCATTCATTGGACAGGAAATAGATAATGAAGTATGATTTGGAAAAACTAACAGGATGCATTCATTGGGTTACATGACATCAATTACAAACAGTACAAAGTGACTTCATGCTGTTGTTTTCTTTTCAGTGATTATTTATTCTGTCATCTGTTAGTAGTAATCATTAATTGTCTCAGTTCCAAAAAAGGGTCCATATAAATCCAGAGGAACAAATAACACATTTCCAAAGAAGGCTTGTTTAACTCTATTCTGAGTCATCATGGATCTCACTTTTCTTTGACCATTATTCGAAAAGTTGTCAGTGGGAGGAAAAAAAAAAAATCTTTGACTTACTTGTGCATATATTAGCCTTACTCTTTTATATCCAACCAAATCCTTCCTTCTTCCTGAAGTCTGGCTACCCAAGTCCATAGTCTTCCCTTTCTTTTGGAATTCTTATGATATGGTTGTCTAAAGTGGGCAGCAGGCAATCAGCATACAGTGACTTGCATTGTTTTGCATCATATGAGTATAAATTCTGACTCTACATTTATATATAAGACTCTGTCTTATATTTCTCTGCAGCCTTTGCTTCAGCACAGCATCTGCTTTATTAGGCATCCATGAAAACCCTGTTGATATTTGTGAAGAACGGATGGTATTGCTGATATTTTAACTACTATTTAACTGCTATTTTCCCAAGCAGACTAAATCCGTTAATGACAGGAAGGATGTTTGGGTCCTCTAATCTCTCTGGGTTTAACACACTATGCCAGATAGGCATGAGAGGCATGAATAAAATGCTCAATCAATCTTTACACTGCTGTCCTTGCACTCAATTTTGTTCTCCTCTCAATAACCATCAAGTAGCATCAGCACCTGGCTTCTCTCACTCACTTTCCCCATTCCAAGAACTGTTGAGGCTAAGGTCAGCCTTTCTCCTGCGGTATAGGAAAGTCATCAGTTTGCTGTGCAGCAGAAACTGACAGAACAATGTAAATCAACTATAATAAAAATTTTAAAAAAAGAAAGACCTTAACTCTGGAATTATAAAACTTCAAATCGCCCAAAGGCAAAAGGAAACTCTGCCCCCAGGGTTGGAGACAATATACATTGCAAAGACTCATTCGCCTCTTAAAATGTAAAAGAGGGAAGTGACACAGGGAGTCTAAAGCACCTTTTTTGGTTTTTAAGTAATTACATGTGAAGGGTTGGATATGCAAGATCTGTTTTCATCCTATTTGCTAGCAACATAAATTTAACAAGAAATCCAAAGTGGGCTAATCATTCTGGTTCTAGCTGAATTTTGGTTCTGTTTCTGAATCCTTGGGACCCGTGTTTAATGTTAGTTTAGCCTCCTGGTAAAACCTTCCTGGGAGGTCCTGGGGGTGTCCCACAGAGCACTGGTCAGGCATAAGTATTTTGCAACCAAAGGGCTCCTTGGCCAAACCATTGTGGGGATGCTACAAGGACTCGTCCCTCTCCAGTATTTATGATGAATATTAGTGTATCAAAATGTAGATTTAACTTTGCACATACACAAAAAATTGCTTTCCTTTGTAATCACATTTATTTCCTTCAGTGTTAGCCTTCCAAAGATAATCTTCATAAAACACTATTTTAGTAATACAATATACCTTTGACTCTGATACATAGATAGAAAGGCATTTCTTAGATGCTTAAAGCAGATTGTACTCTCATCTGAGGCTTATAGCCAGCTAGTAATTGCTTTAATAATTTAGGGGACTTGAATGGTATGGGAATGACTCAAATTTATATTCACCCAAAGGAAATATGGATTAAGAAGATTGCTTTCTTATGGGTCATTTCTCCAGAGATATTTTGCTGAATTAAGGAATCAAATGTCAGGTCAAGCGCATTTCTTATTACAATCTAGCAATCTAAATGGCAGCCATTGAGATAAGTCCTGAGGGGCTTACATTTACAAGGGAACAGGCTTATTGACTACTTAAAATCAATTCTTCTTTGCATCTCTTCAACTTTCAGAGGAATGATTTTTACTGGGTTAAAATGGTCATTCTCTTTTAAGGAAATCTTGACCCTTAGTATGGCTAACTTTGCATGCGATGCAATGTAACAAGTTGTACACACACGTACACACACACAAACACACACACACTTCTTGTGTAATAATGTATGTCCCAGTGACTGATCTATGTATATAACTAGCTGCTTCTTTCAGCAAGAAGAGTAATATTTTATGGAAAAGGTCTAAATATATACATAAATCATCTTCCCTTCTAGAATAGTTATATTATAGAAATACCCTTCTAATTCTTTTATATTTCTTTACTAAAGGAAAAGACTGCATAAGTATACCAGTAAACAGTAATGGTGTACATGCCAACAGTTTCCAGTTTTAGGTAGAATAACAAAAAAAAAATTACTTTCATTTTTAAAAAGAATTAAAATAAATCAAAGAGAAAACAATGTTATTGTGGGATATATGAAATTGTATGGGTGAAACTTTTGAAAAATTTCAAGCACTATAGAATTTAAAGAATCTTTCATATAATACAACCATATTAGGGAGTTCCCTTCGTGGCTCAGTGGTTAAAGAATCCGACTTTAGAACCATGAGGTTGCGGGTTCCATCCCTGGCCTTGCTCAGTGGGTTAGGGATCTGGCGTTGCCATGAGCTGTGGTGTAGAGGTTGCAGCCGTGGCTCGGATCCTGCGTTGCTGTGGTTGTGGCAAAGGCTGGCAGCTACTGCTCCTGTTAGACCCCTAGCCTGGGAACCTCCATATGCCATGGGTGCGGCTCTACATAAAGGCAAAAAGACAAAAAAAAAAAAAATTAAAACATTCTTAAATTTTTTTTTAAAAAAGAGAACAAAGTCAAATGCAAAAGAAGTACATTAAAACTGAAAATAAATGACAATAAAATTGGAAGGTAAAATAAGTGGATTTTAAAAATTATATAGAGAAATGAGTGCCGAATTCATTCTTTACATTCTAAGACTTAGTAACTTGTGGAGATTACTGATGCCCTTTATACCACGGAATAATGTATGGAGAGGAACACTAAGCACCTTTTGCAAATATTTAAGTTTATCTTAGTTTCATATGAATTTCAGAACAACTAGATATTTGACAGCACAAATTTAAGTACTAGTAATGTATCATAAAATGTTGTCCTTTGGAATAAGATAGCTATTAAGCAATATTTTTATATAAGTATTTCTACTGATTTAACAATTTTAAGATTGCACAAAAAGTTTAAGTATAGGCAATCTGAGCATTGCCTCACACACCCTGTAATAACATGTTTAATGTCAATGCAAAAAATGTATTTGACTATTTAGATTGCATTCACATTTGAAGCTGAAGAGATGTGTTCTTTACAAGAAGCAGTTGGGTATTAAGGTCCCTATTATCCTGTCTCATTAAACCTTTCTTCTTTATGGTGTACTGTGGACCCAATTACTAGTTGACATGGGGCAAAATGACAAATCATCCCATTATCAACCAAAAAAGGAGAACCCTGAAAAATTATTTCAATATTTAAATCATTGCAAGATTACAGTTCAAATGACACAACAGCATGACTCAATTTAAACTTATACATCTTTCTGTAAAGCTGAAAAGCAGATTAAATTTGAATAATTAATTTTAATGTTTTCATTTATATGAAGTTGCATTAAAATTTTACTTGCTCTGGGCCATTAATGATGGCCTATAACCCAGTTTCCAGGATTTAGAGATTATTTGCACACAGATTAGCCTTGGTGCTTATACCCGGCAAACCTTCTAAAAAGCAATGAAAATTTGTAACTCTACTTCACTCCTAATTGGCCTGACTCTGGCATGCTATAACTAAGCAGACCCTTCATGGTAAACTATGCTCAAAGATATTGTAGCTCTTTTCTGGGAAATATCCTCTGTTAGTTAATTTTCAATCACTTTTTAAGTGTAATTCTTTAACGTTAATCTTAACAGTCTACTTTAAATCAAATATTACTTAGCATAGCCAAGAAAAATGTTTTAATGAACTCTCCTTAGCATTAGTATTTCATTTGCTTTTCCCTTCTGTCCTCAAGTTTTCAATCATTTATTCATTCTTTTAGTGACCATCTGCTAAACACCCACCATCTATAATGCCGCAAGCCAGGCACTTTTCAGGGTATAGATGTTTACGTTCAGAACCTGGTCACTTTGCAGTTTACTCAATTGCAATGGTGATATAAGGCAGCATGGAAAAACCTGGAGTAGGAAGAAAGGAACTGAGCAGAGAGAATCTGTGGGATTTGATCATGAACCTGCTACCTTTTAGTTGCATGACACTTTAAGCTCTAAAGAGCTTAAAAATTCGATCTATGGTGGCTTAAACATTTAATGAAATTTATTATTTCAAATAACGTGAAGTCCTAAATAGGATTCCTGCAGGACTGGTTAATTGCAGGGCTCCTTAGTATCCCTCAAAATTCAGAGTCTTCCTATTGTTTCTTCATCCCACCATCCTGAGAATGTTTATTTCATCCTTTCCACAACCCAAGATGGCTGTGCACTACATACAATATTACACACCAACCCAAAAACAGTCAACATTTAGTATTCAGCAAAATCATGTTTATGAAAGAAGAGAGTTATTCTTTTCTTTGTAACTATATACAAGAGACTGGGCTTTTGCCATCATGAGTTTACTATGTGGCCCTTGCACCCTTTGCCACTTCACTCAAACTGTGATCAGGTGTTTTTCTTTTCTTTCTTTTTTTGTCTTTTTGTGGACATGCCCATGGCATATGGAGGTTTCCAGGCTAGGAGTCGAATTGGAGCTGTAGCTGCTGGTCTACACCACAGCCACAGCAACACCAGATCTGAGCCGTATCTACAATGACCTACACTACAACCCATGAAAATGCCAGATCCTTAACCCACGGAGCAAGGCCAGGGATTGAACCTGCATCCTCATGGATACTAGTCAGATTTGTTTCTGCTGAGCCATGATGGGAACTCCAGACTAGGTTTTTACAAAGGAAGGCACTGGGACTGAGAAATGGCTCATGAGTTTGGTCCAGTTGCCCAATGAAGCCATAAATTTGATTCCACAAGAAATCCTAGTACTATTCTACTCAAAGTGAGGTCATTAACCCAGTAACATTGGCATTATCTGAAAGCTAGTTAGACTTGCAGAGTATCAGGCCTCACTCCAAGATGTCCTGACTTAATCTGCCTTTTAATAGGAAGACAGGTGATTCATATACACACTAAATTTTGCATGGCATCACTCTTGTGGAATATAAGATTTCATTTGACTCCATAGATGGTTTGAATCAAAATATCTCATCAGAATTATGCTAACACTGATGCTTTCATAAGAAAGCATTTTCTGTGGCAAATTGCTTAGAGTCAATTTAATTCTTTAATCAATTCTCTTTTCAGAGAAAATGTTTCTTTTTTATTTTCTTCAGATTATTTTATTGAATCAATTTTTCTCTAAGTAAATTTTACAACAACTTCAATTCACTCATCTTTTTATTTTTCATATAAAATTACAGTATTTGACCTGGTGCCACTATGTTTCTCTTTGAGGGGAGCATTTCTATTAAGCTGAATTTTCCTACCTTAAATTTATCAGTTCTAAATTTTTTTCTGAAATATTTGATTATTAATATTCAGTCATTATTTGATTATTTGTCCTATTTTTATGAATTAGAAAAAAAATGGCCTCTAATTACTATCTTCCAATCAACTAAACAGTTAACAGCTATCCTACTATGTTGTCTACTAAGGTCTTAAATGAATAAAAGGGTCTATGGGTTTGAAATGACTCGTACCTTGCTTTAGCTCTGGTATCATTTGAACTCAAGCTAGATTATATCAGTTTATGTTTGTACAATGTTAAGACATTATCATACAGAATAGTATGTGTTGTGTCCTATAAGAGTAACCATAAACAAAGAACTCCTGGAAACTACTGGAACACAGGTTCCTAAAGAGTAAAGTCTATGTCTCATTCATGCATATTCCCTTGGAAGAGCTGTGGTAGAAGTGTTCAGAACAACTGTTGAATTTAGAGAGGAATAATTAACATACCAATCTTCAAACACATGCTATGAGCATTCAGAGCAGGAATACTTATATCTGGGTTATAAGACGTTTTCACGGAATAGTTTGTATTCCTTCCAGAAAATAAAGCATAATCCAAATGGGGAGGTGGAAAATACCCAGAGCTTTTTCAGGGACACTGTCAATTTAAAAAAATGTTTTTGTTTTTGTCTTTTGCTTTTTAGGGCTGTAATCGCGGCATATGGAAGCTCCTAGGCTAGGGATCAAATTGTAACTACATCACAGCCACAGCAATGCAGGATCTGAGCCAAGCCTGCGACGTACACCACAGCTCATGGCAAAGCTGGATCCTTAACTCACTGAGCAAGGCCACGGATCGAACCCGCAACCTCAAGGTTACCAGTTGGACTCATTTCCGCTGCACCACAATGGGAATTCCTGTCCATTTTGATTACGTGTAAAACACGTATGAACCAGCATTAGAATATATATTTGGACAGGTGGGAAGACGGTAAACCTTTACTGAATGGCTTCCATGGCTTCACTGTCGATAACATTGTTAGGTCTGGGATGAGGAAGCTAAGAGAAGATTCCAAAATGAATAAAAGCCTCTGGCCCTCATTCCCTTATCAAATGTACAACTGAGTAACAGAGGTGATAGTAGAGGAAAGCAGAATGGCGAGAATCAGAGAATGTTCCTTGGGGAGGTTGTAAATGGGACATGAGCTTCACAGTGCCATATGGAATGTGGCCCTTTTTATCTGGTTTTCTGCCTGTAAACGCCACTTCTGTGCTGTGATGGAAAGGAGAGAATGTTACAAGTTGGGTGGTGAGTTGAAAGCAGGATGGGAGGTCAGAGTCAGTGTTGTGGGTGAGGACAAGGGGGCAGTTGAGGATGAGTCTGAGCATTCTGATCAGTGGAATAATTAGCCTGACAGTCAAGTGCACACTAGATGGAGATAGAGAGTGGGGAGTATGATGAGAAGAAAGCAGTAAAAACCTGGAGAAATTCGTGCATAGGATATTGCAGATGTAATAAGAGTCTGAACCTTGAAAATAGGAACTGGAGTAGAATAAAAAGGAGGTAACAGGAGTTACCCTCAAGCTCTCTCTTTGACGTAATTAGCTTCTCTGACTCACTATTCCTGTATAGGATGCTTGTCTTGAGAGATAGCTCCTAACACCTACACTTAATCCACTGTGCCACAGCAGGAACTTCAACAACTTACAAATCTGCCACATAAAGTATCTAATATAGGAGAGCCTACTTTGGTAAACAGGAAACATGAAAACATTAAAAAAAATCAATGGACAGTTTATTGAAAAAATTTAAGCTTCAAAAAATATTTTCAGTGGTGTCCTATATGTACATATGTAGTATGTGTGTACATACATTTGTGCTTATAGTTACATATATGCATATATATTCACACATGGTCTTTAAATATAGATTTCTTACATATAATTTTAAATTTGAGTGATGTTCATTTGTATTGAAGTTCTAAACACAGACTATTTATATATTTCTATTCCATGAAAAATAATAGAAATAAAAGCACAGAAATAAGCTACTTTAATGCTTTCAGCAAAATGGAGTATTCAACTTTCCTAAGATTAAGGTGATCTTTATCACAGATATATCTTTAAGAATTGCTTTGGCAACCTGCAGTTAGTTGGAATAGGAAACAAAATCTTAAAATTTTATGCTGGGTTATACTAACAACATGCAATAAATTCTTTCATCTCTTTAATCTAAGAAATGTCACAGACTCCAACAGTGTGTTAATACAAAAAGAACAACAGTAAGAAAAACTTCTCTAGTGCTGAGCTGCATTAATTCAAGTCTGTGCCTACAAACTCAGAGGCAGGGACCATCTTCACGGGGCACTCTACCCATCTCACTTCATACTGATTAAAACATTTGCAGAGCCTTGTGATCCTGAGGACCACATTTAAAAAGCACTATTAAGATAAAAATAAAACTGTCTTACTCCTCTGCCATAAAATACTCAGTCATAAAAAAAGAATAAAATAATGCCCTTGGCAGCAACATGGATGAAACTAGAAACTCTCATACTAAGTGAAGTAAGGCAGAAAGAGAAAGACAAATACCATATTATATCACTTATATCTGGAATATAATATATTAAACAAATGAAAAGAAACAAACTCCTGGGATTGGAGAACAGACTTGTGGCTGGCAAGGAGGAGGGGAAGAAAGTGGGATGGACTGGGAATTTGGGGTTAGTAGATGCAAACGATTGCATTTGGAGGGTATAATCAATGAGATCTGCTGTATAGCACAGGGAACTATATCTAGTCACTTGTGATGGAACATGACAGAGGACAGTGTGAGAAAAAGTACATACATACATATATATGGCTGGGTTACTTTGCTGTACAGAAGAAATTGCTAGAACATTGTAAATCAACAATAATAGAAAAAAATACAAATCTTAAAAAATAAAAAAAAAAACTGTATAGAGAGAAAGACAAATGAGTAGGCTAGGATTATCAAACCTTTATTTACAATGTAAAGGTCGGAAAGTGACCAGAAACTCAGGGATGTGATTTTGAAAGGAAAAGCAACTTATTAATTATAATAATTCAGCAATGGATGGAGTTCCCTGTAAGTGGAATTATCTAGGTGCAGGCTCAATGATTATACGTCTATAAAGCCTATGCTGAAGGAATTCTAAACATCAGATCTGACTCATCACGTCTGTTTTGTGATCTGGATTACCTTAAAGTCTCTTTCTAAATCTATAATACAATTAGTAGGAAGAGAGACACATGCAGTAGAAAACCAGTTAATGGTATAAAAGTGTTTGGCTTTTCTGTTTAAGTATATAAGATATCTTATATGTGAAATACTTTATGTTTACACACATATTTCCATATCTAAATGTAAGTAATATTCTTTTAAAAATGACACGTCTCAGAAAGCTTAAACCATTTATCTATAATTTTAGTTTTTATTTATCTACTTTTACTTCCAACCTTGTATCCTCCTCTTCATAAGCACTAAACACTAGGTTAAATGGCTTTCCTTAAGGAATAGATGCATCAAGAATTGTTCTAAATATATCTTCTAAGCAAAGCAATTTTCTAAGACACAGCTGGGATATGATAAACAGCACAAGAGTATGTACACTGGATTTTTGTTTATCCTTAGGTCTGTATTTATATATTCATAATACAGAAGGGTTTAAAAGATATTTAGTTCAACGTATATCTTGAAGCACTTGACAGAATATGCTACGATGCTATGGATTTTCAGCTTCTGGGATTTGGTTTTATCATGAACAAGGCAGCATTTTCTGTCCTCTCTAGGATCTGTCCATATAGGAATACCTGGGTACCAGTTATGATTTGTAGAGTAGCAGAGTCACAGGCCTCCTCACAACTGGGGAGCAACCAGAGTCTATGGAACAGGGGCAGCCTGCACCTCCAGACTAGCCTTTCTTGAGCTTCTCACACAACCCCAGCCACGGCTATACTTCTAGTCACCTCAAAAAAAAAAAAAACCCTGCAGCAGCTTGACTAGTTTCAGTAATTTTATTCATTTACTAGGGGTGCCAGACCAAGGCACCACAGACTAGGTGGCATAGATAACAGAAAGTGATGTTCTTACACTCCTGGAGGCTAGAAGTCTGAGAACAAAGTGTCAGCAGATGGTTGACTTTTCCCTGCATCTTCGTGTGGGCTTTCCTCTGTTCATGTCTGTGTCTCAATTTCCTCTTCTTATAATAAAGACACCAGTCATATTTGATTAGGGCTTTCATATATGATCTCACTTCACTTCAATTGCTTCTTTAGTTCCTGTCTCCAAATACAGTCACATTCCAAGGTACTAGAGGTTAGGACTTCAATGTATGAATTTGGGGGTAGTGGAGACACAATTCAGTACATAACACTGATTTTAAAAACTAGCAATATACCAAGCCAATTTTTAAATAGGAAATACTTGTCTGCTAATTATTTTTCAAACTTTGATTAGATATTTTTGCATTAAGAGGTATTGCTAAAGATGATAACTGCACTTTTAGGCAAAAGTATGGATACTACTGGGGAGCTGTGATTTAGCTGGTAATTCTACCTGTTCACTGCTTCTTACCAGAGAAGCCCTATCTAAAGATGACACAAAAACCTTTTTAATAAGTCAAAATATTTCAGAGGAATTTAATTTAAATAATTTCAGATTTGCTGGATTTATTAATACAAAACTTCATTAAAGTTTGTTAACATCCCGCAAGAACCATAATAGAGAGGAGTGAAAAGTAGTATTTGAAAAGCATATTTGTTCTTTACCCATGGAGAGATCAGTGTTTTCTTTTTTCTTATGAAAAAACTCAGAAAAGAATTCATTTAAGATTGCTGAGTGCCTTTCCTATGTAATTAAAAATAGAGTTTTATCTGAAATGGTTTAAAAACAACTACTGTTTAATTAAACCAAAAACCTCTAAGAGGATCACTCCAATAAGATCGATTAGCATTCTGTTCCATATTGAACATAATTAGAAAGGCAATTCTTGTAACCCACTGGCATAACCTTTAAAATACGTTTGGCCTTTACAACCTATCTATATGGCATTTCTTTAAAAACTTAAATAGTTAATACAGAAAAAATATATATACTAAGTTTAATGTTAGTGATAATTTTAAAACTAAAATTATTCAAAAAATAGAACTAATAAATCTTATTTGACAACTGGTACTTCTGATTAACTTGAGAATTCTACATGAAAATACATTTCCACAGGTGAGAAAAAGAAAATTAAACCTTATTTTAGGGAACTGGAATATTAAGCAAATACAAGAATCTGAGTCTACACATTCCTTTTTTAAATGAAGAGTTTTCTGTCAGGGTATTTGAAATATTTAAATTTCTGAGTCACATGGCTTATATACACATAGCAAAATTTTATTAATGCCAATAATAATTTGAAAAGCAAAGTTAAGCTGTATGAGATAGGAAAACTTTAAGAAACAGAAAAAAAAATAATACTGAAGTGACCTCTGACCAATTATGCTTTGTGGTATAGTGAATATTAATGGAAATTTGAAAGCATGCCCTACACTTTAAGAAATATACATGACACTGCTTGCTGCCAAATACATTCAGGTGTCTTTTTCCATTAAAAATATTTTGAAAGTGCTCTAAGATGGCTAAGTGAGTGGTTGAGAAGATGTCTGGATGCAACACTCAACAACTCTCAGGTGGGTCAAGTAACTCTTCAGAGGTCTTGGGCAGGCCCACTGGGGAGAGCCACGCCACTGGGCATGGCAGAACTTCAAAACTCTCAGGTTTGAATCAAATAGGAACTAGGATCATATTTTCAGGCCTTGCAGGGCATGAAGAATGCCCTATTAAGGAAGTGTCAGGAGTTGCCCTCAAGCTCTCTCTTTGACACAAGCAGCTTCATTGATCCACTATTCCAGTATAGGATGCTTCCCTTGAGAGATGGCTCCTAACACCTACACTTTTTTTAGTGTATGCATATTGCACTGCTCTCCGCTCCCTGATATTTTGGCGATTCATTTCAACTTGATTATTTCCTGTCCAGCAACCAAATTTGCATATGAAAACTCCAGTCACTTGACCAATAAGAATTAGTAATGGGGTTTCTTCATCTTTTTCATACTTTCTTAAAACATTTTTTTCTTACCTAAATTCAAAATTGATCTAAAGAAATCTACAAGATACAATTCATTCAAAATTGTTAAAATATGAACCAGCTGGCATGTGACACTGGAGAAATAAGATTTTGGTAAAAAAAAAATGTGTCTAGGGTTCTGATACAGCTTCCTGTGAGCCATCAGTCACCTCTGGACAGTTGTACTCTCTGTGGGATATACTAACTTAGTGATCTGGGCTGTGAGTTATACTGGGACTACATTTTAACATGGTAGCCAAAGAGAATCTGTTTTCTTAACCCCAAGAGTTATTTTTCTGAGACAAGAATAAAGGTTCCCTCTCTCCCTGAACAGTTCTTTCTGGAGGGACAGCTTTTCTGTGAAGGAAGAGGGGGCACTTTCTGGCTCATAGCCACTCTCAACCCAGCAGAACACAGGGCAAGATTCTGAACCCACTGGAAAGATTCCAGGCAGCACTGCTGGACATAAAAACTGTGTGCAGCTGCTACATGAAACCAGAAGACCAGAAATTTGACAGATACTTAAAAGGGCTTCAGCATTTAAATTTACTCATTTTAAAAGAGTAATTTGTTCTGGAGGAATCAGGCTCCCTGATTTCAGCCTATACTACAAAGCTATAGTCACCAAATCTGCATGGTACTGGCACAAAGACAGAAATATAGATCAGTGGAACAGGATAGAAAGCCTAGAATTAAACCCACGAACCTACAGCCAACTAATCTATGACAAGGAGGCAAGAATACACAATGGAGAAAAGACAGCCCCTTCAGTAAGTGGTGCTGGCAAAACTGGACAGCCACATGTAAAAGAACGAAACCAGAACACTTCATAACACCATACACAAAAATAAACTCAAAATGTATTAAAAAAAAAAAAAGACCTAAATATAACACCAGATACTGTAAAACTCTTTGAGGAAAACATAGGCCAAACACTCTCTGACATAAACAACAGCAACGTCTTCTCAGATCCACCTCCTAGAATAATGACAATACAAACAAAAATAAACAAATGGGACTTAATTAAACTTAAAAGTTTCTGCACAGCAAAGAAAACCCTAAACAAAACTAAAAGACAACCCAAAGAATGGGAGAAAATGTTTGCAAATGAAGCGACTGACAAGGGATTAATCTCCAAAATTTATAAACACCTTCTACATCTCAGTACCAAAAAAACAAACAACCCCATCAAAAAATGGGCAGAAGATCTAAACAGACAATTCTCCAAAGAAGACATACAGATGGCCAAAAGACACATGAAAAGATGTTCAACATCACTAATTATTAGAGAAATGCAAATCAAAACCACTATGAGGTACCTTCTTACAGAGAGCAGAATGGCCATCATCAGAAAGCCTACAAACAATAAATGCTGGAGAGGGTGTGGAGAAAAGGGAACCCTATTACACTATTGGTGAGAATGCAAATTGGTGCAACCACTGTAGAAAACAGTATGGAGAGTCCACAGAAAACTAAAAATAGAATTTCCATTTGATCCAGCTATCCCATTCCTGGGCATCTATCCAGAGAAAAGTTACATGTACTCCAATGTTCATTCCAGCACTGTATATAATAGTCAAGACATGGAAACAACCTAAATGTCCATCCACAGAGGAGTGGATAAAGAAGATGTGGTGCATATACACAATGGAATAATACTCAGCCATTAAAAGGAAAGAAATAATGGCATTTGCAGCAACATGGATGGATCTGGAAATTATCATGCCAAGTGAAGTCAGTCAGACAGTGAGACACCAACATCAAATGCTATCACTTATATGTGGAATATAAAAAAAAGACACAATGAACTTCTTTGCAAAACAGATACTGACTCACAGACTTTGAAAAACTTACGGTTTCCAAAAGAGAGAGGTTGGGGAATGGGGGAGGTGCTGGGGGTTTGGGACGGAAATGCTATAAAATTTGGTTGTGATGATTGGTGTACAATTATAAATGTAATAAAATTCACTGAGTAATAAAAAAATAAAAGAGCAATTTGTTATGTATTTTCTAAATAATTTAATCAATTTTACTAAAATTAGAAGAGCCACACATTGCAGGTGCATAATTACACTTGCCATTAAACACAAACACAGATGCATGCAACAAAATTAGATGCAATCATTTCATTGAGAAAAGAATGGCACTTGTTTCCCATTTTCATTTCTGATTCAAAAAAAAAACATTAAACTAAGCTTTGGTTTTTATCAGAGACCAAAGGCTATGTTGTCACCAGGACTTTACATTTTTTTCTAATTTTAGTGGGAATTAATGATCAGGTCAGTCTAGAAGTAATGGAAAGAAACTTTATCAGACTACAGGCTAGGCCTCCTTCACTACAGTCATGATAATCATCACCACAGTATAATAACTCTACAAGGAAGACACCACAAGAAAAACATGCGCCTTCAACCAATCTAGAATGGCCCTTGCTATGATTTTCGTCCACTGTACCCTATGGGGAAAAGGCATGGCTTATATGCCAAGCCGCATGGTAACTACTTTCATAGATGTCCTTTCATTTCAACTCCACAAAAATCCTTTGAATTAGAATGGCTTAATTTTGAGGATAGGAAGCCCCGAGGTCGTGAATTCATTTGCCCTCTAATAAAGACAGTAAGAGGCAGAACTAGAATTTTAACCACAGTTACTAGAATACATCCTAGCCTTTCATCTCCTGACCAGTCAATACAGCATCAAAAGACAAAGCCTTATCTAAACTATAAGACTGGCCATGTCACTGCCAGCAAGTCCAACCATATTAGTCCTCAGGCGAAGTGAGTGGCCCATCTCATTAGCTGACCTTTTGGAAGACAAAAGTTATGGTGATTTACTTGTATTTTTCTGTGATGTTGCGTCTTACCATAGATTATAAGACCAAACTGATGTTTCCTAAATTGAGCAAATTGAGCTTATGAAATTAGAATGAGTTTCTCAAACCAACATGACCTTGGGAATGATTAAGCTGAATCCCACGTCACAGTTCTCACTGATATTTAATTCATTTGAGCATCTGCATAAATAAAGCTTTTTCTTCTAGACTTCATACAACTTTAAGGGCAACAAGGAGCAGAGTTCACACTCATGCTGATATAATGACTAAATCTTAGCAAAGGTATGCTGATTAATTCAGCTTTTTATGCTAGAATCATAATCATTATTCTCCTCACTCAAACTCTTATTATACAGTAGCTTTTTTGTTTTAATATCAAATGATATGTTTTTAACTTGTCTTAGCTAGAGAATTAAGAAATAAACCAGTTACATTTTAAAAAATGATGATGATCCCTTAAAATTAGGTTAATTCATAAAAAATATTTATGTGAATATTTCTTGAAACTGGGTCATTCATTGGTAAAACTATTCCATTAAGCATCCTAAATTCATTTTACTTTTATTCTGTCAGGTATGTAAAATTATATGCAGAGTATTTAGAGTGTAAGGTATAGAAAGTTTGATTCAAATTCTTAGAAACTCAACTTCTTTCAGTTTCTCATGCTTTCTCTTATCTCAATGATTACACATATTGTTCTTTCTGAAATATTCTTTTATTCTACCTCCCTTTTCCTGCTTGCAGGCACAACAAACTCCTGCTTACCTTCTATGTCTCGGCTCAAACACTACTTTCACAGGATGTCTTCCCTGATCCCCAGTCTGGTCAGATTTTTATTATATATTCTAACAGAGTCCTCTATTTTCCTAGAATACTCATTTTTTCTCTTTTCTTTCTTGGTTATAAATCTGTCTTCATGAACTATAAACATCATAAGGGCAAGAACTTTGTCTTTCTTCCTCACCTCTGCATCCCCAATTCAGAGTTAGAATTCACTCAGTAAACATCTATTGAATGAGTCGGCTATACTGAGGAGTAACGCAAATTTATTAAAAAAATCTAGTAAGATAGAATGATGAAAATTATTGAAGGGATTACCACTGATCACTCTTTGTGTCACTCCCTCCTGAGGAGCCTGAACTGAAGATTCTGGATAATGATGTTAAATATTTAAATACGCATTTAAATACGCAGGAGGCCCATCTCTCCTGGGGATGGCAACTGGGAACACAACATGTGGCTTCTGGGGTAAGAATGTGTGGAGAGAGTGCAATCAAATCTGCTTCTATGGAGGATTATCTGGGGTCGGCCAGCATCAGATAGGATCTTAAGGCACAACTGTGAGCATCATACTTTCTCTCTATGGATACCAGGCAGGTATCAATAAGACAGGCATTTTTATTTCCACTTCTGTGATGATATCCCATCTACTTTAAAAATAAGGAAAATGGGTTCCAGAAAAGGCAGGTCAGCTGCTGAGGGGCTTCCTATATCTAGTGTCACAAACAAAAACTCTACTTCTTTATACATCTTAGGGCTAACCTTTCTAGACACTTCATTTTAAGACATTGCTTTGGAGTCAGATCATCTTGCCTAGGCCAAAATAAATGAACGGATGAATGAACGAATGAATGAATGAATGAATGAATGAATAAATAAATGAATGAAATCTCGTACAAGAAGGTATTTTAAGAAGTCCTGCAATCACCATTGATACAGTGGTAATTCCAATAGCCACTACAGAGTTGAGGCATTATAATACAATGCAATTGCAAAATTATAAAACTTTAGTTGTGTGAGACAAATTATTGAGAGCTGCTAGAGAGCTAACAGTTTCTTCACTCCTATTAAAGTGCATCTTTCTCTTTCTTACGTTTAGTCTCTCCTGGTCAGTAAAAGACCAACGTCTTTGACAGAGAAGGTGACAGGTTTGGCCCAATTTATAAGATCTTGCTTTCCCCAGCTTCCCTAACTGAACCTCATCTCATTCAAAACTAGATCAAGCCTGACTTGAAGCATGAGGTATGTTCCTCCTCTTTTCCGTCTCTTGGGTCACCTCAGGTTCTCAGTCACTGTGCAGGTTGTGCCCCACACAGGGAACCCAGCTGAGGGTGTGAGACAGGACTAAAAAGTGTCCTGGGCCCTACTTGCCAAGTGCCCAGCCTTGCTGGTCCACTCAGAGGAAGAGGCACTTTTGCACAGACGTACCCTGTGAGCTCGCAGCGACCCAAGTTCACTCCTACTCTGGAGTTCTGATGTTCCCTTCCTACCAGGCTCCTGTTCTGTCCTCATGTGTCAGCTCCCGATGTCAGGTCAGCTCTTCTAAACTTTCGTATCACTCTTGAGCCTGGAACTGCTTCTACTCCTGGAACCATGGTTCTACTGCTGAGGTCCTTCTTAGAATGCATCTTTCTTACTGAATATTTCTCTCTTAGACACAAAACTGCCCCCAGTGTGTTCTAATCACTGTGCCCATTCTTTGTGAGTCTCTGAGCTACTGTGTGTGCACATGCATGTGTGTTGTCATTCACAATTATTTGCCTGACATTTAAGATTTGTTTATCATTCTTTGCTTTCCTCCTCACCCGAACATGCTTAGTGATTTTCTAAAGTTGGGCAAGGCTCTGCCACAACTGCTGGTCCCAAGCCCCTAGCATCAGTTTTTCAGCCATTTGGCATATCTCTCTGTCCTAGGTTTTGTTTGAAATAGGACAGAATGACAGAAGCAAATTACAAATTGAAGAGCTTTGTTTTCTCTAACTCATATCTTAAGACTGGGAAAAGCTGGGGGAACTAACTCTTCCTTGAGGTTCCTATTTTAAAATCAACTAAAAGTCCTTTTGGTCATCTCGAGTAAATGAAATGTCTTCACAGGCCTGCAGAGAATGAAGCAAATGACAATTTTGGACTAAAAACGTAAACTTGAGTGGAGGATTTTGGTGAATGAGTGGAGCATATGCTCCATTTGGGCCATTCAAATTCGAGATTAAAAAGGACTCTGTGCCATCTGAAAAAAATTATGCTGAATTTGAATCCAGCCTACTGCTACTCTGTCCACACATTCTTTGCAAAGCTAGCTAATTTTGTGCAACTACTATCATTAATGCTATAAACTGTTTGCTTTTTCACCCACTTCCTACCAATTCCAATTCACTGACAGATACCTCCATTTGGGTGAGCTCCAGAGTAGCACTGCTGTGATGATCATTGTCAGCATCCTCCTTTTCATTAACTACTTAATGAGGATTTGCTATGAACAAGGCATTTTGCTGAGTGTTTTACCTAAATTATATATTTTAATGATGAGAACATCCTATAAATTAGTAAATACTATTACTCTTATTTTGTACATTCTCTCCCCTCTGGTTTCCAGACGTTTAAAGACTAGTTGACTTCCTTTTGGCTTCATGAGATGCTGTAGCTGTCAAAGGAATCTAAGTGACCGTGACATCATGCTTCTGTGCCTAGTTTTATAATGTAAATCAGGATCCACCATCTGTTTTTTTTTTTTCCATTTCCAAAATCTTCCATTCAGAAAAGAGAAGAATCACTTTGCTTCCGTTTATCGACCCAGGGAAGTCACATGGCAAAGGCTGAAGTCAATAGTGAAAATGTTTATCCTTTTTCAGAAGAGAGAATTGTAGGGAATGGCGGCATCAAATCTTTTGAACGACAATATAATCTTCCATCCTTTATCTCTTCAATAGGTATCATGTGTCTAGACAATCATGGGCTAGATTCAGTATGTGGTAGTCTAAAAATCTATAATTAAATTCCCATATGAAAAACTAACTCTTTACCATACTGAGATATAGTTGTTTTACATTCATGCCACAATATTTTAACAGGCATGGGCCTCTATGACTGAAACTTGAAGGTCATAGATAGAGCTGTCTCTTACTTAGCATTAACTGGCCGGTTTAATGCTATGGCTCATTTCTCTATTTTCTTTGTCATTCTATATGTATTTGGTTAAGTGGTAGAAAAACAATAAGCCCGATTTGACTTTTACTAGGTAGTAACTGCTGCTTCTAATTTAAATTGGAGATATTGAAAAATAGATAAACTTTTCAAAATTATAAGGGAAATACTAAGAAACAGATAGTAAGAAAGATTTCTTTAATATGTTTCACATTTGTTTGATCCATTTAAAAACACATCTCCAAAATGAATATATTTATACGTTATATAAACTGATTTTAGTATATTAAAAAAAACTCAGACTAAAACTTCTTAAAGAGATTCTATACTTTCTATATTTAAACCTAATTAGCATTTTAATTCATGATATTATTTATAGAAAAAATTTTCAAGCAGTATTATTTTCAGTTGTATTTTCTCCCCAACACCTGAATAGTAGGCTGAATACTGTTTTATTACTCTGTTCCCTTAGATCTCCAAGGCCAGAAAAACAAGCAAATAAAAACATCCTCCCCCCACCAAATAATCTCATGGATAGACTTTTCTACAGAAGGTCTTTTACCATGAATTTTTCCTAAATACCAGCTACCCTCTTATTGGTTAGTATGGCCTGGCAGATGAAAAAAAAAAAAAATGGTGTTCATTAATATGAACAGTTAGCTCAAGAAAAAGCAATACATGTTGGGATTCTCTTTTCCACTTAATACTCTTGGACTGGTTCTGGGCATGTGACAGGTTAGGGACTATCTGCACCCAAGTTTACACCTAAGAGTAAAGTGGTGGCTCCATGGTTGGGAGCTTTTGGTTTCTCCTTCAGCTCTCCATGAAGTCTAACAATCACTTTGTCAGAAATTATGGTGTGCTTGCTCTACAAGTCCAGTTCACAGAAGTGTCTCCTCCTTCTGTCTTACTTTCACTGTGGCAATTCCAACAAGACAATTCCTCTTTATCAGGAAGTCCTAGACGCTCCCATGAAGAACTTGGCTGTGGCCAGTAAATGCATGACTCGCACCTCCTATTTCAAATTTCTAGTTAGACTGGGGTCACTCCTTTTTCTAGACTGATGAAATAATGGGTAATCTCTCAACCTGAGTGGGGCCGAGGAGTTCTACAGCATTTTCGGGTTATTAAGCAGAACTATTGTGGCAAAATTCAAGAGTCTAGGAAAATTTTGAAATATATGAAATAACCTGATTGAAACCTAGAGACACAAAGTATCCTGTGTTTCCTCCTTACTTTGTCTTGTGATTAAATATGAAACGACCACAGGATTTAGGGTCAAAATTGGTTCCACTACTACTAATCTCTAGAGTTTTTTCTTTAATGCTAAAAAAGAAGAAGGGAAGAGAACTAAAATGGTAGCACTTAGTCTGTTCCAAGTGCTTTGAATTATGTTTTATATTGGTAGTACCTCATGGTCATTGTTAGAAATATCTTTTACTGTGCTGTACATATCAAAGAATTAACAAAAATCTGTGATAATTTAAATTCCATAAGTTCACTAGAGCTATATATATTTCATACCCAGAGAATTCAGTATCCCAACAGCCCTGTGGAATGGGCATTTAGTAAATTTCTTAGATGAACAAACTAATGCTAGAAGTGATGGAGAGAGATACAGTTTCCAACGTCATTCAGGGTATCAAGGGTCAGTTCCTAAAGAATGTGTGTCTTGTTATAATATGAATTCACTGAGCCAAAAATCTCTGAGGACTTTAAATGCCATCTAGCGGTAATTTCTGCAAACTGTAGACACAATGTCCTAAATGTCATTAAGTCACTCAGGAGCTTTCTTTGCAACTTCAACCCATTCCCACGACGGAAAATATTATAAGGAATCCTTATATATTGAAAAAGACTGACTTCCAGCATTCACCTCCTTGTTCTATGTATAGATTTCAAAGGGTTCAAGTTATCCCCAAAAATCTACTAAACACAGCAGAGTCAGAATAAAGAATAGCTTCTTTTTTTCCACCCCCAGAACAAAATAGGGATTAATAATTTTGAAGTGGAGGTCATTTTAAGCATATTTGTCTGAGAGTTAATAAACTACTGAATTTCTAATATCTGTTCATCTTGAATATAAGCACAGTGCAAAACAATTAGATAAGCAATTTATTAAAACCATTATTTACTGACTAAATCATCACTATATCAGCATCATAAGTTAATTCAGTTAGATATTCCAGGGGAAGGAAGGCAAACAAGACACAGTGAAAATAGGATTCCTGGATTTAGCAAAATAAAACATAGAATGCTCAGTTACACTTGACTTTCAGATAATATATATATATATATATATATATATATATATATATATATTTTTTTTTTTTTTTTTTTTTTGGTGTGTAAATCTATCCCTTACAATATTTGGGACATCGTTACATTAAACAATCATTATTATTACTAGTAGTAGTATTAGTATTAGTATTAGTATTTTTGTATTAGTTTTTTTGTCTTTCTAGGGCCACACCCGCAGCATATGGAGGTTCCCAGGCTAGGGGTCTAACCGGAGCAGTAGCCACCAGCCTACACCACAGCCACAGCAATGTCAGATCTGAGCCACATCTGTGACCTACACCACAGCTCATGGCGATGCTGGATCCTTAACCCACTGAGCAAGGCCAGGGATTGAACCTGCAACCTTGTGGTTCCTAGCTGGATTCGTTTCTGCTGCGACACGACGGGAACTCCCCTAAATCATTATTTATTATTTATTCTTCACTAAACATTCTAGATTTTTATTTGGCAATCCTTAAGGAAAATATGACATATGGTTTCACTGGTAACTGATTCATTCTGATTAATAAAATAATAACTAACATTTTTATAGTAATTCTTTTTAAGCATTTTATTTTGTTAATTCATTTAGTCCTTAACACAATCCTATAAGTTACTACTGTTACTATGTAGAAAATGAGACTACTGAGATACTAACAGCTAGAGTTGCTTATCTATAGTCACACAACTGGTTAGTGGCAGAGGAAGAGTTTGACCCAGGTAGTTCTGCTATAGAGTCTACCATCCTAACATTACAAAATACTGTATCTGGTCAAACTTATCAATTAATTTAAAATTAAGTCTATAAACTCCACACACATTGACATGTTTTGAAAAGATGATTCAAAAGACTTTTAACAAGCACCTACTTTAAACAAAGCCTCTTTATTGGACACAAACACTAAAATTAATACTCCATCTTCACTGAATATACTTTACTCTCTTCAAATGTAAATTAGTAGTGTTTCAGGGTCATTGCTAGGATTCCCTGCTACTACACTACATATATCAAAGAACCAATTAACAAAAACCTGTGATTATTTAAATTCCATAATTCCATATATTAGACCTTAATTCTATCTATCTATCTATCTATCTATCTACTTACCTACTTACATACCTATTTATCTTTCATAGTCAGAGAGTTCTAGAGATACAGAAACCAATATAGATCCTTTTATCAGAGTGTAAGTCTGGTTCTGTCATAGGGAAGAAAAAAATCTGACCCCGTACTAGATATGTTCCTTTTCCTTTAACTTTCCTTTAATCTTTGTTCTCTGTCACTTGTGCTTAGTCATCCTGGTGCTGAACCTTTTGCAAAAGGATGCAGCCTATAGCCTGAAATATACAGAATGCCTATTCTTAAAGCTATCGCCTCTAAGAATATTACATTTTTAGACAAAAAGTTGCATAACAGAGAATAACATCTGCTGGAGGTTTACAGAACGTCATGACGTGACCTACAGGGACATCCGCAAAAAACAAAGCATTTTTGCAACAGGAAGTTTGAAACAACTAACCCCCCCACTCCCTTTTCTTGTATACAAGGAGCCTGACTTCTGACTGAGGGGGGCATAGTTCCTTGAGACATTAGTCTGTGATCTTCTCAGTCTGCTGACCTCCCAAATAAAATCATTATTCCTTGCCCCAACAATTCATGTCTTGATTTACTGTCCTGCAGTGAGCGGAATGAGCTTGGACACTGTAAGAGTTCTAGGTAAGTACGTCTGATACACTTTATTTCCTATGGAGTTAGGAGAAACTAAAGATTTGTCTTTGGACTCATTCATTTAATAAAAGTCAGATCAGCATAAGGCTGAATTTTTGAATTCTGCATAGTGGTATTGCAACATTGCTTTAATCTGAAGTGTCTGATTCTCTACTTCTAAAGAACAATTAAATTCACTCTAATACTTTTCAATTTATCATATCTAAGCAAGTTCCATTAAAATGGTAGTCTCTAAATAAATATGTTTATCAACCAGGCCATAAATTACCACTCCTTTTCTCTCAAATTTCACCTTGTGCAAAAACCCCTGGGTATGCATACACATTTTTATGCCCAATCTAGACCTAAAAACATCAAAGTCTCTGGGGGTGGGATTTAGGAATCCATATTTTCAGCCAGCTCATGCCTGCTGATTCTGATGCAGGGGGTCTCTAAACCACGCTTTGAGAAAACGACTTTGACACCTACATGCAAGAAGATACAAGCAGCTGGTGGAGTACTTTTTTCCCACTTAGAGCTTTAAAGTGGCTTTATTTTTAGAATTTCCCCTATTTCCCATGATGGAGCTCTGAGGCAGCTGTAGAAACATACATCTATACATTTAGTGTTATATTCTAAGTACTCTTAGATCCATTATCTTGTCTTTACAACTCCTCCCACATCATCAGGCATATGCCTGAAAGAACAGATGTGTCCTGTGGTACTCACAAAGGGCCATCAAATTCTACAGCTTTGGGGATTAAAATCCACAGTGCTTCCCATGAAAGAAACAAAGGCTGAGCCTCAAACAGGTAGAAGGATGTTGGCAGCAGGGAGAAAGGTGACTTAGAGTTTAACTGGAATAACAGTTACTCAATTACCCTTGCTTTTATTTTATTCACTCACTTTAGGCCCTCTTAACCATATTTTGTTAGTTAACTAAGTTGCTTATAAAATGGCAATAATAATTATACAGTTCTGTAATGATACTTAATACAATTTTGAATGCAATCTATAAAATTTTACTTTATTTCTAATTTTAAAATTATAGATATCATGTAAACAGGTACTAATTAGTAATAATTATAGGTAAATGTTTCTCTTACATGAGATATAAGAAGTCATATGAGATATAAGAAAGTTTCTCTCTTTCTTATATGAGATAATCTTGGATGAAAAGCTTTTCGTCTGCTTTTAGCTTTCTCTATCAAAAGCCACTGAGCATATAGAAGGAAAAAAAATATGGGACAACAGAAATCATATTCAAAGAAACTGTAATTTGACTTCTTAAGTAAGGAAAACCTGCAAGAAACATTTTTAGAATAATGATGCATTCATAGTTACTCAACAGAGGTGAATTCTACAGTGTGTTTAGCGTTCCATTTTACTGGAAAATAGTGGCTATCCTAATATGGATTCGAAGTTAAAATTTAATGCATGCCAGTTACAAAAGACTCTCTTTGGGATGAAGAGAGAGAACTTTACCCTGTGAATACAGAGATGGCAAAGCCAAAAAGTATGAACATTTGCAGAAGGACAAATTTTACAGTAAATTATTCTAAAGTTCCAATGAAAATCTGCTGTCATGATAAGCGAGAGGGAAACAGAGTTTTAAGGAAAATTATCAAATGTACTTTTCAGCCAATTAGAAATGTTTTAAGTGCTTGAATTGACAAACATTTGAGTGCTTACGTAAACTTCTCTAGCGAATGAGCCCCTTAGCTCACAGGAACTGTTCCTTAACAAGCAAAACTATTTACATGCTACTTTCCATGATTAGAATGGTCAATGTACAGAGCTCATTTTATTCATGACAAGGGTGGACTCTTCTACAGGCACACCTGGGCTACCAGTAGCTTATGTGCAACATTCTTTCTTTTCTAATTTTTTTTGGCAATGGCATGCAGCAGCTTGATGTGGGATCTCTGTTCCCCAAAAGGGATTGAATCTGGGCCATAGCAGTGAAAATGCCTGAGTCCTAACCACTAAACCACCAAGGAACTATTTTCTCCCATTCCGTAGGTTCGTAGGTTGTTTTTTTATGGTTTCCTTTGCTGTGCAAAAGCTTGTCAGTTTGATTAGGACCCATTGGTTTATTTTTGCTTTTATTTCTGTTGCCTTGGGAGACTGACCTGAGAAAATATTTGTACTGCTGATGTCAGAGAATGTTTTGCCTATGTTCTCTTCTAGGAGTTTGGTGGTGTCTTGTCTTACATTTGTCTTGAAGCCATTTTGAGTTTATTTTTGTGCATTGTGTGGGGATATGTTCCAGTTTCGTTGATTTACATGCAGCTGTCCAGTTTTGCCAGCACCATTTGCTGAAAAGACTGTTTTTTTCCCATTTTATGTTCTTGTTTCCTTTGTCAAAGATTAATTGACCATAGGTGGCTGGGTTTATTTCTGGGTTCTCTATTTTATTCTATTGGTCTGTATGTCTGTTTTAGTACCAGTACCAACTGTCTTAATTAATGTAGCTTTGTAATATTGCCTGAAGTCTGGGAGAGCTATGCCTCCTCGTTGGTTTTTGTTTCTCAGGATTGCTTTGGCACTTCTGGGTCTTTTATGGTTCCCTATACATTTTTGGATTGTTGTAGTTCTGTGAAACACGTCATGGGTAATTTGATAGGGACTGCATTGAATCCGTAGATTGTTTTGGGTAGTATGGCCATTTTTATGATATTAATTCTTCCAATACAGGAGCATGGAATATCTTTCTATTTCTTTGAATCCTCTTTAATTTCTTTGATTAATGTTTTACAGTTCTCAGCATACAAGTCTTTCACCTCCTTGGTCAGTTTTATTCCTAGGTATTTAATATTTTGGGGTGTGATTTTCAAAGTCATTTTATTTTTATATTCCTTTTCTAATATTTCATTGTTAGTATACAGAAATGCAACTGATTCCTGAATATTAATCTTGTATCCTGCTACTTTTCTGAATTCATTGATCAGTGGAGCAGTTTTTGTGTGGAGTCCTTACGGTTTTCTATGTATAGTATCATGTCACCTGCCTGGAGTGACAATTTTACCTCTTCTCTTCCAGTTTGGATATGTTTTATTTCTTTCTTTGTCTGATTGCTGTGGCTAGGGAATTCCAATACCATATAGAATGAAAGTGGTAAGAGTGGGCATCCTTGTCTTGTTACAGATTTTAGTGGCAAGGCTTTCAGCTTTTCTCCACTGAATATTATATTGGCTGTGGGTTTGTCGTAAATGGCTTTTATTATGTTAAGGTATGTTCCCTCTATACCCACTTTGGTAAGGGTTGCAACTGACAAGGGCTTTATCTCTAAAATATACAAATAACTTATACAAGTCAACAGCAAAAAAACCCAACAACTCAATTGAAAAATGGGCAAAAGACCTGAATAGACGTTTCTCCAAAGAAGATATATAGATAACCAACAGGCACATGAAAAAGTGCTCAACATCACTGTTTATTAGAGAAATGCAAGTCAAAACTACTATGAGGTACCACCTCACACTTGTCAGAATGGCCATCATTAACCAGTCAACAAATAACAAATGCTGGAGAGGGTGTGGAGAAAGGGAACACTCTTACACTGTTGGTGGGAATGTAAATTGGTCTAACCACTATGGAAAATGGTACGGAGGTGCCTCCGAAAACTAAATATAGAACTACCATATGACCCAGCAATCCCACTCTTGGGCATATATCCAGACAAAACTTTCCTTTAAAAAGACACATGCACCCACATGTTCATTGCAGCACTATTCACAGTAGCCAAGACATGGAAACAACCTAAATGTCCATTGACAGATTATTGGATTAAGATGTGGTATATATACACAATGGAATACTACTCACCCATAAAAAAGAACAAATAATACCATTTGCAGCAACATGGATGGAACTAGAGACTCTCACAGTAAGTGAAGTAAGTCAGAAAGAGAAAGCCAAATACCATAGGATATCTCTTATATCTGGAATCTAATATACAGCACAAATGAATCTTTCCACAGAAAAGAAACTCATGGACTCGGAGAAGAAACTTGTGGTTGCCAAGGGGGAGGAGGAGGGAGTGGGATGGACCTGGAAGCTGGGGTTAGTAGATGCAAACTATGGCATTTAGAGTGGATAATCAATGAGATCCTGCTGTATAGCACAGGGAATATATCCAGTCATTTGTGATGGAACATGATGGAGGATAATGTTAGAAGAAGAGTATATGTATATATGTGTGACTGGGTCACTTTGCTGTACAGCAGAAATTGATAGAACACTGTAAATCAACTATAATGAAAAAAAAATCATATAAAAACAAAAGAAAAAAAAAGACAGCCAAGCAACCCCTGCAACATTCTCTCTAAAGAGGAAATGAAAATAATGTTTTGAAACCATTCAAGCACTTTTAAATGCTTGGTTTGTACATATATGGACAATTGATAAAATTGTTTGTGAAATTGAGTAGGTCTATCATAAAAAGAGAAGCAGTGAATTGGAAAGATAATATTTACAAATACACGTATTTTGCTATATTGAAAAAATCATGAAAAAATTCATGGGGGAAAAAAGCCTACTAAGGTTAGACTTAATTCTACATGATGTCAGATGCAAATAGTCATGAAAAAAATGGCACTCAATGGAAAAGAGAGAAAATGTGTTTTGCAGTCAAGTTCTGATATTTGTAGGATGAAGTCATATAACCCCATTGTTTTTACATGTTTTGGAACAGAATACATAAGTAATTTATATGTGTCCAAATTATAATAAAGATACAGATAATGGAAAAGTCCTTTGAAAACAGCAAAGTGTTACAGAAACACAATTTAATTAATACAGAATATTCTAAAGTGGTTCCTGGGGATGTTAAGGTAGTTATTTTTAAAAATCATTCTGTGATCAAATAAATTGAAAATCACCAAATAAAACAAATCTCTTTCCTACAGGATTCTTAAGCAACCCATGTTAATATTCATCTGAATCAGTAAGAACAGAGAAGAACACACAGGCTTTACTAAATGTATTTTAGCATAGAATATTCTTTTTTCTTTTTTTTTTGAAAACCTTACAGAAGCAGTGTTTGGCAGGGCACATTTTGGAAAACGCTGACAAAATTGATCATTTGGAGAGAAAGGGAACCTAATTTGCTTTAGAGTACACATATTTTTAGGATGAAAGGGTGAAATACATTATTCTAATTTCATTGGTTCATAATCAGATTGAAAAGAAGAGCTTTTGGAAATTCTGAGTCTATAGTCAGGAGAACTGAATTCTGATAGTAGATCTATCTGAAGAAAAGAAGCACCTGGAAAAACAGAAATTTTGAGTGCCAGGGCCAGAAGCTAAGAGAACTAAGACTAAGGTCATCTATGGCAGCAAGCTGGCCCTTCGGATCAAGGACAGAGCTGATACTCCACAGAGATGAGAATGAGCTGATGATAAATAGGCAAACAACCTTCCAAGGGCAGGCTGGAGCTGGAATGCAAGACCAAAGAACAGATAAATCAAGCAACAAAGCTCAGGCGGGCAGAGGGCACAAAAGGAGGGCAGTCACAGAGAGTAGTGGGCAAGCTAGAGGGAGGGTGAGGTGTTGGAAATCTTGACAGACCTGGGCAAACAGTCTAGGTGATGAGTTAAGTCAGAACTATGGTTGGCCTTGATACTGAAGCCACAATCTGTCCTGGCCAAGGAAATTGTTATCTGTTTTTCTCTGAAATACACATTAATTCCAGCAAGTCATTAATTGGAAACTAATTAATTGGTAGGTAGCTATGCCCATAGGCACATCTTCAAGGATATGAGAGAAGGTTCTAACCACGGGTTAACACAGATACTAGCATGGCTGGATAGACCAGTGCTTTCAGGGAGACATACTACACCGAAGAACTGCAGTAACAGCATAAAACAAAGACAACTAGAAACTTCACTGAAGCACTGGTTTCCTCACAGAAATGCTAATTTAATAGTGAAAGAGAAAATGAACGCAATATTTGCTATCAATAATTTTATTTTATGTTTACACTAGCTAGCAAATAAATACTTCATAAATGAAAGATACCTTAATCATGAATGTAAATGAAAATTGAATTGATCTAGTCATCACAGAACCACTCACTGGCCTCAAAGAAAAATTACAAAGGTCTCTAGAATAAACCAAAATAACCAAAATAGGTGAGCCTGACTACAGCCAAGAATGATGGGCAGACAAGTGTTTTCTAAAGTATGGTGTGTGCACCAAGGATAGGCCATCGAGTTTCAGGAAGAAAATGCTAGAATTTCCATCCTATTTCCCTTTTGCTTTATTTTAAACCAAAAAAAAAATAGGAATCACATTTTCTGAATAGTTAACGTATTTGTGTTCAATGTTTAGTAACACTGTATGAGTATTTATTTTTTTACAGTGTGAAAACAAATTAGAGGGCAAGCTGGATCCACAGAAATACCACAAGCTCTCCTTCAAGAAAGGTATAGCCAGAGGTATGGTGGTCAGCATAGGGCATTACAACAACTCCTTCTTAAAAGGAGTCACCTCTCTCATTAAACAGTCTACAAAATACTGCGGTAAAAATCGCTGTGTGAGCTCCCTGGTGTGTTGAATTCCGCTGTACTGCTGTGCAGTCTTTAGGAAGCCTCCCAGACTCTCTTTAGCCTCATAAAACAGACATAAATTAGTCACTGAGAGGGCAGACTTAAAGACAAAATGAGATCACCAATTCAACTTGATTCCCATTTTATATGAAAGCCTTTACAAATGCTGATCTTATTGGAAACACTATTCCCAAGTTCTAATTTTTACTCATTGGCATACTTTCAGTACATATTTTTAGAAGAGAACTGTCCCTTTTCTTGTAGCTATATTTTGTTAATACAAAAGATAACATACAAATTAAAATTCATTTGCACACAAAGGAATTATAAGTCATTCAATTCTCATTATTATAAAAACATGAATGGGCCTGCTAGGCATGTACAATTCTTAGAAGTCCTGCTGTTCCGTTTTTCAGTGGTTTCAAATATGGCTTCTAGGCAGAAGCATCAACTTCCCACATTTCTGTTTATTGCTTTTGGAGTGGTAAATCTATGACAATTAGGGCATTAACAAGCATACGTGCAGGCAGACACAGTGCTCAATGTATCTTCTAGTTCCTTGCACCTGATATTATATTTTGTTGTAGTAGGTGTCTCAAAAATATTTATTTGAATTTTTAAAATTATAAAGCCATTTAAAAGAACTTCTAAACCACAAAGCTTCTGTCCAATTTTTATGTACCGTTGAGGATTACCTTCTCAAAAGTGTACCCTGAATTTAATCTAATCTATTCCTTCCTACCACCACCAGAACTATTGCTTTGTGTATTTTTCATGATATGCTGTATATAAATACTAATGTATTAGTACTTCTTAATGGCTTGATACATCTCATTGACTTTTTTAGGGAATTCTTTTATTTCAAGCTGTTTATAGAGATAAAACACAAAGAAATGACGCAAAATTAGGATGATCTCTTTTAGATCTGCCTGATAACTGAACCCAAGCAGGCTTACTATTTACTATATATGAAATATGGAAATAGCGAGCTGGAAGTCAGAATAGCCCTTCACATTGCCAAATGTTTCCTAGTGCCCTAGAGGTCCCTTGATCCTTGAAAACTTTTCCTTGAGCTCCTCTGTAAATAAATTGTCCAGAGGGCAAGGAAAGTTATAAGTTTTATGACTAGAATACTCCCTTTTAAAAATCTGAAATGGACCAAATTAAATAAGGCTTATTTAATTTGAAAACCTAAATTCAATTGCCTTCGTACTCATTTCCACAAAATTAGTATTGAAATGAAGCTGTGTAGGGCTAGCTGCAATTTTGACAAAGGTCAGCATTAAAATGTGCAGTCTTACAACTCTATTAATTCTACTAATTTTGTTGAAATACCATGCAGACTACCCTAAATTAGCAAATATCTCATGAAAGAGACCAAAAGGTCATTTCCTAGGTAACACTGTGACATTTTTATTCCTCTTAGTTATATTATGCTACGCTTTATGAAACCTGAAAAAATTTTTAGTAGACAATTATGGACAGTGACTTATGCGTTTTCTAAAATCACCACCAATAAATAGGACAATGACTATATACACAGTGTATTCACTCTTAGAGAATTTATGATGTCTTATTTTTTAAAAAATTTTTAATCAGTCCAAGTTAATTCGTAGAGTGCTCCTTGTTCAGCTGCATCTACTACAGCAAAACATTTCTTCACAACTTATAAGATTATCATCAATAATGCTCCTACTTCTGGTAGAGTGTCACTAACTATCTGAACTCCATGCTGCATTTTAGTCAGTTTGTATAATTTGAGCATAAATAAATTTACTCAATCTGTTGAAAAGTCACCAAAAATTAACATTAAAAACACACAGCCAGTCTAAAAAGAGTATGATTTCAGTAGAGAACATTGCCAAGTAACATAATTTTCATTTTAAGTTATCAATAATATTCTTACTCTTCTCAGGTAAACAGTCTGAAAAAT
Organism: Catagonus wagneri; assembly: GCA_004024745.2. NCBI lineage: Eukaryota > Metazoa > Chordata > Mammalia > Artiodactyla > Tayassuidae > Catagonus > Catagonus wagneri. Next base: position 7,750,942 of record PVHT020004020.1, read on the forward strand.
AACTGATGCTACCCAGATAAAAATACTTAAAATGTTTGTTTGCTAATGCAAATCTATGTAGTTTATCAACACTGCTCACAGTTTGCAGCTGATCTAAGGATACATTACATTTCATAGTTTCATTGGAAATTTCCTTTGGGGGAAGTGACAAAATTATGTATGCACATCTTCATAAATGGTGGTGTCAGATAATGCTCTCCAGGGATTTCAGAAGCCACCAGAAAGAGAAAGAAGGGAGTTATTTATTGCTGGGTATCCACTGTGTGCTTCCCCGTTCTGTCATTTGTTTTATTTAATCCCAATAAAACTAAGTATAGGAGATAACAATAGTTTGATTTCAAAAAATTTTTGTAATTAAATGTTCATTTATTTTATAACAGGGTTTAAACTGACCATGTATGAGGCATATCCAACTATGAGTCAGGAATGATTGCCTTATGACCTTTCAACTTAGGTGTAGGGAAGAAAGGCAGAAACTGCAATTTAACCTATATAGGTTTTTGCAAAACACATTGGTAGAAACTTCTTATTCAAATTTTAAGAGACTGTCAAACATATCAAGTGATGGAACAACATTTTTTCAGAGGTCTGAGAAATACCATTCACTTAGGACTGCCTGTGGACTTAACACATGTTTGCCATGTTTATATAGGAACGGCATAATGATTCCATGGTTGATAAGTAGCTCAGGGAAGCTAATCAATTAAGATCACTTCTGAAAAGTCCACAAGAACACTTGCTTTAGAAATATCTGAGATTTTGACTGGAAGAAACATTACCGTAATAATAAGAATAAAATGTTAGACTGATATTTGAATACATGAGAATTCCTTAAAGGAATGCATAAGAATTCCTTAAAATATATCACAATTGGGTAAAGCATGTTTCTTGCGGTTTCATTTACAACAATTCTATTTCCAGATATTATCTGATTAGGTTTTGGAAAATACCATCAAACTGAAGTAAAACTCTCATTAATAGAGGATTACATGTATAGTTGGCATATAAAAGAAATTTCTTAAAGTATAATAAGCAGGAGCTTGATAATTAAGGAAGAGAATGTAAATGATATTGTTTCTTTTCTGAAGAGCTATTTCTCAGAATTGATGCACTTGACTTAAGAATATAGACAAAATTGATAAACTCAGAGGTCTCAAATAAGGATAACACTTGGTTCTTCATCAACAATTTAAATCCCAAATCCCCCTATACATTATCTATAAAAATATTAATCTTATTTTCAACAAAGACATTAGCAAATATAACAAGGTATAGCTGAGCAGATTATATTCTCTTGAGGAAAAAATGCTAAAATTAGTCACAGTTCTGGAGCATTTTCTTGCATGATGTCAAAAAAGAAAAAATAAGTAAAGATGTCAGTTTACTTTGCCTTGGAGATTCTGAATATGTTTTGACACAAGAAAAAATAGACATATACTCGAAGAACTGGTCCTTGAATTGACAGAAACTCTGTCACCAACAGAACAAATCAATTTCACCATGCAAGTCACTTTAAGAAGACAGATGAAAAGCCATCTTAAAGAAAAGTGATGGATGGAGGTTTGCATTGAACATTACACCCTGATTCATGTACAAATATGTGTTTTATTTTTATCTTTCTAAAGAAATTTGCCATTGGCAATACCTTTAGTGGATATTTTTAGAGTCTTCCATCCTGTCTGTATTACTTATGAGGTGTAAAATATTTTGTCTTATTCCACATGGCATTATGACTCACAAATAATGTTAGCCATACCCAGTTAATCTGAAATATGACTGGAAAGTTTCCAATTTTAAAAATATTATACAGTGGCAAAGAACAAGTTTAATTTCACCATTCAAGTCTAACAAACGGAAAGGACATTTTCCATGGTTTCTTCTAATTAAGAACTTGAAAACTTCCTAAAGGCTATATATTATAAAAATTTAGGTCCTTTATTAAAAAGGTCAGACCTTTAATACGAACTTTTAGATTTCCTTTTCAAATATTTAAAAATTTGAGGACATTAGCAGTTAGTCTCTTAAACTGGGGACCAAAATTACATGCAATATAGGCCCAAATCAATAACTTGATCAATACTTTGATCTATCCATTTATTTTTTTCATTCAGCTATATTTGCTGAATGCCTACCATGCCTCAGGTATTGCAACAGGTATTGACAACAGGCTGAGAAAATAAAGACAGACATGGTTCCATCCTTCCTGGAACAAATAATCTAGCATAAAACACAATTTCCAGTAGAGTATGTTAATGTGGCAGTGAGAGAATTACAGGAGACACAGCAGTATTCAGGAGAGAACTGATACCAGGTTTGGCAGCAAACCCTTTCTAGAGGAAAGCGCATCTAAATTCTAGTTGAAGGATTTAACGAACAGAAGCCTGGGGATGTTGTGGGACAAGGTGTTCTTTTCATTCTTTTCCTCTAGGAAAAGGACATTTAGAAAGAAATGGGAAGAGAAAGATGGTGTTTGGCTTGAGAAACTGAAGCAAATTTAGAAGTATAGTAAGAAATGAAATGGGGCCAAATCAATCATACAAAGACTTTTAGGCTATATTAAGGTATCTGCATTTTATTCTAAGGCTGAAAGGGAGCAATTGAGGTTTTTTTTTTTTTTAAAGAATAAGAGATTTATACGTACACATTAGAAAAAAAAATCGTAATGGTTATAATTTGGGAAACAGGTTTTAGAGAGTAAGACCAGAAACCAGCAGGCTGGTTAGGAGGCTGCTTCTGCAAAAATCCTGGTGAAAAAGAGGTGGTAGCCTGGATCTTGGAAGTGGCAGTGGGGATAGTGAGAAGCGAAAGAATTTTAAAGCAGTTGAATCCTTTGTTCAGTAGTTGAAACAACCACGACTTACTGAATTTAGTTAATATGACTGTGTGGAATTGGTGAAAGTGTGTGGCGTTGTCAGGAACACAACAAGCAGAGAAAGGTGGCCTGAAGGGCAGTGGGAAGCATGGGCTAGAAGGACAAAGAAAAACGAAGTTTGGTGTCATGCAAACTGAATAAAAGGAATGGTTTCTGAAAGAGGTAATGTCTTAGGAGCATGAACAGTGTGTTGTTCACTCAGGAGCCATCACTGTTTATTAGGGTGCATTACAAATATTTGTCAAGAGAATGATTTAATTTAGTAGTATAACTATTGCTACATATAAGACAAGGCCATGAGGCAGAGTTCTGGGATGATAAATATACTATATATCTATATCTATATCTATATACATACACACATATACATATATATATATTCAATAAGCTCATAGAATAGTAAAAGGAAACAGAAATAAATAATTTTTCATAATGAATAGTAATGAAAAAATTTAATAAAGCTTCAGGTCAATAAAGATCCAGATAGAATGTTAGGGGAAAGTAAAGAAAAAAAGTGAGTATTTCTGTGAGAATAGGAAAAGTAAGCCCAAGAAAGAAGAGACTGAGAAGAGACTACTGGAAATTTCAGATGACTTGGTAAGAACAGTTTTGTACATAGCAAATCTGGTTTGATGAGGGGTGACATTTACTATTTTAATTGTTTTCACTATTTCAGAAGTACACTAAAGCACCACAGTTCTGAAATTCATAAGTACAGCATAAAATTCAGTTAGAGTAGAACTCCTATCTTTCAAATAAAATGACCTTATTATGGAATTAAGCTGTCTTACTCTTCTTTGCCACAGAAGACATTAACAAATCTGTGCATACTTGAAAGTACTCCACACGTAAGTGCATTTCAAGAAGATTGTTTTAAAAAGCACTGAGTGTAACCTATTTCATTTGCAAATGATAAACAGACTCTGCAGTGTCTATGATTTCCTTCTATAAGCAGGCTCTCTTATGAGAATGTATTCAAATCATTCCATTGCTTAGCAACCACAGGTAAAGAGCTAATAAGTCATGAGTCATGATTCTATGGGAACAACATGCAGGTCAGTGACATGGTTTCAAGGCAGTTTGGATTCCTGCTGTGATGCTTTCAAACCAATATTGACACCAAGCATTAGAATAGATGAGGGTTCAAATGCAAATGGTCTCATAATCAATGGAACTGACATACATAGTGTGATCTGGTACACTCTGCTGCATCAATCTGACAGGAGCATCTATAAATCAACATCTGAGTAAATATAGCACACAAAAGTGGATTCATAAGGCAATTCTGTTTTATCAATTTAGTTAAGCCAAAGAGGAAGGCACCTTTAAATTAGTACGATAGCAACGACCCTGATTTTGCCCAATGAACAGGAAATATTCTAAGCAAGAGGAACTGTGGATAGTGAGACATTTTTAGAAAATATTACCTGTAACCACTGTGACTGGTCGTTGTGGCCTGAGGTCCAGGCATTCACTTTGCCCTGCTTGTCCAGCCGAGCTTTCCTTGGTTCCCAAGTGAACATGTCCATATTGAGAGTTCTGAAGATGCTGGAGGCAGTGATCTGATAGTCTTGTATATGTCCTGATTTCATCCCCAGAGGCTCAGAACAGCCTGGAAGAAAATGAGAAGGGCTCCATGAGAAAAATAATTTATCGCCGTGGAACTTTTCTGCATTCATTTTGGATAGGCAAAAGAAGATTAAGCACAATGCTATTCGTTCCCCCAAAGAGAGAGCATCTAAATTCAAAAAAAGGGCTATAATCAGAAATAAATCTAGAACAAAATCGAAAAACAAGATAGCCAATTTAAGCTATTTTATCTGAATATATTTTGGAAAAATTGAAAACAAGACAGACAATTCAAACTACTTTTCGGTGATAGATGATTTTGCAAAATGAAAACAATGCTGAAATGTTCTCTCCTGTCTCATTACTGATCACCTCATGACTGTTCCCTGGTTTTCAATAGTTTCATTTTGTCTTTAAAACCAGAACATTTTATCCAAAAGTATATTTTGTTTTCTCTTATTTGTTTCCATAACTCAACAAATGAAAATTCCCTCAGTGCAAAGGCATTTTTCATAAACTGCTCCAACGGTATATTCTAAACTGGACAGCATTTTGTTTTCCAAGAAACCTATTAATCATTATCATTGATTCCTATAGTACTAACAAGGCTTCTTCTGGAAGGTAGGCAGGTGATATTATTCTATGTATACCATGTACTCCACATTGTGCTAGTACAGTATTTAAACTAATAAATAACAGAAAAGAACAAGCTATTTATAGTAAAGACCATTACTGGACAAGCCTTTATATAAACTATGTTTCAATCATACTAAATAGGCTCCGGTGTTGAATATCTTTTGAAGATTCTCAAATCTGCCACATACATTTTCACATTTGAAATGGTGCAACATTTGACTGTTCTTGAAAAATCCTGTGTGTGTGAATGTGTGTGTGTGTACATATACATAGGATTTCCCAACTTTGAACTGCAGCTGTGAGAAAATTACATTCACAAGGGTTGTAACAGGAAGCATGATTCTATTATCATATTATCCAGTGGTTGAGCCTTCCATATGTAAAATTTTATATTTTGACCAAGGAACATACCAAATAAGTTTAATCATCAAGAAAGCCAAGATAAAAGAGGAGGCTTCAGGAATCTCAATTTCTTCTCATTCCCTACTTACTAGCTCTGTGGTCTTGTACCCATTATTTAACCACTGTGTGCCCTCAAGCTTCTCATCTGCAAAGTGGTGATAATAATAAAAATTATCTCCAAGAAGTGTTCTAAAAAAATTAATGAAATATTTACAGTGATGCCCCGCCCAGGTAGCTCAGTCAGTAGAGCATGAGACTCTTAGAAACAGTGCTGGCATATAGCTAGCGTTAAGTAAGTGTTAGCTATTTTTATTATTGGAAAAAGATCATTCTAACATATGACGATATTAAGTCCCCAAATTAGCATATATATGAACACTAAAGAATATCTTATGACTGGCTGCAGTTTCTAAAACTAGACCATTTTAAGTCCAGACTCTAAGAGAGGTGGTTTAAACTCTTCATTGATAGAAATAATTCTTAACTACAATTACTTGTTTTCTGTCCTAGTCACTCAAACTTTCCTTCCTGAGGCTCCTCCATGTTTACCTTCACCTCCACATTCTAGGAAACTCTTATCCTATGCAAATTTGACAAAAACTGACATGCAGGGTGAGCCACCTGGATGTCTTAGATCAAGTCTTGCAGAGTTGTAAGCACAGGAAACCTATATTTCAAGTCCTGTGATATAAATTGTTCTAAATCCTAAATATAAATTCTGGAAAAGAAAGATTTCATGACCTATCTTAAAGATTCTGGAAAGTTCTAAAATGTTAATAGCATGCTGTCTGTCCTCAAGCAGTTCTAAGTTAACGTGCCTTGTCTGTGTTATGGATTTATGACTTGTTCTTCTATTATTACCAGAAACCCTCTACCTAGACCAGACCTTGCTATTGGAATCTTTGTAAAATGGCTCGGCTTGCAGAAGAGACACAGGGAAAATAAGTTTTTTTTTTCCTTTTGTGATATAATACAGTATTTGAAGTAATGGATAGATAAGGGATACCTTTACTTTGACCATTTCTGCTTAGTTATAGAACTCATTTCATTGCCCACTCTTGCCTAGTACTTAGCACAGAGGAAGTGCTGAATAATTTGTTCAAAGAAAGAATTATCCCTCTACTAATTATGGTCATGATTCATTTCATTCTAAACATCTGAAGTCATCTTTCTTCCAGAGAATTTAAGGAATTTTCTTTCTAAGTGTCTGGGAAAAGATTAACTGCTGATCTTCTAGGCAGGCTGAGAGATCTTAAAACAGTTCACTGAATACAATAAGACAGCCTTGGGCTGTTCAGTGGTTGCATGGGATTATGGGAAATAGTTTGGTACATTATATTATTGTTTATTTCCAAGTGTTACCACTAACCTCTCTGTCAATTTGCCTAACAACACAAGTTTCCCTTCTCATCTGTAAGATTTCTTATGTATAAATTAACTCTTTTACCAGCATGGATAGCACCTGAAAAAAATTAAGTATAAACAAAAAAATTGACTATTTCTATAATGAGGTGCCCTAGCTCTTAAAAGCATTCGTTGAGAGATATTATTCTCTGCATGCGCTTTTCAAAATCAATTTCTGGGGCTAGGAGATGGGGGTCTGGCTTCTCTTTGAAAATATAAAAATATCTAAATTGTCAGATATAACCTCTCATCTAACTTGAAAGTAAAATATATTCATATCTTAGGGGTGTAACTGTGTCCTGTCTGAGAGACTGGCCCTCATGAATCAAAAGACTGAAAAATTGGGGAAGGTGATGTTGAAGCAACTTAAAAAGCGCAGCTTGCAGCAAACCTCATCATATCGTGGCTTCCTCTTGATTGCTTTATAATGAATGACTTAGGGATGACACTGGGTTGTGGTGAAATAGTGACATACAATATAAACACTGTACAGCAATAATTTTGCTGAGATTTACAGGTAGTCAATAAGCCAGTTTGAATCACCAAAATAAAGAAAACACCCCCATTAGGATAATTAACGGTACTAAAACTGTATGTCGACTGCTTCATAAAAGACACTCATATATAATATGAAACTGTGATTCACAAAACAGACTCACTCATCTGCCCAAATATCTCTAATTCCTTTGCATATAATGGGTTCATTTGAAGTTTGGTTGTTTTTTAATAGGAACTTCTATTTCCTTAAAAGTCATTCCCTTTCTTAACATAACAAATAAACCTTCAATGGGAAATAGATACAAAGTGTACATTTTAACCTATATGCAACCTTCTGAAATAAATAAAAAGCTCTCAGTTGTCTCTTTGCAAGGATACATCCTAATTTTAAATAAATAATATTTTTGTAAATATGATAAAAGCCTCTCTTATTCTTGGAGGTTATGCTAAAAAAGTGGGTCATACAAGAATTTTTAGTTTTCTTAAAAACACAGAGGTTGAACAAAATTTCAGGCCACAGTGGCAAAGAGAGTTCGTAAATGTCGATGTTAGAAATATAAGAACAACCGCCCAAAATATAGCACAATGAAATGCACAGACAAGATTTTCTATTTACTTCAGAGTCCAGCTGAATTGAAAGTGAACCACTGTGAGAGCCACACATAAAGTCTTCAAATTGATATCTTGTCCTGATGCTCCAGGAAAATAAAGATTATTTAAATCTGAGTCCTCTGATAGATTATCTTTGTGTCAGAAAACCACTGTTTATACAATAAACAGTGTGCTAGATAAGAACAATCTAAGAATGAATTTGTATTGTCTCCTTGGAAGCAATGACACATTTTAATGTTTCATAAAACCTAAAAACAGAAAACAAAACCAAATTCTTGGGGTACACGTACAAAAACAGAGCTTACTTTTCCATGCCATGTAGCCTAAATGTAATTTAAGAGGTCAGGCAGCTTCCAATTTTCAACAGACATTTTGTCATAAACATAAATCAAGGGAACTATATCTAATTACATGTGACAAATCCATATATGTACATGTAATCGGGTCACCACATGGTGCAGTTGGAAAATCTGACAGAAATCTGTAAACCAGCTATAATGCAAAAAAAAAAAAAAAAAAAAAAACATAAATCAAGAAGACATTCAAATTTGACAAAAGTTTCCGGTGAAAATTTGTTGTACCTTCTTTGACCACTCAAAAAAAAAAAAAAATACATTGCCCCTCTTACATTAATTTTATTCTGTAGTGTGTTATAGAACTTTATCCTACACACGTTCTCTCTTTTTCATTGAACCAAACTCTAGACAATTTGTTGCAGAAATGCTCATCTATGGATGTGGAAAAATCGCAAGCTAGTTACAGACGACACACAAATGTGCTTCTCCCCACCCCTTTGAAATATGAGATTCACCTGACAGTTCACATCCAAGAAGTTCCATTCTCAAAGTGCAGTGTCTTCGACAAACTTGGGGATAGAGTCTTACATACTGAGCTTTTATGGGGGGCGTGAAAGAGTTAGCATAGGGTGTGTTGTTATCAACATTTCCATGGAACACCTGTGTGAAGAGATATTATAGAGCTTAAAGTTATGAACAACAATAGCTTTTTTTTTTCAACCTACTTTCATATATTGACCCTATACATATATCCTAGCCAACATAATCTTTCAAAGACTGGATTAGGTAATTTCGGAGCCTGGAGCATTTAGGAAGTACCTTCCCAACAGCAGTGAATATAAAACCCTGTAGATAAAACCCTAATTAAAGCTATAAACCACTGTGACCTATGACTTAATCCACACCCTACTCTGATGGCCTTAAATCTTTCAAACTAATTGGGATAAGGGGTCTGTCTATTCATTTTGCTACTTGTAATTATAGTTTCTTGTTTGTTTTGTTTTGTTTTTGGGAACCAATCTTTACTATTGGTTCGTTATCATTCAGTTTCTTTAATGCTCTCATCAGATTTATGGTGTTTTAGGGTTTGATTCGTCAAGATTACTTCCTTATCAGTTTGTCCCAGATAAGAGACTCGTAATTCTTTATATATGTCTCCAGTGAAAAGCTAATCTCCCTCTAAAAATTAAGTGCTAAAATGTGATATTTTTAATTCCTTTAAATCTCATTCTCATTTTACCTCTTATGTAACCTGGTAATCAGAAAACCCATTTAAATTCATCTAAGAAGTAATTTAAAAAATCATAAAATGTATTATAGTCTAGTCTAATGACCTGGCTTTAAATGGAATTAGTTGTGATCTTGATATTTTTAAAATTAAAAATTTTGGCTAAAATTAATTTAAAAATGGAAGTATCATATGAACAGGCAAAGACAACACTGAATATTATATCCACTTCCTCTAAAGTATTTTTTATTTATGGTAAATAAAAATTTTTCTTCCAACACAGAGTATATAAAGATACATGTCTTCTCTATAACTTGGTATTTTTCTTTAAAAATTATATTTTTTCTTAAGAAATAGCTTTGATCTGTAGTTATTTGATTAAAAAGAGTGCTAATCTGTCAAAGCAATAAAATTAAGTTAAAACTAACTATTGTTAAAATAAAAACAAATGTGTCATACACAGGACTATGCTGGCCTTGTGATAAAGTGTTTATAGGATCACCAGTTAGGGTCTGAGAAAGTCTAAGTGGTAGCCACCGTCCAGTTATAATTTGGGATAACTTTTACCCTCTCCACACCACTGGTCTAATTAAAATAATTATAAATTTATATCCAAAAATATAAAGCTTTTGCAAAGAATCAGTAGTCATTTGGTAATCAATGATCACTAGTGAAATTTTACTTTCAAATTAAGCACGCCATGTAAGTCTTACCATGTCTTCATTGGTGCCTTTCACTTTGTACGTTGCCCAAGTCTTTCCATCATTACTATAGGCAATTTTGTAGGACTTAATGTACTCTGGGCTTCCAATCCTTTTGGCTCCTTGAGTAATCACACCAGTAACTCTCATTTTTCTTTGTAAATTTATCTGGGGAGACAAGGCATAATCAATTATAATTTCATTGCTTTCAGGATAATGAGTTGACAATATCAAATTGAAAATGGAACATTTTTATTTATTAGTAAAGATTTAAAATAATACAAAATGAACACATTATCAAGCTTAGCTTCAAAACATCTTTCTCTAATGGTATATTTTTAAAATAAAGCAATATCTGTGAACAAGCTTTGAAAAGGGTACTATGTCCCAAAAACATAAGTATTGAAAACATTTGGTTGATTATGATGTGGAGGTATGACTTATAGAAGTGAAATATGAGGATGTTATCTTGTCAAAATAACCTCAATGATATTACTATAAAACTCTAATGTCAATATAACTGTTAATGTGTTTCAACTGCTTTACATTTGAAAAAATGTCCCTTCAAATAAACATGCAAATCACTTTGAGATCTTTGAGTAATAGAATAAGAAAAGGCAAAGACAACAACACGGCAAAAAATAAAAACAAAATTATCTTCAGTTTGTGAATCTTTATACTATAGTCTCTGCTTTGGGTTGTTTAACAACACACTAGTCATGGAGAATTTTTCACTAAATACTTTTTGTTTCATTATATGGATATGTTCTAACTGATGGTTTCTTTCCATATTTTCTCACATCCTGAATCACTCTACAAGAGTTCACTGCAGCATAATTGTCACCTAACAAGTTTTTCAATATTTTTCTCATATGTAAATAGAAATCTGCTTTAGACACAACACAACAATTAATAAATGCTATGTAAGAAAAATATTTTCTTCACATATGGCAAATATTAATAATTGTTCCATTTACTTTAAAATGCCTTTATGATATTCATAAAATCTTAAGCTCAGCAGAAAGATACTGTTTTAGTGTTCTTAAAAAATTGCCATAAAGTTCTCCTCTCACCAATTACAAATCAGAATAATTTTAATCTCTTCTATAATATTAAGTTAATAATGCAGAGACCATTTACAGAGAAAATTAGAAAATCTTCAAATTCATGTAATTGATAAGGGTTTTTCCACTCTCTGATGGGAGTATGAGAGTGAATATTTGAAATGGTAGAGGATGTGCAGGGATAAACCATCTCATCTAGAATCATTTTTTTTAAAATATATTTATCACATATTTAAAAAGTCATTGGAACTATGAAAGCAATCCCTAAAGTGTTTCTACCCCAGGCAAACACAAGGCAAATTTATTAAAAGGCCTACAATGTTTTCTTTGCCTAGTTTTATAGATTTTTAAATGTTGGAAATGTGTTAAAGGTAATTCTGAATCTACATGTCCCATCAGTGCCCTTTCAAACTTCTAAAACTCTGCAGACATGGTTGGGCTCAACTTCCTCTCTAATTTGATTTTCCCAAAGTCTCATCTTCCCTCTCTGATGTTTCCTCGCCAACCAGTGCACACAAAGCGATTCTCTTACTCAGGTATGAGGAAAATCTGGAATTTGGATGAATTAAAGAAGTGTGGTGAGTGGTCCCCAGCCTTTACTGGCAGGCAGGACCACCTTTCACTTCTGCAATGCAAATCTATAAACAACATTTTTGCTTTTAAATTCTGGGTCTGTGATCTCTTTTTTTCTCCAACATTGCCAAATGAGTTGACCCATGTAACCAAGTTTGCTTCTCTCATTTCAACACTAGACATCAAAATCACAGACATGAATACATTTTATGTCCCATTTTTATTTGGAGGCTCAAATAAAAGAATAGTCCCCATGAAGGTAAACTTTACTTATTACTCCTTTACCTCAATTAGTTCTCTAAAGATTGATTTTGGAATTTTAACCATGGGCAAAGGGTAAAGTTAAAGAATTTTAATTGTTGGCAAAGGTTAACTCCAAAGGGGACCTTATTTCATTATGTTAGGTAGGTGAGCACATTGCTACAAAAGAGCCATATTCTTCTGCTATCTTATATATGGCATTCTTTTTTATTGTTTCAAACTAAGAGTCTTCATAGTCTAAATCTTTCTAATATATATGTAACATAAACAGTGGACACTATGAATCATGTTTCCTCCCATTTTAGAAGCCAGACAATTATCTTGTTTATCCCTCTTGTAGATGGCCAAATTATCTTTGCTAGAGTTTTAGCTGATAGCTATAGACTAATTTTCTAAAGCTTAAATTGCATAACAATTAAAAAATAAAAATTTGTGCTGGAACTCTGGAGACTAAGCAGCACTTGGCTTGTTGGTTGTATCTTTTTTTTTTTTTTTTTGGTCCAATGGGAGCTGTAGCTGCTGGCCTACACCACACACAGCCACAGTCACGTCGGATCCAAGCCACATCTGCGACCTACACCAGAGCTCATGGCAATGCTGGATTCTTAGCTCACTGAGTGGAGCCAGGGATCAAATCCTCTTCCTCATGGATACTAGTAGGGTTCATTTCCAGTGAGCCACAAAGGGAACTCCTGTATCTACTTTCAGTAGTAAAAATTGGTACTGCTTTCATCAAGTAAAAAATAGAAATCAAAAAGTGATTCAGAGAGTCACTGGCATTATTAACAACTACTAGGTTTTACGATTTTGAGTTCTCCTGTATCTAGCACTATTAGGTTTGAAATAATAAGGAATTCATAAATAAAAGGGCTAAGATTTCACTGTCATGGTCCTACTCAAATTTAGTACCAGGAATCTACATTACTGTGAGAAATAAATTAAGTCTTGGAAGAAGCCTAAGGCATGATTTTAGAAACATCTCTACCACAAACCTTGCTTCAAGTCATCCCCTTTCATCCCACCCCAACCTTATATTGTGATCTCTTTGTACAATAACATTGGCTAAAATGTGAACTGACTTTTATTCTGTTTATTCTGCCTATACGAAGGTCTACATAGCAAATTCCAAAATCACTCCCTGTGACCTTGATGAATGTCTGGATATGCAATAGAATATTTTCATTTATTTATCTGCTTTCAAAGAAATTATTGTTCCAATGGGTGGTAGGTACACTGTATGGTCTTAAAAGATAAAAGTACATTCTAAGGTGTTTTGAGTGAATTCTACCCCCTGCATTGATGTAAATACACAAAAATATAATCTGTACATAGAATGCTTAGAACCCAGGCAAAGGCCAGGCAGAAGCAGGAAAGTACGGACAGTTTCAGCCTTGGACTTTGTCAGTTCTCACCAATAAAATCTTGAACAACTTGTCTAAGCTTTTTGAAATTTAACTTCCTCCCTAGTAGAAGGAATTTTAATAGAATTTTTACATTGGAAAATTATAGGATTTAATGCATGTAGAAATTGAATAGTACTTGTCACCCAGAAAACTCTATGGTTACTTTTGGGGGTTGATTTTTAGTTTTTAGTTATTGTTTTAAAATGAAAAGAACATTCCTTTTCTGTGTTCTGCCCTTATTTATAAGAGCTGATAATCATAATAAACTTTGAAATCAACTTCCAAAGCTATGTATTAATAAGACATTTAGGGCTATTATGTTAAGTGTGTGTGTATGTGTGCATGCACGTGTTTGTGTATTATGTGTGTGTAAATCTAACCATTAGCTTCAACATGAGGTAGAGAAGGGAAAATTAATGGGTTCCTGACAGGATAGCAAACTAGCTTAGGCAAGTGGCTCTCTCCCCTGAATCCAGCACTGGAGATATTCTAGGACAGAAAGCTGCTGAGTAGGTATTCATACTGATTAAACTGCAACACACAAAAAAAGCCTGGGAAACTCTCAACTGAACAGGAGTTTCTGAGACCCCAATGAATGTTTGTGAGCTAGGGTGTGCAGATGGGAGCTCAAAGGGCTGATGATGATGGAAGAGGCTTGGGAAGAGCTTCCTAGATGTGCCATTTCTCATTTCATTTTCCTTGCCTGATTTACAGAGTTCCAGCCCACTGCCAGTGGGAGGCAGTGGGTGAAATGAGGGCCAGGCTGCAATGAGGAACCTGCAGTCACTAACAGACCTGAACTGTTCACCCTCAGCACTGCACATTCCTAGTCTATGACTCAAGAGGTAAAATAGAAGGATGGAGGTCCTGGTAAAAGCAGTGTCTGGGGCAAAAGGGGTCTCTTCTGGGAGAAAAGAGATTAGGGTTGAGTACAGCTCAATTCACCTGGAGTGGCTGAAGCTGCGGCCTGAGTTTCACCTTCCCCTCTAGGTACATCACTAGCCAAAATTTTAAAAACAAACTCTCTGTGTAATGTAAGCACCATGATAAAGGTAATAATACCAATAATAATAATAATAAACTAATACAAAAAAACTAATTTAATAGAAGTGACAGGTTAAGACTAGATTTTTTAAAAAAATCTCTAAAAAGATAAAGGACTTTTTAAAACATAAGATAGAAACAAGCATATAAAAAAAACCAATTGGAAACTATTTAATTAAAGTTAAATGAAGTCTAAAATTCAGTTAAATAAAGTTCCCACTGGGGTGATTTAAAGAATAGAGGCACAGATGAAGAATAAACTAGTGAGCAGAAAGGCAGGTTATGAAACTCTTTCCAAAAGAAAATAGGATAGGATAAAAGATATAGCCCATATTGAGAGGTGGTATGACAATTTACTCTGAAAATTCAAGGGAAGCAACAAATAATAAAAATGAATTAAAAAGTGTTGCAAGTTTGCTTAGTATAAAGTCAACATATAATTAACTTAAATTGGCAATTATCAATAGGAAAGATAATATAAATAATTAAAATAGTGTGATAGTGTAGCCTGTTTATTGATTTTCTGTTGTTTTATTGATGGGTCTGCCTCTACATGTGCCGCTATGTAAGGAAATGTTGTATATGAAATAAGTAGTAATCAGATCAGTGGGGAAAAGACAGAATATTCAATAACTGGATTGGGGCAATTTAATAGATATCTTAAATAAACTTAATCAATATCTATGATCTTATCCTAGAGTAAATTCCTGGTAAATTAAACACTTAAATTTAAAAATATAAGAAAGAAGACAGAAGAGAAACTGGAATTAATATTTTTGAAATCATGTCATAGCACAGAATTGATTAAAGAAATTAGAAAGTCATATATTAATAGGTAAAACACAAATAATCCAATAGAAAACAAAACGGGCAAAGATTTCATTAGTTGACTTCTAAGGTAATATAAATGAATTTTAAACATATGAAAAGATAATCTTACTCATAATACAAATTAAATTAAATCTACCCCTAGGTACTATAATTCACCTTTCACATGAGTGAAAAGCAAAAAAATACATTTTACCATATTAGTAAAAGTGTAAAAATATAGGCTAGTGTGTACATTTGTGGTGGGAGTATAATGACACTGTCTTTTATGAAGGACAATTTAGTGACCTGAAACAAAACGACATATGCGTATTTTCTTAAACTCAGCAATTTCATCCTAGGAACGGAGCCCACAAGTATATTCACACATAGGCAAATTGATGTAAGTATAAAGTTGTTCCCTGTAGTGTTACATATAATAGACCACAATTATAAATAATTTAAAATGTCTATCAATATTGGTCTAAGCCATATCATTATGGAGAAATCCAGAAAATGAATACAATTCAGTTGTAAAATAAAACAGCAAAAATGAAGTAGGCAGGGGAGGGGAGAAAGAGAGAACAGAAAGAGAGATCCAGGAATAAGATTTAAAAAATTACTGCTTGTCAAGATTTGGTGTGGTGTCAAAGAAGAGGCTCTACAATTATCTGGAAATTATGTGGAAAGAGTACAGACTTCAGCAATAGTACAGTGTGCACTGCCTACTCCTGTTTTTATTACTAAAAGGGCAAATCATCACATAACATATTTTCTTGTACATAATTATTATGTCTGAAAACAAAAACAGGAAACTGATTAACAACAGTTCAAAGGAACAATTGTCTGGAAGAGAGAGGAGAAAGAAGAGTTTTTACTGCACTCTTTTGTGTCCTTTGAAATTTGTAATGCATAGATGTTTTACCTATTCAAAATACAAATACAATTAAAGTAAAAAAGAGATTGATAATAGCAAGTAAATCAAATATCTAGAAATTAATCTCTTAACCAGTATGACCTAATGGGGAATGCTTTTTTTTAATATTTTAACTAGAAGACATTACAGAGGACAAGTATAAATTTTAATCAATGAGATGATATAATAAATTTATTCTCTCAATTTTATTTATAAATTCTGTGCAGTTTTCATCAAAATCCAGAAACTACTCATTGCCATGATAAATGTGTTCTAAAAACCTGCATTGAACACTGAAAAATAAGCTTTCATTAATAGATAGCCAAATGAATCTTGGAAAAGATGTAAGAAAAGGGGGAAATCTGCCATATATTAAAAAATTACAAGACAAATTTAATTAAAAATAATGGGATACCAGTGCAGAGACAAATCAATACACATGTGGAAGTGGAGTAGCGGATACAGGAATAGGCTCAAATATGTACTCACACTTGAGGCAGGATGACAAGTCAGTGGGGCAAGGATAGATTATTTAGTAAATGGTGCTGGGAAAATTGATTCTCTATATAGAGAAAAATGAAGTTGGATTGGAATGTCCTGAAGATTGGAATGTCCTGAAGAAATATGAAAAGTAACACTATTCATCTAATAGAAAAAAATGTAGAAACATGTTTTTGTGACCTCAGAGTTGAAGAAGCTGTTCTTTCAAGAAGACCAGAAAAGCACACAATGTGCAGGAAAAACGGAATTGGCTCCAAAAAGAAATTAAAAGTTTCTATTCAACCAAATACATCACAGGTAAGGTTAACAGAAAGGTGACAGCCTGGGAGAAGACATTTATAATGTCAAAAACTGACAGGCATATTTAGTGCACCAGTTCTCAAACTTCAAGGTCTCAAGACTTCTTTACTCTTAAAAATTACGGAGGGCCCTGAGGAGCAAATATATATCCGTATATTCAACCTGATGTTGACATATGGATATAATGGCATATATATATCAATGTTTATTGTATTAGAAGTTAAAACCAACAAATTTTAGAAATATTTATTGCCAAATTAACTTTATCAAGCATAAAATAATTTATTAATTTAAAAATGACAGTAATAAACCTATTATATTTTAACCTAGGTTCCATATTTTTATAAAAAAATAATCCAAAGCCTAAAAATTACCAAGGAGAGGCTATTTTACATTGCTCTAAATCTCTTTAATATCTGACTTGAGAAGATAAGTAGGTTACCATATTTGCTTCTACATCAAATCTATTGCAAAATATTTTTTGGCTCAAGTATGTGAAGAAAATCCAGCTTCACACAGATGTGTAGCAGGAAAAAAAAAAGGTATTTTAATAACCTCTCCAGATGAATATTTATATTCTTTTTCACTGCTACATCAAAAATTGACAATCAATAGTTTTTAAATTTAGTTGCAGTGGAGAATCTGAAATCTACCAGTGAAGGTCTCAGGTTTGTTTTGTTAAAACCTTTTGGTTTACCTTGCCCTTTGAATGTATATTTTACCTATATATGATTTTTATAACATCATGTGTTGGTGATTCGGAAAATACAGGCTCACTGAGCTATGTGGATTCTTGAAAAGGTTACACATTTTATTATATAATATCAAAAAGTCACATTCATTAATATCACCACCAGTTTCATCAACACATCTTTTTTTTTGTCTTTTTGCCTTATCTACGGCCGCACCCGCGGCATATGGAGATTCCCAGTCTAGGGGTCTAACAGGAGCTGTAGCCGCCGGCCGTCACCACAGTCACAGCAACTCGGGATCCGAGCCACGTCTGCAACCTACACCACAGCCCACGGCAACACCGGATCCTTAACCCACTGAGCGAGGTCTGGGATGGAACCCATAACCTCACGGTTCCTAGTCGGATTCGTTAACCACTGAGCCACGAAGGGAACTCCCTCATCAACAAATCTTAAAGTATAGGAAGCTCTCCAGCTCACGCTGGCAGTTACATTTTTTCCAAAATTGGAATTTTCCCTTGAAATTTCAAATTTTATCTAGCAACAAATACTATCAACTGTTTTCCTTAATGTGGCAGGACTACTCTGCTCATTTGCAAGAAAATTACCTACCAAATACCAGGTATGAATAGTCATGGTTTATCAGTTGTTCTTTGAAGTAAACATGATGTTCAAAAAAGGAAGGGGTAGTTCAGCTCACAAATCACACAATCTCCCAAGTGCTTTCATCAGACTTAAGTGCTCAGCAGAACTGCTTTAAATGTGAGTCCCGTGTCATCGTACAGAATATTAAAGACACCACCAGCATTGGCACTTAATAAAATTAATGATCATTACTGTTTCATCAAGGACATTCTTAAATGAGCTAGATTTTTCTTTTTTTTTTTCCCCTCCAACGTGTGCATGATGAAGGTGAATATAAAGACTACTGGTTCAGCTTGATGTTACCGTCTTGATTTGTGCTAAGGCTCCAGCAGTTTCACTCACCACTGTTTTATAATGTCAGCGCAGAAGTAAAAATGGCAAAGAAAGTCTCATAACTATTACAGAAATAGTGTTGACCTGTGAATCTCCTGAATAGGGTTTGGGGCTCCTGGCTTCACATGAGATATGTGTACTCTAAGTTCAGTTGAGAACTACTGGTCTGAAATATACAAGGGGTTATTACAAATACATACGCACATGCACACACACACACTCCAAAGAAATGAAAAAACTAATAGAAAATGGAGCAAAGCATATTAAAAGGCAATTCAGAGAAAATGAAATGCCAATAAACTTTCACTGTTAATTAAATAAATGCAGATTAAATGAAAAGCAAGTTATAGCCAATGGAATGGTAAAACAAACAAAAAAGATAATAAATGTTGAAGTATTCCTCTGCTGAGGGCGACAGTATAACCTGGCATAGTTACTTCAATCTGTTAGTTGTTAGTAAAGGTAATTAACCTATTCCTGAGTATTTTTCCTCAAAGATTTTTTTGCATAGGTGCTCAATGAGAAATGCACACACATTTACTGTAGATTTTTTTTTTCTTTTTTTCTTTTTGGCTGCACCTGTGGCATGTGGAAATTCCCAGGCCAGGGATTCAACCTGTGTCATAGCAGTGAACCAAACCACAGCAGTGACAATGCTGGATCCTTAACTGGCTGTGCCACAAGAGAACTCCCTGTAGAATTTTTTTAAGAAGAACAGCTTAAGTGAATATACCTAGTGGAAGAGAGATTTAAAATATAAAAATATATGTGTACACATACCTATGTTTATGTGAGCTCTTGCACACATACACAAAAGCATACTTTCAGAGAGTCAGAAGTGATGAGCTAGATTTACATATATAGTCTAAAAAAAGTAAGAATGTATAAAATATGCATAATGAAGTATATATAATACAACTTATGTAAATTAAAAACACACATATGCAGCAAAAAAATCATGAACTTTCCAACAATTCACTTTTCAGAATCAACACAGGAAAAGTGAAATGAAAGGTTACATATCGGCTCCTCTAGGCTGCATTTCTCTAAGAGAAGAGGAATGGGCAGGAAGGCAGGAAATGAGTAACAATGTCATGAAACAAGGAGGTTCATCCAGAAATCAGTGCTGGCAAATTATATCTTAAATGGGGGAAGGGATAACTTGTTCTGCTCATTTCCTCCTCTATTCTTAAGGAAAGGACTTAAGTATAGCCATTTGATGTGACAGTATTGTTGTACATAAAAATATTTTCTGAGGCTTATTCCCTAGTATAAAATACAGTGCTATAAGCACTTCAAACACACTTATTATATAATGACATACTTAAAAGTATTTATAGTTGCAATTTAGGAAAAAGCTAGTATTAAATAAGCAACTAGCTTTAAGAGTAGATTTATTAATAGCTAGTTGTCTTCTTCTGTACCTCAAGTTTGTTACTAGAAGTTATGATATGCCTAGGTAGTGAATTTCAGTGTGTGTCTGACTGGTAGCTGGTATCGCTACATAAAAATAATATACACATAAAATGCAAACAATCCTAGTTTGTCAAAAATAACTACTTTCTTCTTCCTAATTTTATTTATTTGAAAAACAAGCTTTCAGGTTTCTAAATGTAATGCATGGGAAGTGGAAGAAGAATTCCTTTTTGAAGAAACTCTAGGAAGCATCTGCTAACTGAAGATTGTTAAAAGATAAACTGAAGCATATTAAAAACTTTGAGCTTATTTGAGCAAAAACTGATTGTAATGGGGCAGCACCACACCAGAAGTTGTTAGGAGGGCTCCAGGAATAGAAGCTGGGGCAGGACTTACAGAGAAGAGGGGGAAGCAAAGCAAAGTGATTATCTGATTGGCTCTAGCTTAATCAGTTGCATCATTTGGGAAAACCTAGGTGACTGTTCGTGACTGGTTGTCTTAATGTTTCCATTTCTTCTTCTTATTTTTATTTTATTTTATTATTTTTATTTATTTATTTATTTTTGTCTTTTTGCCTTTTCTATGATCTCACCCAGTGGCACGTGGAGGCTCCCAGGCTAGGGGTATAATCGGAGCTGTAACTGCCAGCCGATGCCACAGCCACAGCAACGCGGAATCCCAGCTGCGTTTGCAACCTACACCATAGCTCACAGCAATGCCGGATCCCTAACCCACTGAGCAAGGCCAGGGATCGAGCCCGCAACCTCATGGTTCCTAGTCGGATTTGTTAACTGCTGAGCCACGATGGGAACTCCAACGTTTCCATTTCTTAACCTTAAGGAATTTGCAGGCTTAGGTGGTTGTGTTTGCTTGTGTTTATGTAGGCTGCTGTGGCATGAAAACCAACCAATCTAAAATATATGAACAGTACATACAACTCAGTATCAGCAAACAAAACAAAACAACTCCAAACAACCCAATCAAAAAATGGGAAGACAATCTGAACAGACATTTTTCCAAAGAAGATATATAGATGGCTAAGAAGCATATGAAAAGGTGCTCAGTATCAATGATTATTAGAAAAATGCAAATCAAAACAATGAGATATCACCTCACTAACACCTGCCAAACGGCAATTATCAAAAAGTCTATAAATAACCAATGCTGGCAAGGATGTAGGGAACAGGGAACCCTCGTATACTACTGATGGGACAGTAAATTGGTGCAGCCATCATGGAAAACAGTCTGGATGTTCCTCATAAAACTAAAAATAGACCCAGTAATTAATTCCACTCTGGAAAAAAATGAAAACATGAATTTGAAATGATCTATGTCCCTCAATATTCATAACACTATTTATAATAACCAAGATATGGAAGTAACACAAGCATCCATCAATAGATGAATAAAGAAGACATGATATGTGTGTGTCTGTGTATATATATATATATATATATATAAAGAATGAAATCCTGCCATTTGCAGCAACATGAATGGTCCTCAAGAATATTATGCTTAGTGAAGTAAGTCAGAGGAAAAATAATACTGTATGATTTAACTACTATGTGGAATATAAAAATAAAACAAACAAATGTATATAACAAAATAGAAAGAGACTCATAGATACAGAAAATTCACTAGTTGTTATAAGATGGAAGAGGGAAGGTGGGAGGGGCATGTCAGATGTATGGGAATAGGGGAAACAAACGTCTATGCAAAAAATAGTTAAGCAGCAAGGATCTATTGTATAGCACAGGGAATTATAGGCATTGTCTTGTAATAACTTTACTGAGGTATAAATGGTAATGATACTGAATCATTATTCTATACACCTGAAACTAATATTACGTTGTAAACCAACAATACTAAAGTTGCAAAAAGTCAACTCAGACTAATGGTCTCCTTGTTTAATTAATTTAATAAGATCAATTAAAGAGAAAAATAAATGCCTGATTCATAACTTATTATTAGGGAAATCATGTTAAAATGCAACAATGAATGGTTTATTTTATGATTATTGAGGCCCACAAACAAGCAGCAGTCTGTCAGTTGCTAGAGAAAAAAATGCAGATTTGAAGACGAGATAGCATATTCCAGTAAAGTACCACAAAAATAAATAGTACATAAATAATGACACTCCAGAGCAATCCTTATGCATGCCAATGTTGTAACATTTTGCACAAAATTTACTTAAATTTATCACCAAGTGCGAGTAAATAGAGATTTCTGAATCACCTATTTTTCTTTTCTTAATGATGAGGGTTAGGGATTATCATAAAAATATAAAAAGTATAGGTGAAATATTAAGTAATAAAAGAATCCACTAGATAAGATGAAGCTGATATATGTCCATCATAATTGTTGAAATATAACTTGATGAATTTGCTGTTACTGTGCATCAGATATGCAAACACTCATGCCTCAACTAAAAGAAATGTGCATTTCTTAAGGAAACAACAACCAAACTATAGCCACCTTTCAATTTAAGGAAATGAGTCCTTCACTTGAACATCAGAGATGTCCTTTTGCTGAATGAAAAACATTATTTTTGTATATTATTATAAAATGTGCAATTGGACAGAATTAGAACATCCCTGAAATTGTAAATCATCATTAGTCATAATACTTTCATCTTTTTTTGTATGTCTTTTTTGCTTATTATGTAGAGCCGCACCTGTGGCACATGGAGGTTCCCAGGCTAGGGGTCTAACAGGAGCTGTAGCTGCCGGCCTTTGCCACAACCACAGCAACGCAGGATCCGAGCCGCGTCTGCAACCTACACCACAGCTCACACCAACGCCGGATCCTTAACCCACTGAGCAAGGCCAGGGATCGAACCCGCAACCTCATGGTTCCTAGTCGGATTCGTTAACCACTGAGCAACGAAGGGAACTCCCATAATACTTTCATCTTAACAGAGATTTTATGTACTAACATTCTACCACTGGTGAAGGTTCAAAAAGACATGTATTCAATTAGTTCTTTTCCTAACTTAAGAATCTAGAAATATGAAAAAAATCTGTGTGTGTGTACACACACACACACATATATTTGAAATTTTCAGATAAGCGTTTTATACTGATGGTATTTAAACTTCTAAATTTAATGAACTTTTTTTTCTTTTCACGATGTTTTTTATGCTCCACTTCATTTAAGTATGCTTTCACAGGTCACAGGAAGGGCAATCCTCTTAGAAGGGCTGTCTCTTGGGAGCCGGCAATCCAAACAGGCCTCGGGCAAAAAAGACCAGGTAACCATCTCTTTTGTGTGATATGAGAAGCAACAGGAGCCTCTCGATCATCTCTAAACGTTTGCATTGCAAAGATGTCACTTAAGGTTTAAAAACAACCAGGAACCTTATTAACAAAAGTTTCTAGTTAAAAATGACAGGGAATGAGAACTCCCCTGTAACTGACATTATCTTATTGGTGTCAAGTGTTTTATCGACTACATCTTTAACCTCTTCTGTGGAGACTTGGGGGGACAGGAAGCATCATGAACGTGCTTAAGGAAGAAGACCTTTGGGGTGTTTCAGGATGGCATGAGGAACTCAGACCAACAGGGCGTGGTTCATGGTTTCCGTTTGACTGGCCTAGTTATAGTACAATTTCTCTTCACCAGCCTCCATATCACCAACAACATGGTCCACTGATTCTCCGCTCCCACTGATAAACACACGTGCTGCCCTGCACGTCCTGGCACTTTGGCTGGTCTCTGCCAGGCCCACTGTCCTTGCTGCCACCTGAAATGCACACTAATCATAAATCACTTGTATTTGTTCCTCAACCTATTTTTTTTTTAAACTTGGTATTTTAATTGTATAATTCTATTAAAAATAATTGCAAAGATCTGACTGGGAATGGAGAGGAGTTTTTTTGTTGGTTTTTTCTTTTTTTTTTGCCTATGAAGATGTGAAAAAGCTTTGAAAGACCCTGAAAAGGCAAGTTACTGGAAGTAACCGATAATACCAGGGAAATGATTAATATCTAGGACCTCACGGTTGAATAATTTTGCTAGTATGTTTAAGCAAAAAACAACAACAACAAAAAACCCCTGAAGTATCAATAATGCTTTGTGGGTGTGATTCATCTAAGAAACAAGAAATATAATTTAAATGCTTTTTATCTTTTAATCAGGTTTCATGAACTAACCAAATACTTAGTTTCATAGTGCCAGATAAGAAAGCTTCTAAATTTTCCTCCACTATCCTGAATGCTGGTCAGCCTTTAACGTAAGTTCAATTACCTTAACTGTTTTCTTTAAAAAAAGATGGGAAAAGAACACACATGAATAAACATAAAAACTATCATCTCTTTATGACTCTTTGCACCTGGTAAAATTTCCAAAGTGAAACACCTCATTCACTAAACAGCATGCAGCAGAAGCAACTCAGCATCATGGGTGCAATCTACTGGTTCCTAAAGTTCCGGTCTGACATAATAGTTTCCCCTGAATTTCCACCTGTTTCTGAAGGGCTTTCGGTATATTATACTCTTTTCCTCCCCTCTTAGAACCTTCTTTGGTTAATGTTTCTTCACATCCTTCAGCATTTACATCTGTACATTCAGGAAACAACTGAATTGCGGCTATTTCTTTTTAAAGATTTCAATCTTTACATTAAAGTTAGATGCAAAAGTATATATTAAGGTAGTCTAGAAATCTCATGAATAAAGTTTTATGGTCTGAGGCATGAGTTTTAATTCATGTGCTCTTTAGATTTTTCTTCTCTTTTTCATGTTTACATTACACGGCTAGGGTAAGAATTAAAGCAGTCACTGTTTGTAAAAAGCCCAGCAAACAGAATAAATTCAGTAACAGATGGAAGGAAGGAAGGGAGGGAGTGAGGGAGGGAAGATGGAAGGAAGGAAGAAGAAAAACAGAAAACTTAAATAACAGAACTTGGAGAAGAAACGAGAGGAATAAAAAGTGAAAATGATGACGGCAGATGATATACATATATGTATGACTAGGTCACTGGGAATATATGTATATGTATATATATGACTAGGTCACTTTGCTGTGCAGTAGAAATTGGTATAACATTGTAAATCACCTCTATTTTAAGAAAAATACATTAGAAAAAATTAAGGTCACTTTGCTCATTTATCTTTTTCGAAGAAGCCTGATAAGGTGCAACTAAAAAAAAAAAGAAAAAGAAAAAAAAACCTTGATGCACAGGCAGTGGGTGGGTCATGGAGGGGGAAAGGAAAGAGGGAAGCTGTGGGTGAGAAACTGGATTTTCTTCAATTCTTATAGGTGGTCATTGTCAACAGTAATAGCTCTCATGTGGATGTGAAGTGGGCAACCACCTGTTCTACAAAGAGATAGAAAGAGAAAGGAAGGGAGGGAGAGAGAGAAATAATCATGTTGAAAAAAATTTAAAAGTTTATCAATTAAAATAATTTTAATGGCAGTTGTA
Organism: Catagonus wagneri; assembly: GCA_004024745.2. Taxonomy (NCBI): domain Eukaryota; kingdom Metazoa; phylum Chordata; class Mammalia; order Artiodactyla; family Tayassuidae; genus Catagonus; species Catagonus wagneri. Next base: position 7,776,534 of record PVHT020004020.1, read on the forward strand.
AAAAGAGGTACATTACTTCTAATAGCTGACCTAGGAACCAGGGCAAGGAATTTCACTTTGAGGTCCACATGAATCCTGGGTTTCAACCATCTCCTTGCTAAGCGAACTTCAAAGTGAATGTGACTGAGGACAGTGATGAGTGAATCAGAAAAGAAAAAATAAAGGTAGGCTCTCTTGTTATTTTTAGCATAGTCTTAGCTAAAGCTGAGACCTCCCTGTCATTCATATCCCTATCTAGCATGACGAAAAGAATGCCTTATCTCCTGTGTTCCCTAATTTTTCTTACTTTACTGTGTTATCTGTAGATAACAACAATGCCAACTGAACAATCTTCAAAGTTTTGCTATGAGAACACTCTATACCTTTACAATGAAGATATTATTGGCTGCGGCAGTAAGCGCCCTGAAATTTAAAATGTTGACATGGGATCAATTAAACATCAAAAGAGGAGCAAATATCATATGATAAAAACCTAAAGGGAAGCAGAGTGCTGTGACACTCTTCATCTTTATGTACCGAAAGGAAGTCTAAGCCAACATATGCTCTAGCACACAAAGTGGCAAATTTTCGAGGATATTATTTTCTAGCATTGAACAATATGAATGAATTAACCGAAAAGAGACATCAGTGGGCTAAACAGAAAGAATGGGAACCTCTGGGGCACAGATGCAGCAGCTATTAGCAAGTGATAACTCAAGTGTTCTCTATTCTGTGTGTTCTTCTGGCTTTATTTTAATCTAAATAAATATGACCTCACATCTGTTTCAAAAATAAAATTGAATAGTTTTAGAAATTAAATTTCACTGTCACACTAGAATATATTAGCATGTGTTCTGAACAAAAACAGAACAGACTATTTCATGACTTTTTTTGAGGACTTAACTTCAGAACTCCAAACTTCTGATTAAACAAACTAAATAGTGCTTGGCTACTTTTACTTTTATTAAATTGTTCCTTTAGACCTAAAGGTAGCTGGTAGGAATGCTATTACCTGAGCCAACCAGATTTTCTAGTTTCGGACACGCTCAAAGTAAGTTTTTAATATGACTCAGAAATCGGACACACACTGGCAATATTCCATAGTCTCTTAAAATGCCACCTAACGCAAAAGATTCATTTCAGTCTATAATGAAATTTTCTTAGAAGAAGCAAGTAATAACTTTTACCTGCTTACACATTTCTAGAGTAAATATTAACTTGTAATTTGTATTGTATTTCCATGGAAATTATGGACAGTGCACTTAAAAATCTAATTATTTTAAAATAAAATAAGGAAGGTAAAATAGCTTAAGCTGTTTTAACATTTTCAATCCCTTTTTGAGCAAACAAACACTAAAATTTGAAATCAGAGTTTTTCTCAAGAAATCAACATCTAGGACTGGATGTGTTGAATTTGGGACTATTCTTATTATTAGGTGTTGGGAGAATGGTGACACTTTGGAAACACTGGAAAGATGAGAAACAAAGAGAAGCAAAAGCCTGCAATTGGAAGTACTATACTGCATGTGTTTAGGATGTGAAGACAGACACCTCATTTTTAGGGGATGATTGATGATAAGAATCACCAGGACCCCATATTGCCTGCTTCCACCAAGAGTCATTAGAAGGAACAACAGGAATTCTGTTTCTTCAGGGTGGAAGAAGATCCCTGTAATTTAAGATGTTCTTCTGAAAACCCATGCTGGAAACCTGTTTGTGCTTCCTAACTTAGCCTTGGGCAAGGTCCATAACCTCCCTGAACCAGAATTTCTTCGTGCACACAATGGTAATGAGATCCTATCTAACTCACAGGGTTGTCTGAATATTAAAGGTGAAGTTGGCCCTTGAGTACCTATAGCATCTTCAAGCAGTCAAAAACTGTTTGCCACCATTACCGTTCTTTCCAGGGAAAAAAGGAAAGCTCATGCACAAATGTAGAAAAACAATGAAAAGAAGAAGAGGATTCTTTAATTCACACTGATCAGGTCTATGAGATTCCTTTCTTTAATTAACTTTTACTTTTCAATGTGCTTTTATACATGTGTTACACTATTTCTTTACTCTTTATGTTAGTCCTAAGAAATAAACTGGACAATTCTGGTCTTCTGTATGGGCCACCAGGGGATGATGATGGGGGAATCTGGGTCATCTCTGCTCCCTTAGAAGTAAGGAGAAGAATACACAAAGGGCAAAATTCCACTTGACAGAAAATATTCTCTTTTGTCCAATATTAGCACCTTAATAAAACAGAAAGACAATTTTTACCCGTTTTCACAGAAACACAGTTTCACCATTAAAAAAGAATTACGGGTGGCAAAAAATGAAAGTATTTGAAATTTGCAAGGAAGAAAAGAGGATATATCTCATTATTTCAAAATAAAAATTTTGCTGAACAGAGGTTGGCAATAGGAAATCTTTAAAACATGTAGTGGTTGTATCATCCATAAAATTTTTATCTTCACTTCCCCTAAGTAAATACTATAATACAATTTGATCTAACATTTTCAAAAATCTTAGAGAAGATTTTTCTATATATGTAATTTCAGAGGGTAAACAAAATTTATTCTTCTATATATGTAATTTCAGAGTGTAATCAAACTTTAGAAAACAAAATGTATTTTTAATGATCAAGAGCTACATATACTTACCACTAGCCACATTTATTCATATAAAATTGTATCCATAACTCTAGTTTCACAGTTAATTTTATGAAATGTGAATCAAACTATTTCTATATATTTAAATATCTACATTTTAAAATACGGATACATAATTATGAGTCATATAACTTAAAAAGTGATATAAAATTTCCAGTAAAACAATATATCGTAATTATATTAGTATATTCAAAATCAGGCAAACTAAATTACACTCGACTTATTTTTCTTCCCTTGGTGGTTTGAACTATAGATTTTTTTCCACTCTTAGATCACTTCTCTGTTTTTAAACCTTCAATAGTTCCCAACCACATGTATAGTAAAACATGTATATTTTCCAGTCCGGCATACACAAATTTCTATCATGTCATAGCAACTTACTTTTCCAGCTGTACTTCCAGTTATTATCTCCCGTGCATTTAGCTCTCTATATAATCATTAAATGATTTGTCTCATATTTACTGCATATCTATAATTTACAAACATGATGACAGAAAAAGAGGTAAGTAAACGGAAAGAGACAGAAAAGATCTTTACATTAGCTACATGTACTCTAAAGAGGAAAAGCACATAAACGACATTGAAATTCAAAGAAGAATGTTTTAAATGGCAAAGGGACAAATGCCTTATCCTGGACATAAAGAGAAAATATCAATTAATAGTGACCAGAAATAGAAAACTAAGATCTGGAAAAGTAAAGTGAGCTGTCTAAGGTCACATGCCAGGAATGAATGGCCATCCCAAGTGCAGAGGAGTGTGAGAGAGATAGCCCAGGAGGTGGAGCACCCACTAATCTTTATGAGGGTCTGGCAAGGCTGGACAAAAAGGTAATTCTTCTTATGTCTACCTATCTGGAAAGGACATTTTTCATCTACTGCAGCAGTCTGAAAACTTACCTGCTCTTTGAGTCTCATTTTAAACAGCTTCCTTTGCACTTCAAAGAACACTTAATTATTCTTATGATGCTGATACATTCTGCCTTGGATCTAATATTTAACAGGCTATTTGCAGACTCATATTAGGTGTGGTCTGGTTCAGCTGTGAGTGACAAAAGCCTAGATTAACAGTGGCTTAAATAAAAACGAACTTGGCTTCTCCCTTGAATAAATGTGTGACTGGGCAGAAGGGGCCGATATAGCCTTGTTGCCAGTGTACATAACCCTGATCTCATGGTCCAAGATGGCAGCATCTGAGTTCCTGGCAGCAGGATAGAAGGAAGAATGAAGGGGGAAGAGGAGGGCATTAGGTGCGGTCTCTTAAGGCAAGTTCTCAGAAACTACCATATGACATTTTTGCTTATATGTTTTCGGCCATTTGTGAGTTACATGGCCATATCTAGTGGAACAAGAGTTTGGGAAACACAGCCTAAAAGACTATATTTTTATATAGGATATACAGAATATTACACTGAATGAGATACACGATCTTATACAGAACAGACACTACTCTGAGGTAAAACAGGCTAATGAGCTAATAATGTTCTTGCCATGGAAACAGGTGAAAGGATGTTGGAAGACAGAGAAAGGCCTTGGCTACAACTCCCAATGGACATTTGCTGAATGAGTGAGAATGTGCATTTATTAGTCACTTGCTGTACAGCCAATATGTGACAACATCCATCACATAAGACAACAATCTTAAAAAGTCACTTCATTTTTGTTATTCTTTATATATAAAGAAGTTGTATCTTCGAATGGCTAAGTGACTTAGTTCAAAGTGATGGTGGCCAGTTGAATCCAGAACCACTGATCTTGAAAACCAACCATATTGCTTCAATAGAATAAAACTGCTTATGCAAATGTGCTTTACGTGTATTAGATTTACAAGTAATGTGGCTTATTTTCACACTATTTGTTAATTAATTTACTGAGCAAATAAAAACCATTCTAATTCTTGGGGATACTAAAAATTATGATGACATATATTCTAATTTATTAAAATTTAGTTTCTGGTATTGGTAAGAATACAAAGTGAGCCAACAGACAGTACCCCTACTCTAATGCAGTTTACCTAAATAAAATAATCACCTTAAGCATAAACTGCAGTCATCACTAGGTAAGAAAAGAACAAGAAGTTTTAAGAACATGTATTAGGAGAGCAGTATCCAGCCTAAGGTGAAGAACTGAGTCAGGGAAGGCTTCCTTGAGCAAGTTGCATTAAGAGCAATTAGCACAAAGGAAACGTTCAATGAATATATCTCATGAATGAATGCATGAATGAGTTTATTAATCAAAATGAAGTTGGAGGTCAGTTTGGAGATGTTTTTTTCTTCCTTCCTTCCTTCCGGCTGCACGTGCAGCATATGAAAGTTCCCTGGCTAGGGACGGAATGAGAGCTGCAGCTGCCAGCCTACGCCACAGCCACAACAATGCCAGACCCAACCTGCGTCTGCAACCTACACCATACATGGCAACACTGAATCTTTAACCTACTGAGTGAGGCCAGGGATTAAACATGCAACCTCATGGATACTAGTCGGGTTCATTACCACGAAGCCTCAATGGGAACTCCATGGAAGGTGTTTTTCCAAGCCTAGGAAACAGAAGGATTTCAAGAAGTCCCAGGTAGCTGGAATTCAGTGTAAAGTTTCCACTCTTCCCACAGCATGTGGTTAGGAGTTCAATTGTTTGGTGAATTAAATCAAACAGTTTTTTTTTTCCCTCTCAAATGTCCACAAAGTGAAGTAAAAGTTTTCTGAATAAGAGCATCTACAATGACTAACTTAAATAAGCTCTATATAGGTATAGAAAACTTGGGTACTGCCTAAATAGTTCTCTGTAAATAGGAGCTGCTGAATAAACACTAGTTCACCTACAGCAGATTTGAAACCAAGGAAAACCTTCCAAAAATTTTGTCATGTATTCTTCTTTCAAGTTTACATACATCTTTCCAAATCTGGGTTAATGCTCCTAAGAAAGGAAAAGCTAAGATCCACTGGCAATATTAAAATGTCTTATTTGATGCTGTGTTTTTAAGACAATCACATTTCAGTTTAAGAGCTTCTTGAAAGCTGCCGTTATGTAAAAATACTGGCTTTGGCTGGGCTCCTGCTAGGAAAACTAAGATAGAAAAGTGTACATCTCCTTTTGAAACTCAGCACTCTCTCTCTTAGCAGCACTAATGACAGTAACTAAGGAGACTTGAGTTTAACATAGCTTTTTTTTTTAATCTGAAAAATGAAAGTATAGCCCATTATTGTGAACTCAGAGAAAAAATACTTCAAAGTTATTGAAGCGTTAAATATATAATAGAAGCAAGAAACCTGAGAGCCCAGTTGTGGAAAAAAAGACCTTTGTTATTTTTTCAAGAATCAAAATCACAACAAAATTAAACAATCTATACTAAGTACACTAAAATTAAGCTGAAACAGCTACTATTTTAATTAAATATATCAATTCTGGGAAAAACAGCAGGAGCCATAGCAATAACAACATTAAAAGCAAATACATGGAGAAAACGTAACTAATGTATGGTATAAAAATGAATGTTCTGATAAAGGCATTAGTATAAAATGGGGAGTTCCTGACGTGGCTCAGTGGAAACAAATCTGACTAGTATCCATGAGGATGCAGGTTTGATCCCTGGCCTCACTCAGTGGGTTAAGGAACTGGCATTGCCTTGAGCTGTGGTTAGGTCATCGCAGAGGCTGCTCGGGTCTGGCATTGCTGTGGCTGTGGTGTAGGCCAGTGGCCACAGCTCCAATTTGACCCCTAGCCTAAGAACCTCCATATTCTGGGTGTGGCCCTCAAAAAAAAAATGAATACACTTATTCTATTTTTTTCCTTTTACTGGATCCTTAACCCACTGAGTGAGGCCAGGGATTGTACCCACATCCTCAAAGAGGCTATGTTAGGTTCTTAACCTGCTGAACCACAGTGGGAACTCTGATACACTTATTCTGAAGTTCAAAGTTCAGTTCTTCACTTCCTAAAGGTCCTCTGCAATGATGCTCCCAGGTAAGCTATTGTCTTATAAACTGGTTTGATGGAAATGGAAATAGGAGACGAAGAAACTTCCATCTCTGCGGAAGGATACTATCGAGTTCTATCTGTCTTCTCAAATATTGATTTCAGCTTTGTGTGGACACCACCTAGCTGCCCATTCCACCAGGCATGGCCCTGTGACTCACAAATGGCCAATGACAATAAGGAAGAGTGACACATGGCAGTGATGTCCACTTGACCCACTTCCAATCTGTACAGAGCAGTAAACTCACTTTTCCAACTGCAGGCTCAATATTGTTATTTTCTCCAAGTAAATCACCAAGGCCCCAAATATATGCACCCTTTTCCAAGCAGACCAACTCCTTTTCCTGATAGCTAAATATCTGTTTCATGGTACCAAAATCAGGCTCAAGCTCCAAAGCCTGGAATTTAATTTTTCTTATTTTTTTCCTTCCTCCCCTCCCATAACTCACAATGCAGTCAGTTGTCAATGACATTTCTCAAACCCTCTCACAATCTGCTCTTTTATTTTTATTTCAACAGCAGCAAGTTTAACCCAGGTTCTCACCTCCTCTGGACAGTTTGCTCTAAAAGCCTCTTAACTGGTGTGTCTGCTCCTAGACTTGCTTCTGTAAGTGCAACATTCATTCAATCAAATTTTACTAAATGCCTTGTAAGCCCTAGGCTTTGTGTTTCGTTCTCATAGTACACACCACTGACATCCTGTCATCCTCAACTCTAGTTCCCACAGTGTTAATAATCTGCTAACATCCTTCAGGAGCTATCACATGCCACCTTTGTCAACTGATGCATTTCACATTCTGGTGTCTCCTTACCTATGCAGACTATACCCGCCTAATATCTCAACATACCCAACTTTTCAGTCCAGTAAACCAGTCCCTGAGGTACCCTTGTGACTTTGTTCATTCTATTTCCTCCATCTGATATAAGCTCTTTAATGTTATCCTTAAAAATGGTGAATATGCTAAATCCACCTTCAATAATTAAAATGTAAATGGCTTTTCGATGTTTTCGTTATACTCTAGTTGCACAAAAAATAAGTATTTCTTCCTTACAGACTCCTAAGAGCCAGCCGAGGATTTAATAATAAAACATTTAAAGCCTGGTCTTCTAGGGTTGTGGATATTTTTACAATCCTTTTACTATTTAATTATGGCTTAATTATTGAAGGCCTCATGTCACAGGCAAAAGTCCTCTGAAAACAATTAACCATTACTATTTCCAGTTCATGGAAGAATGGGGGTTCACCTTAAGACAGAAAAGTGAAACGGGCAGGTTAATAATCAAGTATCACCAAAGCAGCTTAAGTCTCAGATTTGCGACGTCTCAATGCCATCCTTTACTTAAAATATTTCACACTGATGCTTCATTTTGAAAATAGACTGTTCTCCAACATCTTAATTTCTTTAATTAAGTTTCTTCTAAAAGTGAAAGGGGCACATCCAAGGGGAAGTATGTCTCTCTTGCTGGACTGTGGGCTCCATCAGGGTAGCGACTATGACTTTTTTCTAAGGATCACTGATATCACAATCCACCTGCAGTTATTATGTCATCCCCTGGGTCCCAACTCTGACATACTAATTCAGTAACTCTAAGGATGGAGTCCATAATTAAAAAGCTCTCCAGGTCATTGTTATATAGTTGAAGTTTGAGAACCACTGCCTCAGGCTAGAGGTGAATTGCTTGCTATGTGCAAATATAAATTTTATAAAATACAATAGATACTTAATAGAGCCTTAAGAAAATCCAAGACTTCCTCATTCCACTACCAGTGCCCACCTTGCACCTCCAAAAGAAAAAAGAAAAGGGCACTTCCAAGAGTTTTCAAAAAGAAGTTAGGAACGGTTTAGTGCTGGCTTCTCACAAACTGCCTGAGTTGAAATCCCATCTATGCCATTTGCCAGATTAGTCAATTTGGACAACTTATCTATCTGTGCCTAGATTTCCAGATCTGAATACTGGGAGTAAAGAACAATGCCAATTACATGGCATTATGGATTCGGTACATGCCAAGCAGTGGACACAGCTCATGGTGCTGGCTGTTAGATTATTTTAAAGCTAAGATGTCACAGTATGACTAATGAGATTCACCTGTAACCTAAGTGTAAGTGAATAGAGTAACTTTTTCTGCACTTTAACCTCCTCTGATTAGTTTTAAACAACAACCATATCTCCCAAATTGAAATGGTTTCAAGTTAATTACTGTCTCAAGAAAGTAAAGCTTTCAGAATCAGGCCAGGTGGCTTGGTATTCAGTCACATTTTCAATACAAGGAGGTTTTCAGTGAAGCCTTGGGGGCAGAACAAATTTGTTCAGTGTCTGCAGTGGAAATAAGGGATTCCTTCAGCTCAATCCAAATAGTAATCCCACTAGTTCCCAGAAGAGAAACACGAAGAGACAATCAAACCTTTAGCTCAGACTCACTTTTCCCGTTGCTTCTCTGCATTTCTCACCCCTAGGGACTCGGACAGGCTGCCAAGAGACCTTCTCTGCCCTTGGAGAAGGTGCTACAGGAGTCCTTTCAGGACAAACTGTTGCACTGGAGGCAGTAGCTGACTCTAATTCATAAGTAAACATACCATGGGCAGGTCTCCTAAGCAGGTTTAACATCTTAAGTTGAAGCTAGATTCACATTCACGGGGACCTCATGTTTATGAATGCATTTAGCAATATCGGAGAAACATTGCAATAAGAAACTCTGGGAGATGACAGGAACTCAAGAGTGGTGACTTCTTTAGCCTAAGAAATGAGGATATATAGACCAGAGACCACCTGGATGGTCATGTGAAGGGATATCAAGAGGGAACCAGAAAAATTTGCTATGAAGTGATCAAGGTAGATCGCAAAACCAGAAATATTAAATCTTTTTTTTTGTTGTTGTTCTTTTCTTTTTTGTTTTTGCCTTACCTAGAGCTGCACCCGCGGCATATGGAGGTTCCCAGGCTAGGGGTCTAACAGGAGCTGTAGCTGCCGGCCTTTACATAGCAACGTGGGATCCAAGCCGCATCTGCAACCTACACCACAGCTCACAGCAACGCCGGATCCTTAACACACTGAGCAAGGCCAGGGATCGAACCTGCAACCTCATGGTTCCTAGTTGGATTCATTAACCACTGAGCCACCATGGGAACTCCAAGAAATATTAAATCTTGAATGTTTTATTTTTTTCCATGACAGGAGGGAGTTCTTGTATTTTCAGTCAATTCAGATAATCTCCATTTCGATCCACTGGTATACCCTAAAAACCAAACCAAACCAACCAACCAAACAAAAAACTGGTCCATTAAATGAACTATTAGACATTTAAAATCTTAACCTTTGTAAATGCACAAGTTGGAAATGTTTTCCTAATGGCCAAAATGTACAGCAAGTATGTATGACGAAAAAGTCTTTTACATAAGGGTAGTTTAATGAATTATTTACTAAGAGTTCAATAGATGTTAAAAATTGTCTTAAAATAATTCCCAGTAATTCTTATTATTCTATATTTTATGAATATTATTAGCAATATCAGTAACAGATGTAGTTGGTATGTTTTTGACATTCCTGCAAGGGTAAAACTGACATAGCATAAACTGGGGAGATACTCATATTTAAAACATTTTTTTTTCTATGAAGATATGGTTATTTTAACAATAGTACTGTCTAAATTTTCAAACTCTGGTGCTATGATTATGATAACAAACAGAAAAATGTGCAAGAAGTAAAAACAAATTTTTTTTTTTAACATTCCAGGAACAAAACGTAAATGGGAAAGAAGAAGATGAAAATTTTGGTGTCTGATACTAAAGGTAATTAGTAGACTTCCTGGCAAACAACTTTATAAATATTACTTGTGCCCATAATGTTGCTGGTAAAAGTGGCTTGCAGTAACTACGAAGGAAAGTATGTGTCACTGAAGTTACAGAAAGTTTGATTCTTCTGCTGCCCAGATGGGTGAGATATTCCTTATACTGCGGAGACACGTACCACATATGGTGCCCATGGGCTCAAACTTGGATGGTACAATTTGAATGTACATGGAACACCTGAACACAAAAAGTTAGCTGAATTGTTTGGGAAATTTCAGTACCACTCAGGGCAGTGTAATTACTACGTGAAAACCACTATCTCTTTCCCATCTCTTTTGTTCAGCTGTCTCTATTCTTCTATCAATCAATTATCTGTGTCTATCCAACATAGCTTTTTTTTAATTCAAGGTGCTATGGAAATAGATTTAAATCAGGTATAACATGAGCGCTCAAGTGGTTTAGGAGAAATGAAAGCAAATATCCCTTTATGTTAAGTAAGTTACATGCTGATTGAAATACGGAGTTGGCAGAGTAGAAAAAAAGGACAGTGTAGTCACTTCTGACTTTGGACTAAAAAGCAGGAATTCTAGGAATCATTTTTTTGTTTGTTTGTTTGTTTTAGTCCACACCCATGGCATATGGAGGTTCCCAGGCCACGGGGTGGAATAAGAGCTAGCCTTTGGCCTGAACTACAGCCACAGCAGCGCCAGATCTGAGCCGCACCTGCGACCTACACCACAGCTCACGCAACGCCGGATGCTTAACCCACTGAGCGAGGCCAGGGACCAAACCTGGGTCCTCATCGATACTAGTTAGATTCATTTCCGCTGAGCCACGATAGGAACTCCTAGGAATCATTTTATACAAAAGGCAATAAAGGAGCTGAATCTAAAGAGGATTGGCAGGTGGTCAACAGATGAACCATTAAGTGTGAGTGCCTAAAGACAGTTACAGAGAACAGCCAGATGAAGCTGAGCAACAGTAAGAAATCTAGATCAACAAGGTGTTCCATGCTGATAGGGAGGAAGCAGCTTAGAGGAAAGAGGAGAGTTCTGAGTCCAGATGCAGTGCCTTTCATACTAGAGAACACTTTCTATCTATTTAATCATGTATTCAGTAGTTCAGAGAATGTGGAGTTAAGATCCAAAACACTATCTTTAAAGCACATAAACAAATAAGGTGTACTAGTATTAGCATAAATGTGCTAAATGACGAAATAATTAGACTAAATATGTTATTCTCCAGTACCGATGCATCAAGCCATTTTTACTTAATGCTAAGTGCCTTTAAAAAGGCATTTTAAGTGTTTTTAAAAATTAGAAGGTAATTTTTTTGGCTTTGGCATTCAGCAGCTTGATGTGGGATCTAAGTTCTCAGACCAGAGATTGAACCCCAGGTCACAGCAGTGAAAGCACCAAGTCCTAAACACTAGACTACGAGGGAACTTCCCAAAAGTAACATTTTTAAGATAGACTTTGTGTGGAAGCTCACTTCTAATAAGCAACTTAAAAAATAGTAATTTTCCACCCAGGATTACTATTTTCAAAAAAGATGATCACAAGCAATTCATTAATGTCTAGATGTAATTACCCTTAGATGTTTAGTACGGAGAGGAGTGTATCTGAGAATGTAGCTTTTTTCAGGAAAGAAAAAAAACAGGCTTAAAATTTTTCCTACTTGAATAAAGAAGTAGTAAAGATAGATTGTATATAATTCAGGGTCCATAACTAGAAAGCAATCTGAAAACAGAAAAAAAATTCTTAAATTCTATGTTTTTAAAAACAGTTTTTGTGTCTCAGGGAGCTCCAGGGGCCATAAGTATTGAAGAAATTTTCACACTATATATGGGCTTTCGAAATGAAACAGATGATAACTCTATTATTTTGTAGCATTTTTAATACCTTGTTCATAAAGTTAAAAAAAAAAAAAAACACCGGGTAGGGAATTTATATTCTAGAAATGTGATTGTAACTTAATCTGTGCTCGCATAAGTCTCTTTTGGGCCCACATATTCTACACTGACTATGATTTTGCTTAAAACACAAAAGTCAGATGGTCTTGCTTTGGGGTATTTAAAATTTTCTAACAAAGAAACCAATAGCCATTTAGGAACATTAACTGTTGAAAATACTTAAAAGCTTTATGAGTAATGAATAATAACTACTTAGGAATTACTACTAAAGGCAGGATGCTCTTCTGATTAGGATATACAGTGTGGTTCTGCCTCCCTTTAGAGACTTTGTGGGTCACACAATTCCTGCTATTCCTCCTCATTTTTATTCCTTTTTCTTTCCTCTCCATCCATTTGTTATCACTACTTGCAATTCCAACAACAAAGTGCCCAGATTACCAAGCAAAATTGCTTCTTGCACCTTATTCACTTATTTTTAATGTAGCTCAGACAGTTTAAATACAGGCTTTATGAGCTGATGAGACATGTTTTCACCACGCATTCTGAGGCTGACCAGCAATAAACAGATCTGTGGAACAATCCAGGCATTTCTATCGAGTGACCCATGTTATTTCTGTGTACATTTTTAAGGTTGATAAATAACTACCTCCATCCCCTCATACTCTGTGACATACAGAAAAGGGACATACTAATATTGTATTCACATTTTCTAAAAGAGTACTGAGTTATTTAAAATGGAAAAATCAAATCTATTTTTCTCAGTGATGGAACACCAGCACCGGCACAACTACTGGTAAATTAACTTTCAAAGGAAAATTATGTCTTTGCCTTAGTGTAGCCATCAAATAGATTGGCACGTAATATTGTAGCTGTGTCATGCTTAGTGTAATGGGAGTTTCTCTTCTTTCATGTTCTATAAATATCATGCTAGTTTTCAGTTTAACAAAATCTCTATTAAAAACAGACTGTCAGGATATAATTAAATATTATGATTCAAATGAAATGGTTAGCAGATGATGTAAGAACCAGGATACCCATGTTTTATTACTATGTTTACCCTATTTACTTTTCTATATCCTAGATTCAGAGCATCCTAAAAAGCATCCTACATCCAAGATTCAGAGCATCCTAAAAGCTGTCTTTTTTCATAACTGTCTAGTAGAGAAGAGACTGCAAAGTAGACATTCATTTAGTGAATATCTGTTGAATGGATGGAAATCCAGTGAATATGCATTCCAGAAAGAACACATACAAACAAAATCACCCCAGAAATTTTTTTTAAAATGAAAAATTTTCTATAGGTAGCTATAAATAAAAACAAAACAACAGGAATGGAAAATAATTATCTTTTAAAATAAATAATAATCATCACTAGTGACCTTATTCAGTGAGCAAATTTCCCAGAAGGTTTAGCTAAGCTTTTACATTTTTATTTGAGATAACGTAACACACGTTTGCATAACTGCTCAAAGTTTTCAGTTGTAACACAGTAGTCAGAAAGAAAAATTGATACTCCAGGATGCTAATGAACAGGTTAGTGTTTAAGATGGTGGTTATTTATTACTTGGAAAAAAAAATCTATGTGAGGAAATAAAGATCAGTATAACTTGAAAAAAAGGTTTTGTTTAACTGTATTTACTGCACTAACCCCTTAAATTCAGAACCAATTATGAACGCTGTGGTGCTATCCATAATTGCATGCTGAGTGTGTAAATTTAAAATGGCAATTTCAATTTTCATTTCATCAAGACGAGGAAGAAAATGAAATTGAATACTAATTACTGCATGTGTCTCATACACCTGAAAGATTAGAGGAATACTGTGCTCATTATAAGTGAGTTTAAGCAAAGTACTCAAAAATGTTTCATTTGAAGGACTGAATATAAATGGAAGAATTATGTGACAAAGGAAATTAATAATGCTCAAACACAGAAAATTTAGTACATGATTAGACTTCCCAGAGCCTCTTTGATACGGTTTTCCTTTGAGAAAGGGAAACATTTTTTCCTTTTTAGAAAAACAACTTAGAAAAAAAGACATTATTAAAGAATATAATAACATAATATATACTTCAAGCACAGTCATGAAGTATTTATCGAATAACAATGGTAAGTTTCCAGTTTTACTCCCATTACATGCAAGATTGCTTCATGTAATATGAACGCTTTTTGTTTACTTTTACTGGTTTTCTCCAAGATTTCGTTATTATCTATAAATGCATTTCATAATGTCAATGAAAAAAGTGATTTTTAGCAAACAGAATGCAAGCATTTTTTTGTTGTCTTCTGTTTATTTAAGAGTTAACTGGAAATTCATTAGTCTATGATAAAAACTGTACAAATGTGCCATTTCTACTATCTGGAATTTTCTTTGCACATATGGCTACAGATTAGAAAGACCATGTGTAATTTAAGAAGTAATTTCTGCAAATACATGCAAATTAAATTCATAAAATAAAACCAGGATATCAGGTAACCACATGGACCCATATAGATAAAAGAAACATTTATAGGATAGTAAAAATTCTTAAGAAATTGAACAAAAAATATATCTAAAGGACATTTTGGCCTCTTTAGAAAGTATGGAAATCCTAGCACTTGGCCATAAATCAATTTCCCCTTCTATCAACTGCCTGTAAACCAGCCTCTATCTTCTGCACCTAATAATGTCACATCATGGATTCCCATCTTAAATATCACCTCTGACTCAAAATATGTAGTCAACAGATAAAACAGATCAGCTACCTAAGCAAAACAAAATTCTGTAATAATTCCCTATTCTGATGGAATAAAACTAAAACCTCTTAGTACCTCTTAGTAGGATTTCGATGGCACACAAAACTCGCACACTAAATTTGAACTCATTTCTCCAGCAATTAAACACAGGTCATGATTTTCTGTGTGGCGTGGCCTAAATCCTCACCTAGCATCTTTAATCATGCTATTCCCTTGGCATCTAGCCTCTACTGAAAGTCATCCTCTAAAGCCTATCTCAAAAGCTAGCTTTTGTGTGAGGCTTTCTCATGATAACTAATCACTTCTTCCTCTGACCCTAGTGTATATTGGATTTTTCCTATCTTTAGCACACATTAATAACTTGTTATATGCTATTAACACACTCCTCACTGACAGGTAGAATCTTACATTGAAAGTGTGGTTTGATCACTTTTTTTGCCTCCAAATATTGAGTTTCCCATCTTTCTTCAGCTAAGGGCTCAAAAAGTATTTAGTGAGATAAAATATAAGATGCAGGCTTCACCACCATCCATCATCTTTGGGAAATCACTTAATATCTTGTTTTGTCATTGTTTTCTTGTGTTTTTTTAAAAAATGTCTGTTTCATGATAATAAATAAGAGTATGTAGTCAACAGATAAAACAGATCAGCTACCTAAACAAAACAAAATTCTGTAATAATTCCCTATTCTGATGGAATAAAACTATACTCCATCGGCTTTTGCAATACTCTCAGCTTTTGAAAGAGGGTGCAGATGACATTTTAGATATTATCATAAACCAGTGCATATTTTATATTTGCAGATCTGGAATCACTTATAAGACACACAAGGAAAAGATGCAATATTTATATTCCTGAAGTATCAAAAATTGTTGCTAAATGTTAACACAGTGTTAATGAAAACATGGCATATGTAAAAACCTCCCTCTTGGATTTGTACCTTAAGACAGTGATATCTATAACTCAAGAATTTTAACATATTTAACGTGCTTAATACACTTTAATGGAATGGAAATGAACGTTCACGTTTCCCAGAGTTTCAGTGTTTATAGTTACTTTGGACTCTAGCTAAATCATCCTTTCCTCTGTGACCATGAAGAAAAGCCACACTGTGGGCACACTCACAACCTGCTTGCTGTAATGACTCTGGTCATTCCTTGGCAGTAAACCTTGTCCCATCCCATCCCATCTGTTACCTGAATCCATGGCCATCTGTCATTTTCTGCAGCTGTCCAGGCATTTATAAGCCCCTTCTTATTAAGACGTGCGTAGTAGGGATACCACTTCTGGAGTCCAAAAAGAGCTCGGTGGGTAGATGAAGCTGTGATTTGCTGATTTGATATGATTCCACCTTCAATTCCCAGTGGGCCTGAGCATTCTGGGAACAAATCAGAGAAAACAGTGAATGTATGAGAAATAATCTGTATAGAAATGCAGTTATTGGACTTGATGGAAGGTATTTTTAAGAGATTTTAATTTGGACCATCTTGCCATTTAAGCCCTTCATACTTCAGATTTGTTATGGATAGCTACATGAAGGAAGTAATTCTTACTTCTCAAGTCTCTTCTTTCTTGCCTTTGAATGTGGCACCTGAACAGACACGATTCTCTGTACTAGGATTCTGTGTTATATAGTGTTACCTTTACTGATCATATCAACAAAAGTATGATCTCCTTAAAAGTTCTATTCCATACTTTATACTTCCAATAGCACACATCATAAGTCATAATTCCTCAATAAATATCTGTTGATCCATTATTTCTTGACTTGCCTATATCTGAGTTTTGTATCAAAGTTATTTTCATACAGACTTAGCATTTCTCACTACTGTAAGTTTTTTAACTTAAATTTTTATAACCACTGGCAGTTATGCTTCCACAAAAAGGGTAACGTGTAAAATCTGACAGCATTTAAAACTATTATAATAATAACTGGTGATATACTATAAGTAATAGAAAATAGGTAGACAAATTATTTTTATAAAGTAAGCAGGTATACTTTCTGGCGTTATTCAGAGCAGTATAAACACCACTCAGTAAATCAAATATTAACATACTTACATTTCTAATATTTTTAATTCAAATTCACAACTGTAGGGATTCTGCACTTACATTTTAGCTTTTTTATTTTTCTTTAAATTTGCAACTTGGAAATTCAAGAAAAATTTCCTAATAAAAATTTAAAATACTAAGATTAAAGCATAATAAACTCAAATTACATGTTCTCAAATACCAAAATACCAAATTATATGTTCTCAAATACCAAATACCAAAAGCTTAGATTTTAAGCTTAGAAATGAAGGTAAATCAAAGTAAAAATTAGCTATACAGTGAATATATATAATATGTAAGATATATAAGATGTATATTTGAATTTCTTAATTATTTCATAAAATTTCACCAGAAATAACACTTCTATTAAATTGAGTTTTGGAAATTCAGAATAAGTAATATGATATAATGAAAAGTAATACGTAGTTTTCTTAATTTCATTAATATTTCACAAACTATATTCATATAAAAACTATATATAGTTTTGCCAATTTAGATTTGTATAATAAACATAATAATCCTATTAGAAAATAAATAATAATGTACTAGAATTCCTGAAAATATGAAAGGAGTATATTGCTATTCTTAAATGTTACTGTATATAAGTCAACTTGATCAGTATTTGCCATCAAGTATATATTAGAATTTAATTACTATTGAAATCCAGCAATTGTCAGTAATTAAATGTTCACACTCAGATTGAGGTAGGAAATATGAAAGGAAAATATGAAAATATGAAAGTCTGCAGCTGGGCTATAGTATTTGAAAAAAGTTACACAGATGTTTCTCACTTTAACCATTATTTTCACTAAGCATAAATATGTTTCTTTTTTCTATCCCATGCTCAGATAATAAGTATCTCTAAGCATATTACTTATTAACATTCCTCCAATCGATTTAAAACCTTTAAATACTTTGTAAAAAAGAAAAATATGTGGATAAGTAGTCATCTTAACAAGTTGTTATTAGTAAAGATGACTAACAGCAAAAACTGCACCGTTGTGCTTGACAACCGACAAGTCATTCATTGTTAAGTTAAATGTGGATTGAAATATCTTGTCTAAAGCAAGTATTTAGAACTCTTTAGCAATTTATAAAGGTGTACCATATCACTTTGAAGTCATTAAATTAAGAAACTACTCATTTTTAGAATTGCTATATTAGGAGTCACAGATAATGCTCTGATAGTCACATTCCAAAGAAATTAACATTGAAATCGTAAATGTTGAGTCTTTGGATTCATGCTTTGTTTTGAATTTCAAACTTCAAGATCTTTACAGATTTCATAAAAGCACTAAGAAACTTTCATGATGACACTTTGATTTTAAGCAACTGAAGGAAGCTGGCTTTTTAAGAACATTGCCATTAAAAAAAAGTTTCAAGGATGCTTGTCCTTGATTTGTACACTGTTTGGATGGAAAAATGCAGCAGGCAGGGAGGCCATTTATTGTGGGCCAGTCAGTGTAATGGCAGAGCTAGAAAGCTAGCTTTGATTAATTAAACTGCAAGATAACCTTAGAAAGAACTCTGTACCATTCAGTTGTGTACTGCTTAAGGACTTATGGTGAGCTGGGTATCCTCACTGAATTTGTAACCGTTTTAAAAGAAACAGACCTCACACCACACTCAGTATGTCTATGTTGTTAGTACTCTTAATCTACCAACCTCCCCTTATTAGCTACCGTATTAGCGAATACAATGGCTTCAAAAGGCAGCATTCACACACTGCCCAAATATCAATAAGAAATTTAAAACATATATTTCCATTGTTTTTTATTCTACCATAATACTCCTAATCTTTTTCATGCCACCAATACTCATTCATTCAAACAAAATACAATTCAAAAAAATATACTGATATAGTATATTTATATAGGGCTTCACAGCTTCCAAAGTATTTTCACATGAATTATCTCCTTGTTGTGATGTCAAATGGATGAATATTTCTTTCCTCACCCTCAATTCTACAGGCCTTTTTTTTTGTTTAGGGCTGCACCCATGGCATATGGAGGTTCCCAGGCTAGGAGTTGAATCAGAGCTGTAGCCACCAGCCTACAGCACAGCCACAGCAACGCCAGATCGTTAACCCACTGAGCAAGGCCAGGGATCAAACCCACAACCTTGTGGTTCCTAGTCGGATTCGTTAACTGGTGCGCCACGACAGGAACTCCACCACAATCATTTTTTTAAGACAAACTTTTGCAACGTACATTTACGTACTATATTGTACGTTGCCAACCAGTGAATCCCAGTAGTAGGAACACCACGCTATGGGGGCTTCTTAACAGAAGGGTGAGCATGTGAGGTATCAGCTTAATTCCTTAAAAGTTGAGTGGTTCTCAGTTTTTCTCATTTTAAAGATTGTGGTTGCAGTGACACCTAATTCACCAGCTGTGAGGTAATGAAAGGTAAACAGTGCTTTGCCTTTACAAGTATGAATTGTTAATAATGACCTTGGGTCTGCAAGGTCACTTGCATATTCTCAGGAAGTAGACGTGATTCTGGCTTTTTAGCTCCTGTGGAGCAGGCACTGGATCTTATACTGCTGCACTCTTAGATGATCAGAGTGGCTTAGCCTGGACACAGGAAGAGCTCAATAAATATGTTCTGAACATTCCTAAACACGAAACTAATAAGGAAATTCAAGTCTTACACTTTGTTTCACACTGGAAAGTTGTCACAACAGCAGCTTTTCTTCACTAATCATTTGGACCACAATCAAATGGATGTCATCATAATAAAAGGTTCAAAATCCAATTTCCTTTTGCCTGTGCTATACACTTCCCCAATGTCCCATTAAATACAACAGTTATAAAAACTAATGAAGGCATTGCAATTTGGAATGCAAATGATTATACACCTAAGATTAAGTGACCTTAACTGGTGAAGAGTAAGATGCTTAAAAGAAAGGTAATATGGAGATATACATTGCTATCATTGTCAATAAATGAAGCAAGGATATGAAATAGTACCTGATGAAAAAAAGTATAAGATGAGCATTCTGAAGTTTGAAAAGTACATCCACATGTGTTCACTCCCATAATGAAAATGATATTTCAAGGAAAAAAAGTTACCATGTGTACTTCATAAATGAGGAAACCTGTGAGGAGGGAAGTTAAACTCATAGAAGATGAGTCTAGAATTTAAGCCAAATGCTCAGCTGTGCCAAAAGAAAATAATATCAAGTGACAGAGTGAAAGATGTCAGTCATTCTTTAAAAGCTGGTTCTGAATCTTTTTCCTCTGCTGTGATTTTACATGGGGATGTGTGCATACACATACTAGAATAGAGGACAGAAGTAACGTGAAAGGAACATGCAGGATACCGCTAGTGGTACTCAAGCTTCCATAAACTGGGATACACTAAAACAGTAGACAACAGTCTATGGCAGTGAGTTACAAAAGTAAACACTGAGGTATTGTGGTGGTCTGTGTCCCTTTACGGGTGTCACAAAAATTGACCTGCTCTCATTATTGGCCTATATACTGTTTATCTAAAATGCACTGGCTTATTCAGTCCTAATTTTTGACCTTTTACTATATGCCCTACTCTCCATCAATCTATTCATCCATTCACTTAATTTGGTTTTGAAAAAAATGCCTTTTTGTTAAAGACATTCTATACAAGGTGCTTTTCTAGGCAGAAAGCCTCAGCTGTCAGATTCTAGTAGAGAGACCAACTATAAACACTTAAACAAGGGTGGTCAGTGAAGAAAAAAAGGATGAACCAGGTGAGGATGTCAGGTGATCAGAGAAGGACTTTCTGAGGAATAACACTAAATTTGATCTCTCAGTGAGAAGAAGGAGTTGGCTACTGTACTAGTTTTCTGAAGGAGTTTTCAGTCCAGTGGGAGAGACACACAGAAATAAAAACACTGTAATACAATATGCAGACACTGTGATGCTGGAGGCATGAGATTCAATGGGAGAGTAGAAGAGGGAATTATAACTCAGCTTGGGCTTCAGGGACAGATGCCTGGGAAAGAGTAGGCACTGACATAGTGAAGGAAAAAGGGAGGACAGCCTGGTATGATTAGGGATGTGGAGGCAGGTCAATATTTCTAGACCATATTCACAGTAGCTAAGACATGGAAACAACCTAAATGTCCATCAACAGACGAATGGATTAAGAAAATATAGTAGGTATACACAGTGGAATACTACTCAGCCATAAGAACAAAATAATGCTATTTGCAGCAGCATGGATGGAACTAGAGACTCTCATATTAAGTGAAGTAAGTCAGAAAGAGAAAGACAAATACCATACAATATCACCTATATCTGGCACAAATAAACCATTCCACTAAAAAGAAACTCATGGGCTTGGAGAACAGACTTGTGATTGCCAAGGGGGAGGGAGAGGGAGTGGGATGGACTGGGAATCTGCGGTCTGTAGATGCAAACTATTGCATTTGGAATGGATAAGCAATGAGATCCTGCCGTATAGCACTTGGAACTATATCAAGTCACCTATGATGGAGCATGATGGAGGATAATGTGAGAAAAAGTAGGTATATATGTATGTATGACCGGGTCACTTTGCTATACAGGAGAAAACTGACAGAACACTGTAAACCAGCTATAATGGAAAAAATAAAAATCATTAAAAAAATAAAGGCATTCCTTAAAGTTATCAAGTAAATATAAAAAAATACTAGTCCAAGACAGGTTGGTCAGGGGATGGTTAATGATGGGGTGAAGATGAAGAGACACTAGATTATTGTGCTGAAGAGCTTGCTGAGAAAAACTGATTCTATTAGTGAGGGGAAGCGTTTAAAGGATTCCAACTATGGTCATATTTTTATTTAACATAAGGGCTTTAAGAGGAGACAAGATCATGGCCAAATGGTAAGCTGCTACCATGGTCCAGGTGAAAAATAACACAGTCCAAAAGAGAAATGCAAAAGAAGAAGAGGTCAAAGCATATTTAGAAGTTAAAATTGAGCAGAGCCAGTAATAATTAGATGTTGAATGGAGGAGAGTAATGGAGTACCCTCAAGGGTGACAGAAAGCAAAGAGCAGAGAGCATCTCCCAACTAAGTTACTGGCCATGTCTCACAAATAAAGTTAATTCCTCTCAAGGTTTTATCAAAAATTATTGTTGCTGCTAGACTGAGTCTGAAAGGACCTGACATTATCCCACCTGCTATTGTTGTGTAGCATGTGGCCAGCTACATTCACATCTACCAGGCAGCTAGGACAGGACTGAAATGTGAAAACCTGCTTCTATGTTGAAGTCACATCCAGAACTTCCCTGCCCTACCCACAGCTCCTATGTGTGTGTATGTATCTGTTGTCCCACAAATGGGAACCCTCCCCCTCCTCTGTCGACAGGGATTATATCCTTCATAGTACTCATCGGTGGGCCTCATTTTTAGGAGAAAATTAATTTCTTAAAATAAATCTAAAAGGCAAATAAATTGTAAAAAATTACAGCCAATATCACATTTTATTTGTGTAATTCAGTTTTCAATTAAAAAAATATTTCACCTAGTCTTTCAGGAGTACACAGATACCAGGGCCTTAGAAACTGTTTACATGCTGAGCATAGAGGAAGAACATTTCTTCAGTGACAAAAAAAAAAAAAAGGACTGAGAGTCAAGTGGGTTACTTCTCTTTCAACTAGTTGCCACACAGCAACCAAGGATTTCTAAAACTGTCCACTCTTACTGCTGGAGTGGCCCCGGTGGCAGTCTGGTAACTGCCAAATATGGCAGTAGAGTATGGCAGTCTACATTTTCTGACCATCAGATCTGTGTTTATGTATCTTTGGTATTGTGCTTGCTTTTGTCAGGTTCAACAATAATCCTAAATTAATGAGTCCCATCAACATCGATTACCAGAGGCTTTTAGGCGTCATTTACATAATCAGTTAAATAATTGCTTTGCCTGAATTGTCTGAGTGGCCTGGAAATGCCTTCTGACCCGAGGCCCTGCTGTTCAGCTTAACTAAGCGAGTGAGCAATGTCACCCGGCAGGCTGAGCAAGAGCAGCTGGGCCAGCTGGGGCCAAGCCTCACGTGCCCTCCCCTGAGAAGTTTCTCTGCCTTTGCCAGGTCCAGGCGAATAAAAGAGCTTCAAAGCGAAGTCCTTCTGACTCTGCAAACTCATTCTCTGGAGTGTGGCAGAGGATGGCATCTGGATTTTATTGATCTTGCAGCTGACAAGGAAGCAGTGCCTGGAGATGTCTCACATCTTGTTTCTGAGCGTGCTGGTGAAGCCTTTCAAATGAGGGAGATGCTCGGCTGAATCCGTAAAGGAAGGTACTGCTGTCATTGCTTCTGTCTCAATATCCAGACCTCTTCAGAATGAAAGGATTTCAAATTAAAGGCATGTAAGAAGCAAATCTTTAAACATCTCCCGTCCTCTCTTTTCTTCGAGCATCTCATCTTCTTGCAGGAGGGTGAGTCCCCGGCGGTGCTTAGCGTAGCACGATAATTGTGCTGAGCACGAGCCCCGGCGAAGGAATTACCGATGACCTCCAGCACTGCAGAAATGAATGCTGATTCAAGCATAAACTTCCCTCTGTGCCACTTGGACCGCAGCCTTTCTCTTATTCCTAGTGTTCTATTTTAGAGTTGTCTTGAGAATAGGTTGTAAACTGATGAGGAAGAGATCAAAGCCACTATTCCTCACTTTGGGGCTCAGGAGTTAAAAAAAAAAAAGGAGCGCTGAAGGTTTTTTTCTGATAAGTTTTGTCATTTCAGCCCACTCCCCCCCTTGCTGATTTCTCTCAGGCTATCACTTTTCCGGGGTTGGGAAGCGCTGTCAGAGGAAAGATGACAAGGGGCAGAATGACCACAGGAAGCATAAAAAAGGCTGATCTCAGGGATAGGGTTTGGATACACTGGGTTGGCCGTAGGAGACAGGGGAGCTGGGAAGGAGCTCTATGGAAATGCTGTGAGAAAGTGAACGTGGACTCACAACAGCCTTCCTTTCACTCACGACCCACCCCCTCCACCCTTCCTCGGGGCACTCCCGGGGGTCAGCTGCCCCTCACTGCCTTGGGAGTGATCACCTGGACAGGATTTAGTGTGAAAATGGCATTTGGTGATGTTTGTTTCTCTCCACGCTTTGAGAATGCTTCTTTGTATCAGGACACAGATTTCACATACCCCTGGCCATCCTGCTCTGGGAAATAAGTACTTGCAAAATCATCAAAATAGTTTTCAAAAATTAGTCAAGCTTATTTGGAATTCACAGAAAACACATGTGCCCCTTGGAGAAAACTCCCTTTGCATTAGAGGGGCTGCTTACCCTTGATAAATGTTAATTTTCTTCACCATCTTGAAGGCTGATTATGTGATAGGAGGCCACTGAAGAATCTCCCCCATTCTCTTAAGAACTGTACTCTACTTTCTTCAATATTGGAAAGCTCAGATGTGCCCAAGATAAGTGATGAGGAACAACTATTTCTACATATTTTTTCTCTTAAATAATAAACTTCTTAAAGGTAGAAACCATGTCCTTTGCATTATTTATGTTTCCAGAGCACTTAGCACAGTGCCTTACAGTTGGCAATTCTCAATATTTGGGGTTAATGTAAATTAAAACAAATCATTGCTTTTTTTTTAGAATTACTTCTCTTCCTTTCGTGAAACAGAATTAATCTCCTGAATGTAGATATTATCACTCTAAGGATTCAACATATTGGGTGGGAGTTCAAATCAGAAATACTGTCTTAGTATGCTGGAATGCTTGAAATATATAAGAATTAGCTCTTGGGGGTAGGAGAAATATCATATTTAGAATGAAAACCAGTATTCATAAACCTAGTAATTATCAGCCATTTCGCTATCTTCCTGTGAAAATGTGATTATGCTTTTTTTCACATTGTCTTATCTCAAGTCAGTTATGATCTACTATCAGTTTAAATTAATTGTTGTAAATTCAGGAAAAATTAAACTCATGAATAAGCTGAATTATAGCAGGAAATTGTCCATTGATATTTCTCCAAGCTAATTTTTGAGCGTTTTGATACAGAATGATAGTGTTATTTAAATAGCAGAGCCTATGGACTCTAGTATTCAAAGGCTAAATTTGTATTAAGATAATTCACAAAAGCCACCAAAAATTAATATTATCATTCTATCACAGTTAACAAAATTGCCACAGGACAATCAAAGAGTGCATTTTAGTTTGTTTAAGATGTCATCTTTCAAAAAAGGAAAGCACGTGGGCTTTTCAAGTACTGAGTGTACTTTTGTAGCCAGGCAAGATCTCAGTAACTTGTACTCAGGCTTCCACTTATACACTGCACAATTCATCTTCTACCAACTATGAAGATAAAAACATGGTTTGATGAAACATTTGCCTGTAGAGTCAAAAGCCTGCAATTCAAAAACCTGCAGATGTATACCTCTTACTGCCTTCTGACAAAACATAATCCGCACAAGAAAGAGCTCAAAGGGTGTATAATGCCAAGGTAAGTGCTAAATGTGGGACTCCACTGCTTCAAGAAACATGAGTCGAATACCAAATGTAAACATTCAAATACTGCTGTGCACAAGATGTTTTTCCATGCTTAAAAGTTATTTACATCTGTTAATTTTTTTTTTGCTAAATGCCTATCAGGATAAGAACTGCAAGGCATTTTCTCTGGTGTTTTGTTATAAAGCCATATGACTGGCATATCAAACACAGATTTTTGAGAGATAAATCACTGTCCTAAATCCAAATATCAGCTATCTAGCCCCGCCCCCCCTTTTTCTGTGCAGTGTAACCATACTTTTCTTCACAATGGATTTTATCACAGGTCAAGTATGAAGTCTCAGTGTTCCAAAGGTCAAAAGAACCTAAGCAAGAAGAGAATAAACAGGAAGCCATTGCAGATGATGTGGTACCACATAATGAAGCCTATTTAATGCTAGAATCTTTTGGAAAGTTGGTGGAACAAAGGATGGAAAGCAAAATGGAGGCTGGAAGTGCACCGCAGATGATCTGATTATGAATTTTAGAAATGTCAACATATACATTCACTCCTAAAAAATATGGAGAGGCATTTTTCATATAGGAAATAAGTGGACAATACTCACTAGTCAGAAAGGTATTAGAGTTGGGGAAGGGAACAAAAAGTTGTCCCAAGTAATTTAAGTCTACTCTTTATGTCATAACCTCAGCTCTGTTGTTTTTCCACCTTTTAAATTACATAAAAAAATATATATTCTCAGTATTTCCAGTATAGAACTGAGACAGGATGAAGTCTTGATAATAACACATTTACTAATTGAACATTCCTAGAGAAGAAAGCATCACAAATGCTTTGCACATATTATTTTCAGTGGTTTGGTGGTTCTGAAAGGGAAAATGCAACATAGAAGTTTAAACAGAACAAATGTTAAGCTACTAAAACAAAGCATGCTTTATGAATTATACTGAAAGAGCATTCCAGAAGAACTGAACAGAGTAACAATTTGATAAAAACCCCGTAGAAGCTAAGCCAGCTTTTCATATATGATCTCTTATCCAAGATTCATATGAGATATGTTTTATAATGTAATGAATATAGGTTAGCCTATTAAAATAGGAAATTTAACTTTTGCTTCTTTTCAAAGTTATTTTGAATAACGATAACATAGACCCTGATATCATATTACGTTGAGGCTAAATATTCATTTTTGTTGGACAATATTTGTAGAAAAAAACAACTAAAGTATGTATCAGAGCTATCTAATAATTTACACTCACCTTCAGAGAAGTAAAAGTATTTAAAAATTTTGGACTTGGATTTAAATCTTTAGCTGCTGGAGTTCCCTTGTGGCACATCAGGTTAAGGATCAAGCATTGTCACTGCAGCAGCTCTGGTCACTGCTGTGGTGCAGGTTTGATACCTGGTGGCCTGGGAACTTTCACATGCCATGGGAGCAGTCAAAAAAAGAAAATAATTTCTTTAGCTGCTGAAAAGTTATGTTCAACAAAATATGCATAATGGGATAGATTGCTATTTTCTGATGTGTTCAAACAAAACATATTATTGTTATGCAGTTTGACCTAATGATTAAGCAAACAGATATGCTTCTTACAAACTTATGCTAAAAATCAATGGCAAATATAAAACTAAACTACAAATAATCTTATTACTGCCCATTAGGAAGTTATAAATCTCGAAAAAGTAGTTAAAACTAGAATTTCACGCTTTTTCTTAAGATTTTAAATGAGAGAACTTAAAGTTTCTCTTATTTTGGAATTATGTAAAAGACTAGCTTCTCCAGAAGCTTTCCTCTTACCATCTCACTCATGTTGGATAGCTCACTACCCCTGTTAATATTTATAAGACTAACTAGGAATTAAGTAAGGGCCAACAAGTCACAAACACAAAATACAGTCGTTAATCTAAAATGAAGATGGAAGAATTATTATCACTTTTAAAATTTCCTGTGCAAATGAGGAAAATAGTGACTTGCTTGTCTTAGGAGTCCTTCACTTTAGTCAAATGCATCAAAAAATATTAAAAGCAGTTATTTTGTAACTTAGTCTTTAGGATATAGTAGGACAGATACTATTTTTCATATACAGGGGTGATACATTTCACAAAAATTAATGGAATCAGGGATATAAGTTTTACCTTGCATTGCTAAGAAAATATTTCATGAGTTGAATATTTTTTTAATGACTAAAAACCTCTTTAGCTGTAGAAAAAAAAAAAGAAAAGACTGTGTAAACTACAAACTGCTCATTTTGGGGGTTAAGACAATATATCCTTGGTGCCATAGTACTTTCAAAAATTATCTGCTCAGCTAAACCAAAAACGCAAAGATTAAACAGAATAGAAACACTCGTTTTATACTAACAGAATTAAAAGTCCACAATTTCATAGGACCATACAATTTGCAAATGTAAGTAATTTAGTCTGGGACAAAGGTAAGAATGAAGTGTAATATACTGGTGGCTTGTGTAGCGTGTAAATAACTTATTGACTCCTGGCAAATTTTCTATTATATCAGTTCATCAAGACTATTTCATTGCAATTTTAGTTAAGGGCATGAATGAAAATGCTGTTCCAGGTATCTGTACTTTTTAAAAATCTGAGTGACGCTAATATATAGCAAAGTATGGAAACTGTGAGTTAACCATCTGCATTACTGGGAGAATAACACCCACCTTAGCTTTGTTCCATAGGTTAGAAACAATATATGGTTAAGCACATCATAAACCGCAAGGCAATCAATACACCCTTGGTGAATGGTGTAACTCTTATATTGTAGTTGTTATGGTTCTTATTTTATTGTTATAAGGCAAAAGTTGGAGTTTAAAAGTAATAGATGGGAGGTATCAACTTCCACTATGACTTCTGAAAGATGCAAGATTTAAATCTACCATCAATTCCACCAGATTTTAAATGCATTCATTTCTTATTCAAGAAATGAGTAGAACACCTACTCTCATTTACCATACAAAATATTCTTGAATAAAAACTAAAATGCATAATAAGCACAATTAGTAATCATAAATAGTTACTGAAAATGACTCAAAATGTCATGTCACTTGGTGCCTCCTTAATACCATATTCGTCATCAGATAATTCTGTTACTAAAGCACTCATATCGTCAGATAAATCTCTGCCTGGGGGGAAATATAAACTATAGCTTCTTATAATGAATGAAAACTAAATGATTCCCCACAGTATATTCCCAGACTCACTGGAAATAAAAATAACTAATTAAATAATCTCTTTTTAAAATAGGTCTGTGTCTGGCAGGCAGTTTTCTTCAGTGTGGTACAAAGTAGGGATCATTCCTATGGAAAAGTCTCGTATTAACACTCTGATAAACCAGATTACAACTCTGAAAAGGGCCTTTATAATCAAGTTTTTTTTCCCAATTTAATATCCGAGTAATCCTATCCTTAGGTTAGATGGAGATGCAGTTTTAGCTAGCGGCACTTTTGTTGCAGTAATCAAAGAAATCTCATTTCCTCAAGTCCATAACTGAATGCAAAATAATAAACCATTTCCCCCCAAATTGAATAATACCTGGTTCCCATATCTTTAGCATAAACTTTTTTGTTTCATCATGACTTATTTTTGTGATCCACATGAGAAGAATATTAATATGCATTGTTTCAAATTTCCAAGGACACAGAGGGGATGAAGTGGAAGGAAAAAATCATGAAATGCCCCTTGGCACCTAGCCGACTCAATGATCTGATTTTGAGATATAAGGAAACCATGCATGAATACTGGTTTCTTATGATGTGGCAAATAAACAAAGTAAAATGAAGAGAGTTTCAGAAGAAACTTCTTTGCTCCAAAAGTATGGATCTTTTCTCTCACAGATATTCCTGAATAATAAAAATGAAACCTGTACACATTTACTGCAAAGAAAAATATGTCAGGGGTTTCAGCCTCAAAAGAACCCCATGGGAGTTCCTGTCGTGGTGCAGCAGAAACAAATCCAACTAGGAAGCATGATGTTGAGGGTTCCGTCCGTGGCCTTGATTAGTGGGTTAAGGATCTGGCATTGCCGTGAGCTGTGGTGCAGGTCGCAGACGTGACTTGGATCTCACGTTGCTGTGGCTGTGGTGTAGGCTGGCAGCTGTAGCTCTGATTCTACTCCTAGCCTGGGAACCTCCATATGCCATGAGTGAGGCCCTAAAAATCAAAATCAAAAACAAAAACAAAAACAAAACCCCTTGACGAGTAGTTTCATTCCCAATTTGAATTGAGGCAACTCAGGCTCAGAGAGGGTAATTAAGTCCCCAAAAGTCACAGAGCCAAGATTTGGCCTCAGATGTATCTATTACCAAGGGGTCATGATAAACACTGTGTTACAATGTGCTGGGGACATTCTGTTTGCTGCATGTTTTAAGCAGTGATGCGAATGACAAGAAGGTCACGTGGCCATCACGTTTATAAACTAACCTAACTCACTTTGTACTCTTCACCACTGTTTCTGCCATGGCTTGTAGACTGAAGGTTCAGCATTGATTATTACTCATCCAATATTTTAAAATTTGTTGAACCTCTTCTTTGTGCAAGGCAGAGGCATGATATTTCATACTTTATTCTTTTAGGGTTCAACGTGATTATACAGCTGGGAGTAACTTAGCAGAAACTAATTTAAAGTCAGCGTCACTTTATAATGAGAGATCCATAGAAAAGGTCTGGTGAACTGCCTACATCAAGGATTTCTACAGCTTTAATTTTCCTCTCTCCCTGGCTTTTTATTTTCTCTCTACATTATACGAACTGCTTTCATATTTTCGTTTATAAGAAAGCCAATTATGACATAGGGCATTCTTTCTGTTTAACAAAACGCCTCTGGCTAAATTGTGGAAGCTACTGTTTTCAGTGTTTGTGTCTTCAAACAAGAAATTAGCATCTGGGTAAGTATCACAACATTAGTCTAATTTAGGATACAAAAGTAAAAGTTTATGTATAATTTTCAAAATCTGTGTCATTGCTTTCTCAACAACTTTGTGTTTTAACCCAGGATTGCTGTTGCAGTTGCTATTAATTTTTGTTTTCATTAGCTTGGAATTTTATGTGTATAATAATCATTAGAGAAATATAAACAAATACCAGTTCAACATTCATGTGCACATACACTCCTGTGCACATACCCCACTATATTTCTCTTCTCTCATATTTACTTTACCGTAGACCCAAGATTTATTATCTGTGCTAATAGATTTTAAAAAGCAAATATGAAGAAATCAATTGATTATATTTATTCCACATACTCTGCAATCCTCTTAAAATTCAGTTTTAACTCCGATTTCTCATAAGTCTATGACTAATTTATAAGATGAATTATGAACTGAAACATGATTTTTTGCAGTATTTAATGTCTATCAATACTCTCTGGTTAAGGTAGAATACTACAAAAAAAATTTGTTTCAACCAGTAACAAAAGCTGTCTTGTTGACAATTTACTTGGCTAGCCAGCTCCTGGAATTTCAAAAACTGTATGTACTATTATATTCTTGGGAGTAGAGAGGCTGTGACTAGAATGTAAAACAGTCACTCCTTTTTACTTTATATGCTGTTAAAAAGTGTAAGACCAAGCCTATAAATTTTTCCAATTTAAAAAAAAAAATCAAACCTTTTTTTTCTCTCTCTCTCCTCCTCGCCAAGATTTTTTTACTCTAGTTCTCTCACGAAGTCTTAGCCACTCAACTGCGGGAGTTTCTCAAATCAATCTATCCACACAGGGATTTTAGTTGTTACAGAGACTAGGAAAGGAAACACGCTGAAGAAACAATGTCTATCCTTGAAAAACTTTAGATCTGAAATGGGATTTGGCCAGGCAGGCACACGGAAGACACACTCTACAAAGAATAAAGTAATAACAAATAAATATTGTAAGGGTAGCCTCTGGTGGTATTTTGCAACTAATGGATTTAAAAGGACTCCTTTAAGAAGAAAAAGAAATTAGAACATTAATTTTGTGTTTTCCAAGTATTCTTTTAAAATTATATATATAACTATATATGACTCTCTATATATAAAACTTTATAATCAGAAAAAAACTTTAAACATAAAGGTCATTCAAAATAATTGAAATGTCAATAATTTTTCAAGTTGGACTCTCAGAGATGCTATCACCTGTTGCTCAGTGTACACAGATACCCACTAGAAACCACCTAGTTTATAGAAATGTGTCTAGAAAGAGATAAACTATTTTGTAATTAAGGTAGGTAGGGGTGTGTGTGTGTGTGTGTGTGTGTAAGAAATGCTGTATAATGATCTTATCAGTTTTGAATTCTTCTAGAAACATCCCTATATTTGGGAAGAATAATTAATCTGTGGCCAAATACACAGGCTTTTACAGATGGGGCCTGACATAAATAATACTAAAGTATTCTTATTCACAATAGGAAATAGAATTTGTCAGCAGGAATGTATGCATCATTTGCTTTAATCCATATTTTATTCTATGATTTAAAAATTAAAAAAAATCACTACTTGCATGGCTTGGCTTAGATATAAATGCTTGATGGCAGTACATTTTTTTGGAATGGTAACATTGCCAAAATTATCGTTCTGTTGTTAATTTAATAGATTTTAGTGAGACAAAGATCTCATTATTGTCTTCCATTTTCTTATGTACATTAACATATCAATGATTTTAAGATGTATCCCAAATTCAGAGATGCTGATATGCTTCAATATAAAGGCATGTATTTTAGAACTGTGGAAATGAGGAAATGTATATGCCTTATGTTCATTTTTTCTCTTGGGGTACTTTTTAAATTATGTTTTTGGAAAATTCCCTATTCCTGTATTACTGGTACTTGGCAACAAGGTAATCCTACAGTTGATACAGTGAAACCAGACCACAAAACTCTCTCTTTCAGGTCAGATTAAAAACAAAAATCTTAGCGCTTATTACCAGACTGGGAAAATTATTATTTTTTTTGGTTACACTGGCTTATCCATTTTATTTAACAGAATTTTATATATTACTCTGTAATATTTTCAGGCAACAGTGCCATTATCCCCAGAAGATAAAAAAGTTGTTTTACTTTTTATTACTAGACCAAACACCAGAACACATTTAATGGTTCTGTGAGGACTTTTGTATT
Source organism: Catagonus wagneri (assembly GCA_004024745.2). Classification (NCBI taxonomy): domain Eukaryota; kingdom Metazoa; phylum Chordata; class Mammalia; order Artiodactyla; family Tayassuidae; genus Catagonus; species Catagonus wagneri. The sequence goes on from PVHT020004020.1 coordinate 7,809,148, forward strand.
GGTCTGCACAGCGAATTAACTCACTTAAGCTCCTAGGATAAAATCCACCTGACTGCTCAAAAGGTTAAATGTGTATAAAAAGCTGGTATTTTGCTATACTAGGAAGAAGAGTTAAGAGGCACTAAATGAACTGGTTTTCCTTCTCAGATACAACTGTAAGTTTATCACTTTTTTGGTGTTATAAGTAACCTTTTCCTGTGCAAGCCAGAGCACTATTTGTTACTCTTTAAAAGAAGCTATCTCAAGTAAAAATATTGTTGTAATTGAAGAATATTCAATACATTCAAATTTATCATTCACGTAAAGGAGGAAACAGAGCAAAAAAATCAGGGGAAAGCAAAAGTTCTACAGGAATCTATGTGACCTGGAAACAGGAAGAGAGGGAGAATGGGAAAGTAAGACAGAGGCCCAAGTGGTACATAAGCCTTCTTTATAGTTTCCGTTCACATTTAATCTTGGAAACAGCCCTCTTAATGAGGTAAATTGAGTGGATATATCTTTTCTGTAACCACAAAGGCCAGAAAAAAGTACATCAGAGCACTATTTCAAAAGTTTTAATGTCAAATACTATGTATTATATGTTTTAATAACTGTCTCAGCATTGAACGTGATGCTATTGTCACAGTCATGTTGCAAAAAAGCTAGGTTGGTAGACGACTGGTCATTTATATCTTTTCATCCCAGTCCAACACCCAGGGATCTGTGCACACTTTTCCTCCTTAAAGAAAGAAGGCCAAGGAAATGACAGCATCATATGAGCCTGGGAAGCATATACTGTTTCAAATAACCCTAGGTATCAGTATACTCTGAATAACAACTAAATTCAAAAATAGACTTAATTAGTGTTTAGTGACAATTCTGTAATGCTTTGAAACTAATGTGAACATCGACTGAAAATAAAACTGAATAGATTGACATTCTTTTTGTTTTTTTTCACACGTAATGAGTAATCCATATTTACTTTGTATTTGATGCTATGATTCCAGACAACTGGCAATTTTGGGTTAATTCATACATAAACTGTCACTTTCTAAAGCAACTGGGTATGTCACTGGCAACCCAGATACCTAAATTGATTATAAAATTTTACACAACTGGTTTTGAGAAAATTGAAAAGGTCCTGGCAAGACTAGATGTGCTCCAATTCAGATTAGAGTCCCTGGGGGTGGAGGGGAAGGATAATTTTGTAGTTTATCTCTTTTCTCTCTGTTAAATATGGGTCAGTGTTCGTGTCTAACTCACAATACGTATTCTGACTCAGAACACATATTCTGAGTTAGATATGAACAGTGACCCGTATTCTCACTAGCAGTGCAGGTCAGTTTACAAACTTTCTAAACCTGCACCGCTGGTGAGAATCAGCAATGGGTTCAATAAAACTCGACACTGCTTATGAAAACTCCTGTAAACATAGTGACAAAAACATTGCTTAACAGTATCATTCACTGCTAGTTTGCTTATTATTTTTGCATAAATGGAACTAGAGAACAAAACTCAGAAGCAAAGCCAAAAGTGGATATTCAATGAAAATGGATCATTAATAGTTTTTCTTTCCAAAAGCTTCATCTATACTATACAGGAAGGAAAAATATCTTTTGAAACCAGTAAGTAAATAATTAAGGGTTTTGAACTTTTTCTGCATTATGGACACTTTCATCAGTTTTGTGAAGCCTAGAGGCCCTTCTCAGAATAATGCTTTTTAGTGCGTAAAAATGAAATGAGCAAAAGCACCAAGTAATTACAAAATATTTTAAAATGTGTGATACAATAATGCATGTGCTTATCTATTAAAATATTAAATAACAGAGATGATGGCAGGATTACTATAGTTCCTTATTAGTGAAAGATGTAAACGGTATTTTCAGCTCTGTCCAGCAGACATAATATGGTATAACAATACGTGCGATTTCTATTAGTGACAAAGTCACTGGTATTGCTGATATGATCACTGACTGTTGCCTTTATTTGTAATGGATGGAAATGCTAAGGTTCATGTAGCCATTAGTAAAAATAAACATGCTACTTTTGTTTTCTCATCAAAAAACACAGACACTCTGAATTTTATACACCCTTAAGGGTCCAGTGACCTCAGTCAGAAACTTTGCACTAAGTGATTAAAGGGGTGGGACTGAAAACATTCTTTATACTACACCCTGTAGGAAAATGTCCATGTGTTGTTCAGCTGAAAACTATTAACAATGGTAGAATCAGCAATAACTCTAATGGGAAAGGAAATGGCATTATTAAGTTACTGCTCATATCCACTCAGCAGTAACTATACAGCAAATAGTCATTTTACGGATGTTTAAAAAATTGCATGTCGTCTGAGTGTACCAAAAAATACAAAGTGAATTTTATTTTGAACAAACTACCACAAATATCCTTGGATTTTCTGGAGCTAAGAAGTGCGGTTTCAATTCTTTGGTGTTTTGTAGTTAGATAATAGTGCTGAGTATTTATAGGCTCCCTTATATAACTATAGCTCTATCCGTTTTTCTTGTCAGAATAGTTTATTTTCTGTCCCTGCTCCTGTTTTCCTTGAATTTTAGGATTGAATTTACTGACTTTGCTCTGGCTCTACTTCTTTTTATAGAACCATATTCCTCAAGTTCAATTTATTTTTTAAGTTGGATACTTTATGTGTCCATTCCCGTTAGAGCTCTAAAAAGAATGCGTATTATTGACCAGATAAAGCTATTAAGGTAACTATTAGGAAATTTATTTTTAGGTCCTTGGCCACCTTAACAGCTCTTTGGGGTTTAAGACAGGCTCAAAGTGGAGTTCACTATAACCTGGGAGGCGTTCCTCTGTGGTGTTATTTCTTCCTTGGCACCTGCTCTATCTGGAATGGCTGCAATTTAGCATTCTCTCTACCACCCACCAAAATTTTTTAAGGACTGTTAATGATGTGAAGCTCCAAATGAAAAAGGCTTTTCTTAGGTACCCATTTCCTTGACCAGCTCCTGCTTGAGAAGGATTATTTTCTTTGCCCTAAGTCTTTATTCTCTTTCTCTGATTACTCTTTTATGTATTTATTTGTTATTTATTTCTAGTCCCGTTGAAGACAGAATTTCTTTACCTGCCTTCAGTTCTGGCTTTAGGAATCTTATCCTCTTTATTCTTTTTAATCTCTCCCTGGGCACTAACATTCAATCTCACCACTTCGCCATTCTCATCTGACTGTCGAATCCAAATCTTTGTTTTCCACGTTTCTGTGAGTCGGCATCTGCATTTTAATAACAAGCAGTCCTAGCTTATCAGGATGTGCCAATTGCGCCTACAATTCAATGTGCCAAGCCAGGAAAGAAATTTGCTGCACCTCCCTCCTTCAGTTGAATAAGAATGCTTTGAAGATGCAACTCAAAATATGCATGAGGGGAGTTCCCATCTTGGCTCAGTGGAAACGAATCTGACTAGCGTCCATGAGGACTAAGGTTCTATCCCTGGCCTTGTCAGTGGGTTAAGGATCTGGCGTTGCCATGAACTGTGGTGTAGGTTGTAGACATGGCTCAGATCTGGCATGGCTATGCCTGTGGTGTAGGCCAGCGGCTACAGCTCTTATTTGACCACTAGCCTGGGAGCTTCCATTTGCCCCAATGCAGCCTTAAAAAAAAATGCACGAGACCCTTTGTGTAACATGTTTCTGGAAGCCATTACCTCCAAATCTTCTGAAGGAGGTGACAACTACAGCTAGGGTCACACCAGGAGTTAGTGTCTCACCTAGCTCAGCTTCACGGTTGCCAGTAAAATTTTACTGCAGGTTTTTGAAACCCTTGGGATTTCAGGAAATCATGGGAAATTGTGCACATTTGGTAAAAGATCAGAAACCCTGTGTTCTTTTCTTTTTCCTAGTCAAGAAAAGCATTTATCTCCGCTGTTCAGTGAATTTGATAAGGGAAGAAACCTCAGTGATTTGTGGCCTGTAATTTCCACATTATGAAATAACCATCTCAGACTCACTTTGATATTTAGACCCAAAACCTCACCTAAGCACCCAAAAATGCCATAGTAACACATGTAAAGAATAAAATCTAGCCCACAGATTAACATTCTAACTATCTTCCAACCTTTGAGTACTAGGAAGACTTCTTTTCTAGTGTTTTCTTATAAAGAGATTTTTGTTTTTCTATACTGTACATACTATATTTGGGTTATTTTTTTTATTTATTTTTTTTACAAGGGTGAGGATGGAGTGATGGCTGAAAAGACTGGTATTTACAGTCTGAGAAAAATAAAATATTTCTCAATTATATACTATAGTTCTAAATGTTATGAGGACGAAATCAAGTTATCCTTTTCCCAGACTCTGATCTCTAAGTGCTTTATCTTTGTTTTTGAGAGGAAATATCAGAGTGAGCTTTAGCCTGGAGAATAAATGCAAAACTAAATTTTAGTCCCTGGACATACGCAGGTTAGTGCCTGATGGGAATGTTACATAATTTGAAAAGCAAGATATTACTGGATGTTTTGGTAGTTATTTGCAATCAAATACAAAGCTGTCAGGTAATGATAATCTGAATCAATTTGTTAGATGTACTTAATTAAGTCCTGGGGGTCTATTTGAGCATCCTGCGGTATTTTTTCTGTCCTTCCTTTATTAGATTATCATTTTAAGGTACAGCAGGCGAACTTTCAAAGTGTGATATTTCTGTCAAAAGTTGTTGGGCAACATTTGGAAAAATATACCCAGAGGCATCTGACTGAAGATGGAACTTCTGTGTCAGACACAGAAAATCCAATTCTGTTTTGTCATTCAGTCAATTTTTTGTGTTTATTGTTGCAAAGACTTCATGCTGTGGTAATGTTGGAATCACCTCTTTCCTTGAGGGCTATTGATATACTTACGCAGTACTTTTTTTTTTGTACTTGCTGTCATGTCTTTAAAAAGGATGGAGAAATTAAGTTGAAATAAGTATCTATACTCAAGTGTTTACAGCTACACTATATCCCTCTACATATGGGTAAATTTTAAATATTATGTATCTTGGATTAACACTGAATATAAAACTTTCATGAACCTGTGATGGATTTCTTTCTTCTTTTTTCAAAAATTTTCACAAAAGGTGACAGCCTGAGGTTGGCTATCCTTTTCCTGTTCTGTTGGAGTTCTGAATTAATTCCTATTCTATGTATTCAAGGAAAGTAATCTTATGTTGATATTAGGCAATGCTTTCTAAGACAAAAATCATCACTAAAGTACACCATTTCAAATTTATAAAACATAGCAGATCTTTTTTATCTGGAAACACCACAGCCACAGCAATGAGGGATACAAGCCATGTCTGCGGACTACACCACAGTTCATGGCAATGCCGGATCCTTAACCCACTGAGTGCGGCCAGGGATCGAACCTGAGTCCTCATGGATTCTAATCTGGTTCCTTACCACTGAGCCATAACAGGAACTCTCAATGATTATTTTTCTTTGTTTTTGACTTCTTGCTACATTTGCAAAAATTAAAGTCTGTTTGGGTGTTTTAAAAATCCCTTATGGGGAGTTCCTGCTGTGGCTCAGTTGTAACAAACCCGACTAATATCCAGGAGGATGTGTGTTTTATCCCTGGCTTTGCTCAGTGGGTTAAGAACCCAGCGTTGCCATGAGCTGTGGTGTAGGTTGCAGATGTGCCTTGGATCTGGTGTTGCTGCAGCTGTGGTGGAGGCCAGAAGCTGCAACTGTAGCTTCAATTTGATCCCTGTGGCCCTAAAAAGCAAAAAGCAAAAAAAAAAAAAAAAAAACCTTATGAAAGTATAAAAAGATAGTCTTGATGGATTATTAAAATTCAAATATTTTTGCCATGAACTGGTCTTGATCTCATAGTCAAAACCTAAAAGGGAAGTGATCATCATAAAAACCTCAGCAGTGATTATTACACGGCAATAAGAACTCATCCACGTAATATTAAGATTCTTAAGGACAAAGGGTCTCTATATTCTTGAGCACATCGTCCTTCTTGTAAAATTATCATCTTTGCAGGCCTCCCTGTTTGGTACTTCTAACCTGAGTCCAAATGTCACTTCCTTAAACTACCCAAAACAGAACAGCTACCCCTGTCCTGGTTCCCTCTTGTTTTTATTCATGGTACTCATCATATTCTGTGGCTAGATACTATGTAATTCTTGTTTTTCTCTCCCACTAATCTGTACATTCCATGAGAGGAGAAACTGAATTTAACTGTCACTATTGCCCCCAGCTTTAGAGAGTGGCTACTGTTTGATGCAATTTGGTGAATACATTATTTAATTCACATAGGTTCTGCAAACTTTGCACAAAGCTATGTTAAGAAAAAGTCAATATATCAACCCCAAACTCCACACCAGGCATATGGAATGACTGGCCAGGGGGGACCTGCTGTATATCACAGGGTACTCTACCCAATATGCTATGATAATCTACACGGGAAAAGAATGAATGTGTATATATGTGTAACTGAATCACTTTCTTGCACAGCAGAAATTATCACAACATTGTACATCAACTATACTTCAATAAAACTTTAAAAAATGAAGAAAACTATGTTTGAAAAAAGACAAATATTTGTGGTTAGTTTACTTATTGAATGCATAATTGAATATATTTGCTATCACACTGGACTTATGCAATTTCTTATTAAATTTATGTGTGTACCAATTCTCATTTTTACTTCCTAATAAACATCACTTATTTTTTTTGTGTGTGTGTCTTGTTGCCTTATCTAGGGCTGCACCCATGGCATATGGAGGTTCCCAGGCTAGGGGTCTAACAGGAGCTGTAGCTGCCGGCCTACACCACAGCCACAGCAACGCGGGATCCGAGCTGCATCTGCAACCTACATCACAGCTCACGGCAACACCAGATCCTTAACCCACTGAGCAAGGCCAGAGACTGAACCCGCAACCTCATGGTTCCTAGTCGGAACCATGAGCCACGACGGGAACTCCTAAACATCACTTATTTTTAAAATTCCTAATTTTATTCAGAATCTCTTATATTTTGCTTTTAGATCTATGTCATACCTGGATAGAGAAGGATAGGAATTGAGCATTATATAGGATAAAACTATAATCTCTGACCATCTATGTTAGACAAGAAAATACTGGAATTATTTATTCCACTGCACATTTCTGTTCATCTTTCACTAAAATACTTGATCAAATAACAGTGACATCTCATAATAATTGCAAACATAAAAACATAAAGAAATGAATTTAGGTGTCTGTGGTTCAGAAATATGTTCTGATGTCATATTTTTCAAAAACTAACACAGCTCCTATCTTCTACAATGGTTTTGGTTGAGTTAATAACTTTTTTCATTAAAATAATATTAATGCCACTAGATTTCCTAAATTTATATACTTTAAAACATGGCATGCAAAGCATTAAAGTGACTTTTACACATTTTGTTCTCAATACACATAGTCATTTACTAAAAACAGGCAGTTTAAAGCTTTGAAATTTCGCAAAATTATGACAAAAGAAAGAGGGGAATAAAACTAGCATTAGCTTTTTAAGTAACTCAAAGATCCTTGTGACTACATATTTATTTGTGCAGTTATTTATTTATAACATGTACTGACATAGATATTTTACTTAGGACTTGATATATGCTCTTAATTTTGATCTGCCAATCAAGGTAAACCAAAAGGTATCACTCATTCCATTTACAGATGGAATAGAAAGGGCAATTAATGTTGTTCAGACATATAGTTACAAAGAGAAAAAGCGAGAATTTAAATCCAAAGTTTATTCCAGTGAGAAGCCTGTGCCCTTTCCCCTTACTCTCCTGCCATCTGCCAAGGCCACTCCTCAAGTGCAACTGTCCTAAAGGTATACAGTGTAATAGACAGTGTTCCTGGGAGTTCCCATTGTGGTGCAGTGGAAAGGAACCCTACGAGTTACCATAGGGATGTGGATTCAATCCCTGGCCTCGCTCAGTGAGTTAAGGATCTAGCATTGCCATGAGCTATGGTTGCAGACGCGGCTTGGATCCCACGTTGCTGTGGCTGTGGGGTAGGCCGGCAGCTGTAGCTCCAGTTTGACCTTTGACCCCTAGCCTGGTAACTTCCATATGACACAAATGTGGATCTAAAAACCAAAAAAAAGGAAAAAGAAAAAGAAAAGGAAAACAGTGAAACAGTGTTCCTTTCACCCTTCAAGGGGCAGGATTCATCACGCTTGGCAGTACAGGCTCTGCAGGTGTTGTGCCTGGGGTTAAGGTAAGGCCGGGATCTACACTTTATCAGCCTTGTGAACTTTTGCAAATTATTCAGTCACTCAGTAGCTCAATTTTCTACGTAACATGAAGCCACTGATAAAGAGAATCTACAACAAAGCATATTAGGGAATTTTAAAAATTAATATTTAAAGTACTTAGGACACCACTTGGCTCACAGGAAAAGACTACATTAAAATCAATATTATCATATGACAATTGGTGGCAAAATATTAAGTTAAGCTGAGCGTTTTCATTTACAGGTTTGTCTTTATAAAGGAATAATTGTGTTGAGCATATAATAATGTATATCATTGTTATTTATCTATAAAGTATTTTAGCAATTTTCACTGGATAAGCCTGCGTTTATAGAGATATACTTGAGAGCACATATTGATATCCAAAGAAAGACTTCATATGTACATCATATAGCATAAATTTGTGTATTTGTAAATAATAGCTCATTTGCAATGAATGCTTGAAGAGTTACAGTTATTAAAAAATGAAGATACAGAAATATTAATTTACAGTTTTCCAACTATATTCACACAAATCATATTTTGTTCTTCTTACTTAATTGACAGACTTCTTAAAGGGCTACACAATTATCTGGATTATTTTACTAAATTTTAAAAAGATGGATAACTTTGACATTTAGAAACATCACTTTATCCTCAGTTGAAGATTTTAGTTTTCATGTCTAATAAAACCCTCTGAAATCATCCAAGTCTTAGTACCTTCTGGCATAGGGGTTTGGGGATGGTGTATTACAACAGCTCCCTTGGTGACTATCTTAATTTCCAGAAATAGTATCAGTGATGGAAATGAATTTGAGTACCATTCCTGAAACTTAATCATGTCACATTTAAACACTCAGGAGGCCACTGTCTATGGCTACTGAGGGCCACATAGCCCAATAAATGAAAACAGTCCTAGATATTCTTAGATTAGTTAACTAAAGTATTATCAATTTCCACTGCACTTACTTCAGTTTTAAATATCACATTCTGTTAACCCTACATGGCAAAGCATATTTGTTCTCATGCGAATACATTTCTCACTCTAGTTCATCATCATTGTCCTTTCTAGCTGTTTATGAAAATGGCTATCTGAACACTTGAACATACATTATTTAAAAGCCACAAGGGAATGTAAATGAACACTTTAATTAAAAGAATATCTGCAATACTGTGGTAGATATTATGGAAATATCTAGACAATTTTCACACATCAATCAAAAGTAACCCAATTAAAGTAAAAAATAATCACACCTAAATGTTCTGTGATAAATGAGTGAAAAATAGAACTAAAAAACAACTAAAAGCTGTTAAAGTCAATGATAAGTTGCATGAACCACATATGGAAATCTAAACTGAAATTATTTAAATCAGATGTATTATTGCCTTAACCCAGCTAAATATATTAATTAGGAAATAATTATTGTGAAAATTATAGGTAGGTTCTTTGCCAAGCATTAAAACATTTCTTTTAAATATCTGAAATAATTATATTTAATTATTCCATTATTCCAAAGTTATCCATCTTTTTAAAATTTAGTAAAATAATCCAGATAATTGTGTAGCCCCTTAAGAAGTCTGTCAATTAAGTAATAATTATAATTATATTTAATAGGTGATTGATACACATAATAATTACTACCACATAATTAGGCATTATAGCATAATAGAGAAGGTTAGATATAAATTTATTCCTTATAAAAGTACTTAATAGCTAAATTAATTATATACATTATAATAAAGAATTCATTTACTTTTAAAAAATAACATTAAAATAGCACCTCAACTAAATGTCTTGCCTTTAATTAACTGAAAATATACTTGGGTTTTTAAAATGTAGTGTATCATTAATATTAAAAATATTTCATTTAATTAAACTGCCAAAGGTAGTCTTAATAAACTGCTTAAAATTGAAGGCACAGTAAAAATGAGAAAAGGCGGAGAAAAGGTTAATATTTGAACAAAATAAATCTTTTGATGGTAAGTAGACAGATATCAAGATCAGTTTGTCTACACCCAGAAAAAAGTAACCTCCAAAATTACCACTTTTATATTTCCAAAGCATGCTAATGATAGTAGTTGGTCAGATCATAGCATTCACATATCTTTTGATTATTTGAGAAACAAATAAATGATCTCAAATAAATTATCAAGGTGTCCACATGTAGAAACAGCCTGAAATGAGAAAGAGGTCCCTGTCTCTGCCTCTCTTATTTCAAACCCATTTGCATAACCCCATCGCAAAACAGAATTTTAAAAGCTTTTATCAAGTTAAAGAAAAGCAATCTAACTTGCAATATCTTATCGAGTATCAACTGATACACCAAATTGTATTTATCAGACTGGCAATGTCAATTTTAGAAAACTACTTAAAAATGAAAAGTCAGGAAGTTCCTGTTGTGGCTTAGTGGATTAAGAACCTGAGGACCTTAAGGTTACTAAAAGTGGGTTACTCTCTCTGAGAATGAGGGTTCAGTCCCTGGCCTCACTCGGTGGGTTAAAGGATCTGGCGTTGCAGTGAGCTGTGGTGTAGGTCGCAGATGAGGCTAGGACCCTGCGTTGCTGTGGCTGTGGCGTAGGTTAGTGTGTCTACAGCTCTGATTTGACCCCTAGCCTGGGAACCTCCATATGCCACAGGTGGGGCCCTAAAAAGAAAAAAAAAAAAACAACGAAAAGTGAGGTGAGAAATAACTTGACAGAAGTTGAGAACACTGAGACATTAGATGTCATCCCTTTACTTGAAAGAATTCCAGGTACTAGCCTCATTCATTCATTCATTCAACAAATATTTATTGACCACTTATGGCTTGCCAGCTGTTCTGGCAACTGTGATTATAACAGCAAAATCTCACCTTCAGGGAATATACACTCCATTGGAGAAACAGTCAATAGACAATATAATAAAGTAAAAAGGATATATTAGTGATTAATGCTAAGCAAAAATTATAGCTGAGAAGGGGATGAGTGTGTGTTTCAGAGTGTTGAAGAAGGGACGTAGAGAGGCTGGGGAAAGCCTCACTGAGAAGATGCCTTTTATGTAATGACCTGAAGGAAGTATGTGAGTGTTCATAACACAGAATATGACAGAATAAGGGAGAAGGGAAAAGAAATGCTCTAGGGCAAGAATGTGCCAGGAGCAGCTAGGAGGCAGGTGCGGCTGGAGCAGTGCCTTCGAAAGTGAGTCCTTAGCAGATGCGGTTGGAGAGGGGAGTGAGTAGGACAGAGCTCCAGGGCTCCAGGAGGCTTGGGAAACGGGAGGTCTGTCATTTTCACTCAGTCTGAGATCAGAAATCCGTGGCAGATTCTGAGTTGTTATGTGATGGATTCTGACTTCTGTTTTCTAGGCTCCCTCTGCCAGCTGAATTAAGAACAGACTGGAAGCAGCATGTTTAAAAGGAGGGGAGGTCTTCTCTTAAGTAAAACTGTCTAGTGGGAACTTTCATGCCTTCGGAAAAACTCTATTTGTCACCTCCTTTGTTTTACAATGTCCCCAAGAATGCAAATTCCACCCCCACCCCCACCCCCAGTATGTGTAAGTGTGATTGTGTGTGAGTGTGTGTGTGTTTGTGTGAGAGAGTCAGAACTTCCTGGGCGCTGCACGGTTAGTGCAGAGCCTCGTTAATAGCTCTCACCCTTTCCTTTCTCCTCTTTTTCTTTTCTATATTCATTCTAAAGTCAGCCAGCTAGCCTCGGCTTCTCTTTAGCCTTTCATCCATTTCTGTTTATATTTTCATTTGTTTCCATTCTTCATCTTCCAGTTTTTACTTGTGAAATGAGAGGGGTGTGAGAGGAAGAATCTGAGAGGGGTGCATAGTCAGTCCATTTTTTTCTTCACACATCTATTGCTCTCATTAAATCCTCTTCAATATAGAATTATTACTTTCAGGTCATAAAGTTACAATTTTTTTTTTTGCCTTTTTAGTGCTGCACTCCCTGCATAGGGAAGTTCCCAGGCTAGGGTTCGAATTGGAGTTGCATCTGGCAGCCTACACAGAGCCAAAGCAACATGGTATCCTAGTGAATCTGTGACCTACACCACAGCTCACAGCAATGCTGGATCTTTGACCGACTGAGCAAGGCCAGGGATAGAACCCGCATACTCATGGATACTAGTCAGGCGTAAACACTGAGCCACAACGGGACCTCCAAAGTTACCACTTTTATCAGTGCAAAATATACAGAAGGAGAAAGACGGAGATGCAATTCAAATATCAGATCACAAATAGTGAACTACTTCCTTTGAGGGAAGGTTCTGTTCATATTCTTGCTAGTTTTTTGTTGTTGTTATTGTTGTTCTGTTGTTCTGTTTATTTTATTGAATGGAAAGACATAATAAATTAAGGATAAGAAATATTTGCTTTTTGTGTTCATTGTATTTCCCCAGTTTATCATTTATGTTTATAGTTTATTATTTTGTGTAGATTTAAAAATTATTTCTATTCCTTTGCAACATCTATTATTTCTTATTTTGGGGGCACTGAGGATAATTTCATTTTAAAATATACCAGGACTTAACTAACCCATTATTATAAATAAGAAAGAAGTGGTACAAGCGATGCACATATAAGTTGCAGGAGCCCCACACTAGACTAAAGACAGTTTGGGTATGAATACAAGGACGATAGCATTTTGGTTTGGTTGTCCTTTAACTCACCCACCAGTTAGTCTCCATCATGCTCCCTTCCCTCTCTCATGTGAATTATCTGCTGAAACAAATGGCTTCTCTGCCATTATTGCAGGTGTAAGCTGACCTAGCGGTACCCCTGTGAGACATGATACAGAGCCTGAAGAAAGTTTATCAATCTTCCTTCAGACTGGAAGTGGGCAAATTAGTTATAATCCATATAATGTCAACTCCCATGATCCTAAACTCAATCAGCTTGGACCTGGCACCACCTGTAACCTGCAGGTGCTTCTATGTGCCCTGCAGTGAGTGAATGTTCTAAGTTCCTAATGTGTAATACTAAATCCTAAAATGTGACAAGAGGCACTTTCTTTCTGTGGATTTTTTAAAGTTGCTAAAAAGCCATAGAATAAAGCAAAACCATATCCCAGAAACCTAGACAATGGGGAAGAATCAGGAACCTTCAATTATTACATACTCTTACAAGGCAATACAAGAAAAACAAATACGCCAATGGCAACATATGTAAAGTGTATTTTAGGTGACTCTTTCCAATCTCTGTCAGGTCACAGAGATGAAAAAAGTAAGTGGTAGGATGTCAGAGAGTATGATAGGTTAAGGAAGACACTTCACTATCACATTCATGTTCAGAGTGAAATCTGGATTTAAATATAAATATTATAGAAATATAAAACCAAGTTGAAGAAGAACAAAGAATATTACGAACAATTGCAAAAACCTATTAGAAGGCAACAGACGCAAAGCGGTGGCAATTAAGTTCAAGGTCTATTTCAATACCTCCTTCGTAAACAGTAAGGTTTCTAAATTTTCAAGTGTATTTTTTTGGATGTGGTGACCTCAGTAAAACCTTTGATGGAGAGATGAACAGGTTTTAGTCCTCAGTTTCAAGGTCCAGGTCTCCTTCCACTGTCAATAGGTAGGCAACCAACTGACTATCCAGATGCTCCTTGGTCAGGCCAGGGGGCAAGACTGACTACTGACTAGGCAACCATCTTCAAGTCACATGAACTGAAGGTAAAAAGATGCAAGATCTTGGCCTGGGTGGGCCAGGAACCAGTTGAATTTAACTTAGTGATAAGTTACACGCTTTATAGGAAGGTTGCTAGGTCAGTTACCTGGGTGGCTATTGGTATATCTGGCTGCACGATTAAACTGCTTAGTGAGACAGTTCTTTCCTTCCATTCATCCAAGCCTGAAGCTCATGCTCCATGTCCTCCTCTAAATATTTTTAAACTTAGAAAAATTTCCTACAATACAAGGTATTTCTTTGATATTTACAAATTCATTATTTTAATGAAAATTTTCATGATTAGGGTAGTAAGAATCCCGAGATTACCATTCTGTTTAAATATATAACCCAAATAAACTCATCAATAATTTTCCTTGTTTTATTCTATAAATTACATTGTCGAGGGAAAATGAGAAATGAAACTGTTTTTCTGGCTAAAGAGGAAGGAGTATGTGAGTGTGCCTGTGTGTGTATGTGGGTGTGTAAGAAAGAATGGAGGTGGAGGGTGCTTTTGCATTTATCTTGTTCACCTCTATCCAAAAAGATCTTGATTTAGAGGAAAAATACACTGAAATGGGAATCATAGACCTGATTCTCAATTCCTTCTAGTCCTACTTCTTTCATTACCTGTGAGAACCTGTGCAAATCACATAGACAACATGTCTCAGTTTCAGTGTCTGAATCCTCATCTGTATCTGCCTTCCGAATTTGCATAATGTGAGGATGTTCTAATAGTTTTATATACGTCAAAGCAATGGTACTATGAAGTTTCTGTAAGTGACCAACAATTATTAAGCTATATCACTATTTTTCTCCTTAGCATGTATTCATGCCCAATTCTGGTCTCCTCCCATTGACTATAGTCCTGTTAATACCTTTCCCTAATTTTTTGTTTGCTTGGGGCAGGTGGGATGCTTTGTATTTCTTTGTAAACACTTCAGGCAAACTACCGTCCTATAATTTGATCCATCATCCCAAGATCCTACTGTCTTAGCATTCAAAGACGACAAAGAAATAGCTTGTAAAATTCTTACTAATGTGTAGGCCAGCTCAGTATGAATCCTCTCTAATGTCTACCTTTTATTTGTGACAAAAGTTTTCTGATTAGGATGTTCTGAGTTTATTGTCTGAACCAGAGTAATCCCTTTGGGAGAAAACTAGGTCATACACATACTCAAAATCCAAAATGAGGTTTATGGGAGAGATGCACTTGGGTCTCAGAGGCACTGTTGACTTTCTCTGAGACCACAAGATAATCACATCTCATGCCTATTGTGCTCTAAGGGAGCACTATCCTGCAGAATATATGTACCTTAATAGCATTAACAATAACAAACTTGAAATGTGCCGTTTCAATAATTATGATCTCTGGAAGCAAGTTATATTGATCGTGACTCAGAAACCATTAAAGTGGAGGCTATGCCAATAAAGGTAAATATATATTCATATATATAGATATATATGAGTACTTACTGTATTGACAGTTTCTTCCCATGTATTCCCCTGGGCACTCACAGGAATAGTTAGCAACGAGGTCTGTACATATTCCCCCATTTTTGCAAGGCTCAGCTTCACACTCATTTATATCTGATGGAAATAGAAAAAAGAGAGAAAGAGAATTATTGATGAAAAAATGATCAGTTATTGGAAGGTTTTAGGCATTTCAAATAAAACAGTCTAAATACTGCTGTTACACTGTGTGTGTATGCATGTCTCTAGTCAACAATACAAATGGTGCTTACAATCAACAATTTATTAACAATCCAATTAAATCAAGTTTAGGTAAAATTCAGAATCTGAATGAAAGACCAACAGAACTAAACCATTTTTCCAATTCTGAAAATAAATATGAACAGTTTGGGGAAATATTCAGTGTATCCACAGAATTAAATCAAACAAATTAACCCTGATAGAGAAATGAATTGGTATCACTTACAAGATCTAGAAACCTCCCCTGCAGCAACTACTGCCAATTAACACTGCCTCATTTCATCTTAATTCATTAAAATTCTAACTGACAGAGATGTTTTAGTTTCTAAATAGTTCTCCTTTGATGAATGTGATGAGAAGCAAATTAGAGTTAATAGCTAAAGCTTGTTACATGCGAAGTATAATAAATGTAAATGATGATCACTTCCTAATCTCGTTCAAGGGTTTCTAAAGTTAGGATGACTAAAGGGACTTACCTTTGAAATAACATTATTATACCTGACGTAAAATCATAGGAAATATGAAACATTCAGCAAGTTATACTGATTTCCATACTAATTTTAGGCAACGGGGATAACGAATGGGATTTTGAACGAAAAAAGAAATAATGATGAACTCAGTCAAATACCACTTATATTTACACATCATTCACTCTAAGCCCAGCATCATGCTAGGTTCTGTGGGAGATGGTAAAATTGTTGGAGAATACACTGCCCCTCATTGCTTTCCGTCCCCATCATCCATCTTAACTGAACTCCTGCTCTGCTCTTATTCTCACAACTTTCTTACATACTTAAATGGTGTTACTTAGGAATTTCTATCTAGGTCCCTTTCACCCTTTCACCTAGTCAGTCTCTGAGCTTTATAAATGCAGTACCTGTCCGGCACTGTCCTTTGTACCTCCACAAATGGGACGCTCCATCTGGAAGATCACTAGTGCCCAATAAATGTTTCTTGATAAAATTTGTAATAAAGTAGTGGTGAAGGCAATCTGAAAAAAAAAATTTCAGATGTGTAATGTGCCTTCTGATACACTGCAACATGTCAAGAGGTATTCCAAAGTCCTGAGTTTTCACAGTGCTTTCACTGAAAAAGATACATGCACCACTATACTCACTGAAGCACTATTCACAATAGCTGAGACATGGCAACAACTTTAATGTCCACTGACGAATGAATTAAGAAGATGTGGTCTGTATACACAATGGAATACTACTCAGTCATAAAAAAGAGTAAAATAATGTCATTTGCAGCAACATGGATGGAACTGGTGATTCTCATATAGGTGAAGTAGTCAGAAAGAGAAAGACAAATACCATTTGATATCACATATCTGGAATCTCATTCATGGCAAAAATGAAACTTTCTACACAAAAGAAACAAACTCTTGGACTTAGAGAACAGACCTGTGGTTGCCAAGGGTAAGGGGGTGGAAGTGGGATGGATTGGGAGTTGGGTGTTAGTAGATTCAAACTATTGCATTTGGAGTGGATACGCAATGAGATCTTGTTATACAGCACAGGGAACTAGATCCAGTCACCTGTGATGGAACATGATGGAGGATAATGTGAGGGAAAAAAAAAAAAATATATATATATGACTGGGTCACTTTGCTGTACAGCAGAAATTGACAGAACAATGTAAATCAACTATAACAGTAAATCAACTATGATAGAAAAAATAAAAACCTAAACTCATAAAATAATAATAATATGATCAGTAAATTACCCCTTCAAATAAAACAAGAACAAAATACTAGGAAACATATGTTTTGCCCTTTCCTTTAACTTCTTGCTTGTAAACATCATCTCCTCATGGAAGCGGATTTGGACACCCTTTCATTCTAAGTTTATGGCTAAATTTACTTAGAGAGGTGAATACTTTCTCTAAAAAAGCCAGCCTTTTTGGTTTCTGGTCAACTGCTACAGCTGGAGAGTAGAGAAAATTCATGACTATGTTCAAAAATTTTTGAATAATTTGAGCATTCTACAATATCAGAGTAAAATCAGAATCTGATAATCTCTAAAAATGGCTTTTGCTATAAACCATAATAGACTCCCAAATATTTGACACAAAAACTCCAAAAAGAAATGAGGAAGGAAGCAAGGAAGGAAAAGGGAAGGAAGAATATGTCATTTATTCATTTTTCTTTCCTGAAAAAAATATTCAGTTCTTTTGTAGTCTTAACAGAATTTTAGATTTTATATTAGACTGACATGCAAAATATTTCCATTAAATTTTGAAAGTAGCACAAAAGTCACTGTCCTATTTATTTTCTTGCCAGCTCATTTAAGGCAATGGCAATGGCTGGCTACTTTGGAACATGCCTAATATATCTTTTCTCCTACAATTTGTTTTAGGTGAGAATATGTCAGTGGATGACAAATCTGCATGTCTTCAAGAACGCATTGCCTTATTTTGTAAAGCAGACAAAAGTTACTCTTTTTTATAGTTCTAGGGAAGAAACTAAGTATTAATGTCTGAAAAATACCCCAGAAGGGAAAGAGAATTTCATCTTGAACTTGAAGGAAAGTTTTAATTAGGATTAATAAGAACAGGATGAAGATGGCGGTATATTTCCAAGGAGGGACTATAATGAAGAGAGACGTTCGTGAATAGCACAGTTTGTCTGGAGCAGAGAGTGGGAAGGGGAATGTTGGAAACCAAGTCTGAAGATGTAGATAGAAACCAGATATCATGAATCCTAAGTGTCAGATGAGGAAACTGGTCTTTATATCTGTGCACTGAAGACTTAGATCTGGCTGGCCTCTTAAACTTGTACTCTAGAAAGACCTAGCAAAACCCTATGTGGATGAATTTAAGAAATAATGAAGGAAGGCAGGACAAAGACCCACCCAGGACTTAATGCTAATAGGTACAACAGTACTTTAATTCTCATGTATGAGGCTGTAAGCCTTTCTCATTGTAATACTGACCTATAGCATAAGAAAAATTGAACTCAGCTCTTGCTGCGTTAGGATGCTAATGAAAGGAAATTTTCATAGGTGACAATGTGAGAATAATCAAGAGTTATTATAAATACTTTAAAGGACAGGCACTGTTGTTCTTTGCTTCCTTATTTCTTCCAAGTCTTTACACAATAAGTAGAAGTTAAACACGTGAATGTGAATTTAAATTAAACAGATCAACCTTTGAACCTTTGAACTTCTTTCTACTTGTTTATCAGGCCAGATCTACAATCAGCAAAGAAGGAAGTTATAATTAAGACCATTTGTTTCTAAAAATACAGTTACACCTTTAGCCAGAGGTTAATAAGAGGAAGAATAAATTGGAATTGCATTTGCTAAAGTGAAAGGCTTTCTATCCATACTCAATTTGTGATAAAAACTGACCTTTTATTGTCTGTGCAATTTTCAATTTTTACATTATCAAAAACTTCCTTAATCTAAATTCATACAAATACAGATATTATTTTAAATGAGTTGCATACTTTAACACAGTAACAACATAAGTAAAACATCTTTGCTTGTGTACACATCTAGTAACATGTAGGCTCAGACAACAGACGCAAATTACATGGAAACCTTTATATCTTAGTATAATGCCAGAGTTCTTTCAGCAGCAGAGGCTATTTGCACTGTGATTAACAATGCAAGCAATCTCAATGGAAACAGACCTCAATTTGAATAAATTATGTTTAATTAAAGATTAGATATACATGTTCATAGAGTATAATGTAACGAAATGAAAGTTAAACTTCTTTATATTAAATCACATACACTTCTCCTTTCATAGATGAAGATATTACCATTTCCAAAGAAAAGGCTTCATCTATTTCAAATATATTGGAATAAACTAAATTATTTTATAACAAGAAAACTGGCACATAGCTATCCCATATAAAATACGACTTTCCATATTTGACCATTTTTATAGTTCATTTACCATTGGAATAGTTATCACTTTTTGAGGTTTATATTTCTATGACTGCCTCCTGAGAACTGTTTTTAAAAATAACGTCATTCAAAACTTAATTTTATAGTCAGGATACCCAGCTGAGTCCTGATTCCTCACTCTGAAAACATAAAACTTTGCTGCCTACCTTCTAGGGACTGAAGCACATGGTAAGAGCTGACTTTGGATTTCTAAATATAAATCTGTGATGCAGTTTGTGTATATGTGTGTCCTTCAAGCATGCATGAAGGGATTAAAAAGCAAAAGTACAGCAAGACAGGAGAGGAAGAAAGGAGAGAAAAGGAAGTTGGTCACAACTGCATACATATTTTTGAAACAAGTACTCTACAACTATTTCCAAACCCTATGTTCTATTGTAAATACTTACAAATTTTATTCTTATTATATGCATAACTTAGTCTTTTTGTTTTTATTATTATGTTGCTCTTTGCCCATCTTATACAGATTTATAAAGGTGTGTGTGGTCTTCCCCCTTAGGCCTGGCTTTTTGCTAACAGAAATAATATCAACCCGGGAGTTCCCCTTGTGGTTCAGCAGTAACGAACCTGACTAGTAACCATGAGGGCGCTCCACTCAGTGGGATAAGGGTCCAGCATTGCTGGGAGCTGCTGTGTAGGTCACAGACGCTGCTCGGATACTGTGTTGCTGTGGCTTTGGCATAGGCCAGCAGCTTCAGCTCTGATTCGACCCCAATCTCAGGAACTTCCATATGCCTTTGGAGCGGCCCCAAAAAGACAAAGAAAAAAGAAAGAAAGAAAGAAAGAAAAAGAAAATCAACCCATGCATATTCTGGAGTTGTCTCTGTGAGAAGCTTCTTCCAGTAATTGAAAAACACATGTATTCATTAAGGCCACTCTGAGTACTCATGAACTTATACATACTCCATCATGAGACATGCCCATTTAATCCTAGTCTTTTTTTCTAGATCTTTCTCAGACCCATCATTGTGCAAACCATAGCCCCAAAGCCCATGAAATTGACTTTGGAGTGGAAGGTTGCCCAAGAGTTCTTGAAAATCAAAATTATATTTGTTATTTCCTTTATCTGTACCTTCAAATATCAATGGATTCTCTGGGCATAATTTCTTGCCACAGAAATGATGATGCTTTTTAGATAATTACAATTAAATATTCAGTAACCCCCCCCCTTTTTTTTTGTCTTTTTAGGGCCACACTCATGCCATACGGAGGTTCCAGGCTAAGGTTCAAATCCAACTTGTAGCTGCCAGCCTACGTCAAAGCCACAGCAAAGTGGGATCTGAGCTGCATCTGTGACCTACATCACAGGTCATGGCAACGCTGGATCCTTAACCCACTAAAGAAGTCCAGGGATTGAACCTGCGTCCTCCTGAATACTAGTCAGGCTCGTTAACTACAGAGACACGATGGGAATTCCAGTAACCCCATACTTCATTAAAGACTCCACAAGCCGGTCAGAGTTGAAATTGAAATTTTTGGAGTCTAATTGGCTAGGGTGTCCTTTGGAAACTTTCAAAATTAATTGATTAACTAAACAACTAATTAATTAGTTTGCAAACTGTCTAACATTTGCAATCTGTGGAACAGGAATGAAAGCAGGCTGTACTCTTGTGCCATCAGTGTCCCTGTTAACACTCGAGTTTCACCAGAATTTTTAAAGCATATGCCATCCGACCCTAATAATTCAACTATATTTATTTTGTCACCTTGGTTTACAGTATTTTGAATACTGACCACCATTTAAACTAAGACATCCAGTCTTTTTTGTGATAGAAATCCATGTGACGTTCACTTGAGTGGAGAAAAAGACGACTTAATTCAGTCATGAAAACATCTCCTTTTGATCCTCAACTGCATCTGGGCCCCACGAACATAAGGAAAGAACAACTGATTCTCAGGGTCAGCACCCTCATTTTGATAAATTATAAGGACACCACAATTAAGCCTCTTTTTTCCTTTTCAAAGACATAATTTCGCAGTTTCCTTATTCCCTTCCCTGGGGTTGTCTTTCCTCCTGCAATATTGTTATTGACTGTTAATTAGCCAGCAAGAGCTTTTATTCAAAAGTCTGCTATTTTGGATCCTTAACGACATACCTTCCCTGGGCTTTCCATTAGCTATTAAATATTCTCCAGACCTCCTGTGAGTGACTGTCTTTTAAAATTTGATTTTTTATTTTTTTTTCCTATCTAAAGTCTATGGTTTTTCAATTTCTGTTTTAAGGCTGAATATATTATGATGAACTTCTAGGAATTCTGTCCTCCTACTGAGCTACTGAATTTAATTATGTCATAATCAGAATTATTATCTACAGGATTTCCTGATCATTTCTGGGGCAAGTCAGTATATTTTTAATCTTGTGTGCTTGAACTCCATTTTAATCTGGCCTGTTGCATATCACCATTCATTCATTATAAAGGAGCAAATTAAAATAAGTATTCTTTGATCAGACCATCTCACAAACAAAACTTTTATAGTAACTTATTAACAACCTCCACTTACCAAGAACAATAGTGTTAAAAAATACATCCAAGAGGTATTTAACCATCACCAATTATTAACACATACTTTATGATTGTATTCTGGCATCCTAAGGTCTATTTTGAGATCTCAATTTTGTTGCAAAAACCTTTGCTAGTGGTATCCAGATAGAGCCCAATACTCCAGGATGTTTCCATATAAAATTATTTCGGTAGGGCTTTATTTGCCTTAATCAGAGAGTTGACCAGCAAGATAATTATTTCAAGATATTTTAAAGTCAAAACCAAGCAGAGAATTAAACCCACGCACCCACAGTCAACTAATCTATGACAATGGAGAAAAGACAGACCCTTCAATAAGTGGTGCTGGCAAAACTGGACACTCACATGTAAAAGAATGAAATCAGAACACTTCCTAACACCATACACAAAAATAAACTCAAAATGGATTAAAAACCTAAATATAACACCAAATACTATAAAACTCTTTGAGAAAAACATAGGCCAGACACTCTCTGACATAAACAATAGCAACTTCTTCTCAGATCCACCTCCTAGAATAATGACAATACAAACAAAAATAAACAAATGGGACTTAATTAAACTTAAAAGTTTCTGCACAGCAAAGAAAACCCTAAACAAAACTAAAAGACAACCCAAAGAATGGGAGAAAATGTTTGCAAATGAAGTGACTGACAAGGGATTAATCTCCAAAATTCAAACACCTTCTACAGCTCAAAAAACAAACAACCCCATCAAAAAATGGGCAGAAGATCTAAACAGACAATTCTCCAAAGAAGACATACAGATGGCCAAAAAACACATGAAAAGATGTTCAACATCACTAATTATTAGAGAAATACAAATCAAAACCACTATGAGGTATCATCTTACAGAGACCAGAATGGCCATCATCAGAAAGTCTATAAACAATAAATGCTGGAGAGGGTGTGGAGAAAAGGGAACTCTATTACACTATTGGTGGGAATGCAAATTGGTGCAGCCACTGTGGAAAACAGTATGGAGAGTCTGCAGAAACTAAAAATAGAATTTCCATTTGATTCAGCTATCCCATTCCTGGGCATCTATCCAGAGAAAACCATGACTCAAAAAGTTACATGTACTCCAGTGTTCATTCCAGCACTGTATATAATAGTCAAGACATGGAAACAACCTAAATGTCCATCAACAGAGGAATGGATAAAGAAGATGTGGTACATACACACAATGGAATATTACTCAGCCATTAAAAGGGAAGAAATAATGGCATTTGCAGCAACATGGATGGACATAGAAATTATCATGCTAAGTGAAGTTAGCCAGGAGGTGGGACACCAATATCATATGCTATCACTTACATGTAGAATCTAAAAAAAGGAAACACTGAATTTCTCTGCAGAATAGATCCAGACTCACAGACTTTGAAGAACTTATGATTTCCAAATGGGACAGGTTGGGGGGGTGGGGGGATGCCTGTGGGTTTGGGATGGAATTACTATAAGATCTGGTTGTGATGATCATTGTACAACTATAAATGTAACAATTCATTAAGTAGCTAAAAAAAACCCATACCTACAAAAAACAGTCAAAACCAGAGAAAATAGAAGAAGGGTTGGGGGAGGGGTAATCAAAAGACTGCTACAACTCAAATTTTGGAAAACACAGCAGAAGCCAAGAAGAACCAATACCTCTGGTAAAAATTTTGTTTACCAAATAGAAAACCATTGCAAAGAACATTATTTTAGGGGCATGCAGCATAGTAACGTGACCTACAATAAATATGTGTTGATAGGTAACAAATAATTGAGACTGTTAGAGACCTGGGGAACCAGCACCTACAGTGTAACACGGAGTCCCTTGATAGAGTTAGATGTTCCAGCCTACTTCTAAAGAGCTTCTGTTAAGGAAAACGGATTTAGAGCAATATTCCTTTTGAAGTTCCTATTGTGGCTCAGCTGGTTAAGGACCCAACACTGTCTCTGTGAGGATGCAGTTTTGATCCGTGGCCTTGCTCAGTGGGTTAAGGATCCAGCGTTGCTGTGACTGTGGTGTAGGTAGGTTGGCCTGGATCCTGTGTTGCTATGATATAGACCATGGATGCAGCTCCGATTTGACCCCAGGCCCTAGAAATTCCATAGGCTGCAGGTGTGGCCTTAAAAAGCAAAGAAAAGGAGGAGTTCCCGTTGTGGCTCAGTGGTTAATGAATCCGACTAGGAACCATGAGGTTATGGGTTCGATCCCTGGCCTTGCTCAGTGGGTTAAGGATCAAGTGGTGCCGTGAGCTGTGGTGTTGGTTGCAGACGCAGCTCTGATTCCACGTTGCTGTGGCTGTGGCATCAGCCAGCGGTTACAGCTCCAACTGGACTCCTAACCTGGGAACCTCCATATTCCATGAGTGTGGCCCTAGAAAAGGCAAAAAAGACAAAAAAAAAGTTCCTTTTAAAAGTTAGAACTTTTGAAATATAACAATGCAAAGATTGTAAACCAGAGATTCTGATTCAAATGGACTGGGGTGGAATTAATGCATAAATATTGTTATATAGGAGTCCAGGTGATTCTAAAGGTAGCTAGGGTGGACAAACACTGCATAGAACCTCTCTGTTGAAGCCAGCCCATTCATCCATCATTTTCTCAACGCTAGGTCTTGAGAATGCAAAGATTAATATATCATGGCCATTTACTTTTGTCAAGGCTCTTACAATACAGTAGGTAGTCAAAAAAATAATCAGTTACAATACAGGGTGACAAGTGCTCAGACTGGAGAATGAATATCCAGTTTCCTAAAGGAACTTCAAATATCAACAACTAAATTCATCCACAGGTTGGAGATTGTTGAATTTTAGAGATGCCTAGCTACCTGGGGAAATCGCTTCTGAGATATGTCAAGCTATACCTAATTGATCTATGAATTTATTTTTCTAATTAATATGAATCTCATTATTCTATGTATCTTAGAGTGACTTCTCATTGTCTCATAGTTCTTTGCTCCAAATAGAAAAATTGTATTTCCTAGTTTTCTGCTTTCATAATGTATGCTATAATTTTATATATTTTACATATTCATAATGCTTTATTCAAAATTAATCACTTTTCTTTCAGATGCATGTTAAATTAATTAAATTTCATCTCTCTCTAGTTTTAGTGGTCAGTACTAATGATCAACTACTTTGGATTTTTTTCTGTAATGGGTTATTAGAAATCTATAACTGACTAAATGATACGGGGCTCACATGGAAAGCATAGTAATGATTCACAAGGTTGTTTTTACACACCCATTCATTCCCTCCCTAATTCACTAAAATTTTGATGAGCATCTTCTACGAATCAGGCTCTGACTGTATACATCAGTGAATAGGGATAGTTCCTGTACTAAGAGGTCTCACCTTCTATAATTCTACTCAGAGATAATTACAATAAAAAAAAGTGAAACATGTGCCATATACCATTATGCACAAAATGCACAGTGATCACAGATGTGGCAATGGCTTTGCCTACAGGAGATGTGGAAGACTGCTTCAAGAGGGTAATGTTCACTTGGTGCTTAAAGGGTTAGAAAGATTTTTAGGTGTGTTAAAGTGGAAAGGGACATTAAAGGACATTGTGTTTTTGGAGGGAACTGAGCACTTTTAAATGTCTGGTTATGCACAACGACTATGTATATGGAACTCCTAGAGATGGTGGTTACTAGGCAGTGTGGGACCAGATTTTTATAGACTTAAAAATCAAGCTAAGGAGTTTGAACTTTAGTCCTCAGACACTGGAAAGTTAACAGAGCATTCAAGAGTGGAAAAGGGGCATAGGATTGAATAGATCTGTGTTTTAGAGAGCTCATTCTTTCTAGAATTTCATTAGTGGTAATATTTTGGGAAAATAATTTAAAAAGTTGGAAGGAAAATTTATGTTGAGTCCTATCACTCAGCACATATAACATGATGACCACAGTGCATGTATGGTCAAACACTGAGCTTGATTTGAAATGCATATAGACTTCTTAATATCTAGGGTTGCTGGATCTAGCAAATAAAAATACAAGATGTCCACGCAATATTTGGCTCATTATTTTATCAGAAAAAGTTTGTTTAAAATTCAAATTTACCTGGCCATCCTGTATTTCATTTGAGGATCCTACTTGAATTGTCAACTAGAATATGATCTCTCCATATTTTCTTTATTTCCTTTCACGTAAGCACTTTAATTTTCAGCATATGGTCATGCTTTCCATTTTGTATATTCAGCAGACCCCCAGGAAAACTACCTACAGTAGAAAATCATTATTGACAAATGAGTCCTCCTCAGGCTTTTGCTCAAACTAAAATTTGCTGCTTGTATTCTGCAAAGCAGTTCATAATCTTTAGAGTTTACCTGTATGTACGTTTCAATGTATTATTTATACACTTATACTTTATATGTTCTTTGGGCATGTAAGAGCCAAAGAAACCCATTTCTAAATAGATAGGCAGTTGTGGATTCAGGAATAAAATTAGAAAAGATGCCCATTAAGCCAAAACCACTTTAGACTTTAAGGAAAATTACTAAGTGAGATAAAGAAATTGGGGGAAAACTTGTATTCCTATCAGCAACAAAATTCGTAGTAGTTTAGAATATATAGTATGCACGAAGCTTGCAATAATCAAGTTTTACTTCGTACAGAAGTTATAAGAAGGGCTTAACACCAATGTATAATTTTAAGATATATTTTTATCGAGAGGCTTTTAAGGGAATAAACTCAAATTTCCAATTCACCAGGTTGAATTATTTTTCTCTTCAATACCAGCAATTAAAAAAACCCACATAGACAGTGATTTCAAACTAAAAATGATGAACTATTGAAAGCATATAAGCAATTTAAATAATGGGTGTTATTATTTACACAGTTACATTTTGTATACACAGGAAAATAATTTCACTTAGCTCCAGAATTACTTCCTTAAAAATAACACTCTAACATATTAAGTGTGGACAAAGAACACTCAGGATGATAATACTTATGCTATGAGCCAAACATTGTTCTTATACTATGAGCCAAACATTGTTCTAAGCACTCTGTATATTTCATCACATCCTCTAAGCTACTTACTATTATCATCACTGTTTCACAGATAAGTGAATTGAGACATGCAAATGTAAATAACTTGCCCAGAGTCACACAAGTGGGAAAACTGAGGTTAAAACCCAAATAATTTGCCTCAAGAATCTATGTGATTCATAAGTTAATTTTACCACCACGAGGAAATACAAATACTCCTTCACCTTCACTTTATACTTGCCTTCAAGGTACCACTCTAGATGCTGAGGAAGACACAAAAGGGATGATACACGGTCCTTGACCTCAAAATGTTTATAATGTCCTAGCAATTTAGTATTGGTGCTCTAGGCCAAAGACTCTAGTCCTAAAATCTTAGTTTGGAATGCTTGTTTTCACTAATTCCTTTATTCCTTTTAGCAATTTTTCTAAAAGTCTTAAGTAGTTTGGCCTTCATGGGCATCTGTTCTAATTTTATTCCTGAAATCTGCAATAGCTTGTCTATTTAGAAATGAATTTCTGTGGCTCTTACATTCTTTTATACTTGACTTTTAACTTTATATTCTGATGAAAAGAATACATTTAGGTTTGTTTCTTTATAGAGGACATGGGTATATTTTATATCTAGACAGTTGAAATTTTTATTTTTCAAGGTGACGATTCATATTATTTTAAAATCTTTACGTGCAAGATACCACAGAGGAAAATATACAAAACAATAGAATTGATTGAATTGTTGTTGAGCAAACCTATGTAACAGCCACTAAGGTCAAGTATAAGAACAACGCCAGCACTTTCCCACGTCCTTTCTATTCACAATTTCCCCTCTATCCTCACCGTCACTTAATGTAACTGATATCCTGCTTAATGTGACAATCATAGCCTTATTCTTCATATGGTTTACAGATTTGTTACTTAAATGTGTATTTTTAAATAGTATCCTTTATTCTTGCCTATATTTGAACTTTATAGGAAAAAACTCCAAATAATTTTATATGCTTTCTTTTGTGTGTAGCTTCATGCACAATGTTTTTACAGATGATAACAATGAGTTCATTTTCTTTGTGATATAATATTTTACTGTAAAATATATGACAATGCATTTTCCCTTTCTATTGTTAACAGCATTCGTGTTGCTGAAATAAAAGCATCCATGAGTGTGCTTGTACATAAATATATTGAATTTTCTCTGGGTATACCTAGAAATGAAATGGCTGAGTCACTTATATACTTAATTTAGTAGATAATACCAAACTGGTTTTTAAGTGGTCACATCGACTTGCACGTGTTTTCACAATTTAAATCAGAATATTTTCGAAGATACAAAATGTTTGACATTCTCAGGTAACCACTTATTTCACTTAATATACAAGTTGTAAATTGAAGGGCTTAACACAAATATATCATTTTAAGATATATATTTTACCAGGAGAGGCTTTTAAGGGAGTAAATTAAAACTTTCAACTCACCAGGTTGAAGTGTTTTTCCGATTTTTGTTTTAGAAATACAGTGATCAAACTAAAAACGATTAGCCATTGAAAGCATGTAAGACACACGACAGTTAAATAATACGCAGTGATACAGTTACATTTTGCATATACTTGAAAAATAATTTCACTTAACTCTAGAGTACTTTCTTAAAAAGAGCTGTACAAATCAACTCTCACCTACAGATACATGTAGAAGCAGGTAATAAGCATACTTCCTACTTTTACATTTCAACTTATTTAAAATTTTATATCACAGATCTAATTAAAAATAAATAAGGTTAGTATGAGGATTAAATGGTAATTTATGGAGAAAATAACTTATACACTTTAAGGACTGTAAAAAACTATCTACATTATGATAATATGGGTTAATCCATATTTATATTGTTCTGTTTTTTTGTTATGAGGCTGGATAAAAATGTAGGTAAATTTTTAATGAGATTTTCTGTACAAAGATACTTCTACTTTTGGGATTATCATCAGAGTAAATAAATGGGTAGGGTTTTCATAAATACTCTACAGAAGAGCAACCCTGTGCTGGAGAAGCATGAAAGATAGCATTCATTGTCAAAGTTGCAAAGCCCGTTGGAATTTTGATCCACTGAATGGGGTCACTGAACAGATACTCTCAATAAATTTCTCTCTAAAACAGTGACTTTTACTATTTTTTAAACTAGTGTATTGATTCTCCATACATTCAGTCTGAGAGATGATGTACTCCACAGCTGACAGACATACATTATGGCTGGTAAAGTAGGCATGCTCTTTTTTAAATTCTTAGGCATTTCAGTTTCCTTCAAAGTGAAAGCTGGGTGGCTAGCTTGCCCTTGATTCCAGAATCTCACCTACATAACTATGGGAGGTTTCCTGGATTCCAGGCAGGGCTGGAGGCAGCAAAAACATCTGCCACATACAATGCCACTGTGGAAGGATCTGCTTTCACAACCAAGTCACACCTCAGTGCCAAAAAAAGTGCTACCTACAAGCCATTACTTTTTATACTCTATTTTTTTCTCCCATATTTATTGTTAAGGATGGCACATCAGGATATTGTCCTCATCAAAAGTGATATCACACTGGGATTCAAGAGAACTCCTGCTTCTGGCCAAGGCACAGTACAGGGACCAGATTTGCCCTCCTGCCTGAAACAACCAAAAGAAAAAAAAAAAAGCCAACAAAATATATGACACAAAAATTTCCAAGACACTGGACACTGGGCATCAGGAAAGAGAGGAGAGTAATAAAACAGGTGAGTTCTACAACTGTCCCAGTTCACTGCCTTAAGAGAGATTCCAGTCCATGGAGGATTGAGGAAGAATCCAGGTGGAACCTGGCCAACTTTCTGAGTTTAAAAGAGGGAGCTGAGAGTCTGGAGAGACCAGCAGGCTAGAGTTTGCAGGACAAAATGACTGAGAAGAGAGGGCTCTAAAGAGGTTGCCCACGGGGTCCTGAAGAGCATGTGCAGAAGACTGGATGCCCCTCAGGTATTCAGCACAGCACGATTCAGTCCACACTAGTGGAGAAACTCCTGAAGAGAGAATCATCTAAATGGACTAGAGGGAGCAATACCTGGAGATCACACCAAGCCAGAAAAACTGCCAGCTCCTTCCAATTCCTAGGGCATTGAGCAGAGAGCACTCAGAAGGAACTTAATGTAATAGTGAGGAGTGAATCTGTCCTGCACTAAACACCTCATTGGTCGTACCTAACAAATCTTAGAAGTAAGCCCCAGAAGAATCAAACCATTTTCAAGTAATTTAACCATGTACGAGAACTACGCTCATGAAGATATACAGGAATATAGTGAATTGAGCACTCAATAGGGTAAAGTTCATGTCTGAAATACGGTCAGGATCAACAGACATGAAAAAGCAGGAAACAGGGCAGATTTTAGAATGAGCAGACAAGGATATTAGAATGTATTATAGCTATATATTATATACTAAGAATATTGAGTATATACATGGAAAATACACAAAAAAGACCCAAATTGAATTTCTGGAAATGAAAACTACAATATGTAAGATAAAAATACCCTAGAAGAAAATGAAGCCAATTAGACATTACAGAAGAAAAGATAGGTAAATTTTTAAGATATAATAGAAACCTTACAGAATAAAATAGAAAGGAAAAAAAAAAAGCCCAAACTGGACATCAATGAGACGTGGGACACATATACACGGGTAGCCTAAAATAGATGTGATTGGAGTCCCTGAAAAGAGTGGGCAGAACAATATTTCAATATATAGTGGACAAAATTTTTCCAAATATGATGAAAACCATATCCATAGATCCAGGCAATCCAACAAACTTCAAGCACTAGAAACATGAAGTAAACTACACAAAGGCACATCATGATTACAAAAGTAATTCTGGAGATAGATGTAATCTTTTCAACAAGTGATTCCAGAGCAACTATTTAAATAACTACATGAGAAAACAAACCAACCCCAAATTCAGGTCTGTATCTCATATCGCATACAAAAATTAACTCAAAATGGATTGTAGACCTTAGTGTAAACCTAAAAGCTGTAAGAAATTATCAGAAAGAAATCTCTGGGGACTCAGTTTAGGCAAATATTTCTACACTTGATCTTAGCCAAAAGGCCAAGAAATGATAGGCAAAGATTTCTTAGATACAACATCAAAAGCATGAGCCACCGATATTGATATTTTACACTTCAACAAAATTACAAATGTGTTTTTCAAAATCAAATTTAAGAGAATGAAAAGACAATCCAAATACTGAGAAAATATATTCACAAATCAAATATCTGCTAAAGCACTTGTATCTAGAATAAAGAACTCTCAAAACTCAATAATAAGAAAACAAATAACAAAAAAAACTAGACGTAAGATTTCAACTTCAGAAAAAAGAAAAAAATATGAACGGGAAAATATATGAAAAGATATTTAACATCATTTGTCAATACAGAAATGTAAGTTAAAACCCAAAAAAGTTATCACTACACTACTATTATAATGGCTAAATTTAAAAAGACTGACTATAGAGTTCCTGGTGTGGCACCATGGGATTGTCAGTGTCAGGATGCAGGTTTAGTACCTGGCCCACACAGTGAGCTAAAGGGTCTGGTATTGCTGCAGCTGCAGCATAGCTCACAAGTGAGTCTAGCATCTGATTCCTAGCCCAGGAACTCCATACACCACGGGGCTACCAAAAAAGAGGGGGAGAAACAAACAAACAAAAAGACTGTCTATACCAAGTGTTGGCAAAGATATAGAGGAATTGAACTCTCATACACTGCTGGTCAGAATGTAAAATAATACAATTAGTTTGGAATACATTTTGATAGTTTCTTCAGTATTTAAACACATATATACTGTATCATCTAGCCGATCCACCCCTACATAACTGATCCAAGAGAAGTAGAAACCTATATCCTTATGAAGACAAGTACGCATGTTCATAATAGCTTATTCGTAAAAGCCAAAAACTAGAAAACACACAATATTCATCAGAGAATGGCTAAACAAATTATATGTCCTTGCAGTTACTACTCAGCCACAGAGAAGAATGAACTACTGACATAGGCAACAACATGAACGGTTCTCAAAATAATTATGCTGAATGAAAGAACACAGCCAAAAGAAGTATTTTAAAATTCTACTTATATAAATTTCTAGAAATACAAGCTAATCATAAAGACAGAAAGAAAAATCAGTAGTTGTCTGGGATGAAGTTGGAGGGACAGATGGGAGGGATTATAGTGGGGTACAGAGAAACTTCTGAGAGTGCTGGAAATGTTCAGTGTCTTAAGGAGATGGTTTGATAGGTGCACACACATGCCAAAATGTATCATATTATACATTTTGCAATATGTATATTTTATTGTATAGCAATTATGCCTCAACAAAGATGTTGAAGGCAACGATCATGGCAAGATGCTTATCATCTACTTATTTTTCAGCTGTGAACTTAGCTCTACACACAGACACACACACACACACGTCTATACACACTGTTTGTAGTAACAGCCCACAAAATTAATGGGGGACATCAGCCTTCTCAAATTCACATCAGAGAGGGTTTGTTTTCTTTTACACTTACACCCCAGAGCGAGAGTCATGCTGCCCAAACGAAATGAGGCAGGTCTTACTGGCAAGACTGAGTAGTTTAATAAAACATACTAATTGAAGGAGCTGTATTCATAAAAATGACAAAAATACTAATTTTTTCACAGTTGTTCACCTCCTGCTTTGCAGGTTATTTTCATCACTCAAGAAAGGTTTGCAGGAAGCCTTAAATGAAGATGAATGGAAAAAAAGTAATACAACTGCAAGATTTTCTATTGCTCATACAGTTCTGGTTCCAAACTGTATTTCTGATAATGGCTGACTATCAGAATATTGAATATTATTATACTATAACTGGAGTTATCCCTATCTTCCCTAATAGCTCTTATTTCCCAAAACATTTTTTGGTGGTAGGTTTATAAAGTATATAGATGTGTATGTTTCCTGCATTCTTGGAATCTATTTAAAAGGTTGTGATTTTCATATAAAAAGCACGAAGTAATTTTTTTCTAGTTCTCTTTGCTCCTGCATGAGAAGGATGACTTTAAACACACACATACACTCACCTATTTAAAAGGTGAATTTTATTATTAATGTCTTTTAATATATACTAAGATGGAAGTCTCAATTCCATTAATTACTTACCATGTAATTTCACACTGTAAAAGTAAGCCTTCAGGGCAATGACTTCCATCATCTGCAATGAACCTGATTAAAATAATTGGCTATTTCCATAACAAGTGCTCTAATAAATGGTCCTGTGTCAGAGAGGAACGGGTCTGATTAGAAATTGCATTGCTGTGGTATACTATTATCAGATTGATGCAGAAAAAAAGTTTAGTTCCTTTTAATAAAATCCAATGATTTGTGAATTGGACTAAATATCTGTTAAGAGCAAGTATAAGTGTAACCCCATCTACTTAATTTGTTTAAATTTGGCCCTGTGTATAATGATTTGAGTTTATATAGCAACTTATTTCCCTACCCTCATTAACTTTCCCTCGTGTTTCAGAGGATGAAGGAAATCTCATGTAATCTCAATAAAATGAATGACAGATTTATCTCCAGATAACGGTAGATGTAAGTGATGTTAATATTTTCCCAACGTTAGAAGCTATCCACAAGACACCACAGTATTTAAAGTGTTTTGGTTAAGCTATGCACTGCTAGATAACAACCAAAATCTATTAATGAATCCATTTTACTGAATATACAAATATATTTTTGAAATTTGTAATCTCTTTATAGGTTCTCCCACTAAAGTCACTAAATTCATAAAGAAATATAGCAGTTCTTATAATTATACATAGTTAAATACAATTGTTTATTTATTTTGGTATCTTATTTTTATCTACCTGCTATATGTATCCTATATAATACATACATAAATTTTGTGGATGTACAATAATAAAGTCTATGGCTTTTATTCTATTCATTAGTGAAACTAACTTATTATAATGAGTTGTAAATGAGAAAATGATCTCCAAAAAACTACTATCTCCTCTTATTCTCTGTGCCTTCTAAATTTTCTTAAATATTTTCCTCTTTCTATTGATTATCTTTACAACCTTAACCAATATCTTTAAACCTGCTGTTTGTTTAGAAGATTTATACATTAAAGCTACAGAACTCTTTTCACATCTCTTTCTTGTCTCTAGAGTGCTACTATCAAAATTTTATTTATGTTTTCAACACATTCTGTTCTATGGTGGTAAACGTGTCAGTCAATGAAAGCTACAGTTAGTCTGCGTAACAGCGATGAACCTCCATGGCACACAATATGCATATATTTATTTCCCCAACATCTGAGTGTCAATGAGAGGTGGTGCTGTCAGGAGATCTCAGGTGGGCTCCATGGAGGAGATCAGCTTTGATCTAAAGATCCTGCTGGTCTCAGGTTCTCCCTGAGGTTTGTGCTTGTCTGGTCCCCATGTGACCATTCTGGGATCCAAGCTGATGTACGACAGCTATCTTTTGATCTCATCTATTTGACAACAGGAGGTCAAAAAAGAAAGTGAAACACATAGGACCTCTTAAAGCCTGGGATCAAAGTGGCTCCCTGTTATTTGATTTCATTCAATTGGCCAAATCAAGTCACATCTCCAAAGTCAAAGCCAAGGAATGAGAGAAATATATTCCTCCTTTCCAGGAAGACCCAAAGCCACATCTGATAAGGGTGATAATATATGTAGGGATGAAGAATTTGGGCAATAATGCCATCTGTTGTATATTAATTCTCCAATATCTTGGGTCTAATTGATTACAAGAACTGGAAAATGAAGAGCATTTACAATAACACCATGATATAAATGTTACTCACTACAGAACCAAGTAGAAAAAAACATTATTGTGCTTCACCAAAAATGTGCCACACTATGGAGGCTGTTCTAGCATCACAATCAAATGGACCTGTTTGACATATTTGATCAGGTATTCAAAAATAATGTCACATTAGATGTTTCATATTTACAGAAGTTTTTTTTCTCTTCCATTTTTTTTGAATAGTTCATTGTTTTTCTTGTGAGAATTATAAAGATTTTCACTATATGGTCACAATCTTTCCATATTTTGATTGAAATTTATTCCCATGCTTCTTGAAGACATTCTTGTGGAACACTGTGATTTCTTGTTCTAAGCTGGGCTGATTGCTTTCCAGCCCTGCTGCAAGCTACCTCCTGGGACTACTTTTTCTGCTCCCCTTTCTTTCCTTCTTTTCTTTCTTGGAGGCTAAGTTTTCTGTTCATAACCACTTTTCAATTGCCACATAGAAAAACTTCAAGTAATCTTCATGAAAGGAATAAGGAAAACATTATTTTGAGCCTGTGTCTTAAAAACTGTCCATAAAATTTGGCTGGTATTATAAGTCTAATTTCAAATTCCTGTATCCCCAGAAACATAAAGATACATTCATTTCTTCAGTGAATTTTTATACTGTTGTTGTCTGAGTCAATGTAATCTTTGCTTCTTTGCAGTTAACATGTTACCTCTCTTAGGGATTTGGGGATTTTCTCTACATCTGGCTTTCACTAGAATTTATCTGGATATATCTTGCTTTGTATTCATTGTGCTGGTACTTATTATTTTAGTTCAATGTGAAGAGTTACTTGTCATTGACTCCAATTTCTCTATTTCTCCTGGATCTACAAAATTAGACCTATCCTCAACTTCCTAAATTGATTTTCCATCTCTGCTAAACATTTATTTCCTGTTTTCATTTCTTTATATTTTGATTTAAGTTTTGGAAGGTTTCTTTGACTTTATTCTACTGCATTAATTTTTCCTAATCATATTCATAAACTATTTTCAAAATGACATTTTGTAGTTTTATGAATATCATGTTTTCTTTATGTTTCTAATTAAGATTTTTTTTGTCTTTCTGTCTTTTTAGGGCCACACCCACTGCCTATGGAGGTTCCCAGGCTAGGGGTCTAATCAGAGCTGTAGTCACCAGCCTACGCCACAGCCACAGCAATGTCAGATCTAGCCACATCTACAACCTACACCACAGCTCATGGTAAGGCCAGTTCCTTAACCCACTGAGTGAGGCCAGGGATAGAACCTGCAACCTCATGGTTCCTAGTCAGATTTGCTTCCACTGCGCCATGATAGGAACTCCCCTAATTAAGATGTTTTAAAGAAGGTCTCTCTGTTCCATGAATCATGCATGCTTACTTCAAACTGTATCAGTTATTCTATGTTATCATTTTGGATCCTCTATTTTGTGTAGTTGACTTCAAATGGCCAGTGATTATCTGAATGGAAAACTAGATTGAATTATATACTTAATTGGTGTGGTTTCTTCAGTCTCTTTATAAGTTTATTTTCACCAAGTCTTCTCTCCTGAATGGATGGGCTGGCTAGAATGTGGAACGAGGAAATGTAAGAGAGAAGGCAGCAAGGCCCTCTCCATTTACAAAATGAGAAAGGTTTAATTCAATGATGCCTACTTTCATGTTAGGAACCCAAGCTCTCCCCAAAGAAAATCATACTCTGTATACAAGAGGGAAGTAAATGGGTGGACAGCTAGGAGCGCTGTTCCCAAGAGAGTTCTTAGGAACAAACCTGGTTTCTGTCCGCTCATTTCCCTCCACCAGCTGACTCCTGGCTTGCACTCTTCTGCTAAGAAAAACAGCCTTTGGCACTACTTCAGACTTTTCCAGATCAAGGATGTAGGTTCTTGGTCCCCTCTCTAGTAACATTTTCTCTTCCCATATTCCTTTATCCAGAAATGTCACAAATCACTGGGATTGTAATAGGCCTATCTCACTATTGTTATACCATTAAAAATTCATCCCTTAAAATCTTCACTGTAATTTCCACAAAATTTGAAGATTTGAGAATAAAAGGGTGGTAAATATGTATGTTCAGTTTGTCATCATGAGAAGTTAAATTTAAATAAATCATTAAATAAAAATTAGGTGGAAACATGGAAGAAAGAAGAAGATAATGTCTTAGGTCATCCTCTGCTCAAACGATTTCACTAAAATGTTAACTACTTACTCTATTTTAATAGTGTGATACTTTACATTATTACAGGTTTGTTAATAAAGAAGCTTTATTAAAGAAGCACTTGGAAACCAACCTTTTCATAGTTTCTTGACTTAAAGATGGCCCTCTGGGGAGGGTGGCAGCCCCACACAAAAAATCATTCCTTCTGACTACTCTGTAAAGTCACAGGAGAGTGTATTCCCTGAGAGAGCAATAAATTCAGTCCCAGAGATTGTTTAGAAAGCTTCAGGAGAAGTTATTATTTTTTTCATTATTAAATCCAACATCCACTAGATAAAAATCTTTCCCTAACATATACTCATTTGAAATAGACCAGACCAGAGTACTATTTAGCACATGGAAGAGAAGCCAAACACAACCTCACTTCCTACTTCTCCAGTGCCATCCTCATCAATTTTTTTTTATGCTGGAAATTAACCAGGATCCAGAATTTTTTCCTTACATGAAGACAGAATAGAGGACTCTTAACAGAGCTATAAAAATAATTCTTTTACCATATGATTCTAATAAAAAGCTGAAGAGTACTTGAGAACAATCTCGATATAACCTTTTTGGTCCTTTCTTTAAAATGAAGTGGGGAATTTACTTACAACATTGATTCCAAAACAGCTTTATGTATGGTTCAAATGAGAAATAAGATGCCCGGAAAATAACATTTATACTACTACAAAGAATCAAGAGGAAGACAGGGGTTGGCAGTTGTTGGGGATAACATACTCAGATCTTTTCAATTAAACACACACACAGACACACACACAGAGGCACACATAGACACAGTTACCAAGTTTCTGGCATTATTTACATAAACTATGTTCTTGAAAATTCACATTCTGCACATTCAACATAACTTTAAAATTACACAGCCTAGTTCTATTTTTTTCCAAAATCAATTTCTTGGACCCTTTCCATTCTGCCCACGTAATATAACTCAGTGTTCCTGGCAATGGCAGAGCTGCCAATTTGTTGGATCTCTGTAAGGAGGCCTGTGGAAGAAGACAATGATTTAGACGAAGGTGATAAGAATTTTTTAATTCTGAAATTTTTTTTGGCAAATTGGCTTTTCCTTTATAATTATTTCTTATTAAGATGTGTTATGAATTAAAACTAGTAGCATATAGAAAGTAAATGCATAACTTACTACATGCGCAAATGTTCAGAAGAGGTGATAACAATAAAACAATACCTAAGCCTTAGAATATTGTTATTTTTGTGACAAATAAAAGTAGTGGATGTTTCTGAAATTTTTTAGGCCACAATAGCTAGAATATATTACTGAACAAAGAAGTGTCACTATAATGAAGCAGCATGCTGCATATAATTAAAGTATTAAAATAGGATACAGACAAAACTGTCAGGCACAACAAGCTTCATTACATTTGAGGAAAGATTAAAAAAAAGAATGCATTTGTAAAACCAGATGTCCTATTAAGTAAAAATAAATTGAAATATGACTGGTTTACAAATCTGTCAATTATACTGGACAGAGTGAAGTTAACTTTGAACATTCTCACTTTTCTTTTATCTAGCAATTCACAAAAATAAGTAATCTTAAGGGTTTTACCACATTATATCTCTTAACTCTGAAAGTGAGCACTGCTCTGATATTTAAAAGAATAGTATCGGCATTGAAGAAAATTAAAGTGAATACTGGAAAATAATTTATCCAATTCCCACTAGCAAACCACTCAAAAGTTCAGCTGCATTCATACATATCCAAATATATCAGCTTTTCTCAGAGACATGCCTTGAATTATGCTACAAAATAAAATACCTGGGAGATGAAAGAGCATTCAGAACATCAATACAGAAATACACTGATTACTAAAACAATTTTAAAGTGCTTCTAGCATATACAAGATATATTTATATTTCACAGTTATGTTGTGCATAGTCCTACTTTATTACAAAGTAAGCTCTGCATCTATTTGCTATTTATCCCTCAATTATACGGTAAAATTGAATAGTTAAAAATAAAAGACATAAACATAGAAATCTTTGATGTTATGTCCTGAAACCTTTTATCTTAAGATGTGCAGAAAAAATGTTATTTTGAAAACAAAGTATTTGTGATAAATTCTCCATTTTTTTGTATCTAGGCATTTACCTTAATTTCTGAAACATTTCGGTCAAAGTACACAATTATGTCATTCAGTGCTTGCTTTTGTGTTTCAGTGTCATTCTCAGTATGTAGGATATTAATCTAATATCATACTCTGTACCCCAAATACCTACAGTCATTTTATATCCCCCCAAACTAATTTATTACAAAACCCCTAAAATTATCCCTTGTAGTGCCTATAACAAAGGAACAAATAGAACAATAAAAAGAAACAATGTACATTTTTATTACATTTTAATGATATCCCTATTGCCTCTACATGCACAACCAAGTGGAAACATTTTAGCCACAGGCATAAAATATATCTCCTGAGACCCACTTGTTGCCACTCTGCAATACAAATTAATAGCTAGAAACTTCCATGCACAAAGCAAGTTATAAGTCAACTAGCTATCCATTATATATAACAGTGTATTTATGAGCTAGCTTCTCTGAAATAACTGTATGAAAGCTAGGGTGCAGACATTGTTACACATACTGTATTTCTGTTTTTCTCTGAAGGCTGCCTAAACCCTTCTGACTGAGATTTTATATTGTTTCAGTAATCCCAGGGAGTTCCCGTTGTGGCTCAGTGGAAGCGAATATGACCAGTATCCATGAGGATGCAGGTTCAATCCCTGGCATCACTCAGTGGTTTAAGGATATGGCGTTACCGTGAGATGTGGTGTAGGTTGCAGACGTGGCTCTAATTTGGTGTTGTTGTAGCAGTGGCATAGGACAGTGGCTACAGCTCCGACTGGACCCTAGCCCAGGAAACTCCATATGCCATGGGTGTAGCTCTATAAAGACCAAAAAAAAAAAAAAAAAAAATCTAAGTAAACTACAAATTTATAGATAGAAAATTCTGCCTTTGGGTTAGCTGGAAGCCGAAGAAATGAGTTAACATAAGTATAATAAGACATTCATTTGTCCTACAAGTTCAAGCATACGTGAGCTTATATGCTATATTTTTTTCTTCCAAATATTTTAAAATATTCTTCAGGCCTTTCTAATCATGGTCTCAAAACTCTTGATCATATATATCTCAAAAACAAAATTTTAATTGTGGTATCTACTTCCAATGAACATACAGTTAAGTGTTTGTAGATTATACACAACTGATATTAAATGAATATATTTTGTACATTATAAAATGTATGTAGGAAACATACATTTTAAAAAGAATGAGGATGGCTGCAATACAATTTTTAAGGCATATTCCTAGTTGTGATGGCTTCATATTACCATTAATATCTCAAAGCATGGTATTCACTCTGGGTGATTTCATCAATAATAATGGGGGACGTAAAATATATTATACAATGTGTTGATAATTTCTCTTTGGGAGCCAGTCTCCTGTTAGATTCTACTAGTTTGACATAAACTATAACGTTTTGTGCTTAGCTCATAATAGAAAAATAAACAGTGTGATTTTCTTCTCTTCTTATATTACTGGGAATTTCTCCGATCTGATATTTCTCTACAGATTTCTCTTTAGGTCGACTGTGGATTTTGTTAGGGCTAATTTAATTAAAAACAGATAACATAAGCATCCGCATGGTGCTGATAGTGTGCTGCTTTGTAGAACTCCTACCTTCCCTCAGAACCTCTGCACTGATGTCCTTCTGACAGTTAAACCCAGGGGAGTACCAATATATAATTGTTAACAACAAGTTAACTGTAAAATTAAGTTATCTTAGTTTCTCGGAACCTATCAGAAGATTGTCTCTTGTACTCTTCTAGGGTATATGGACCTCAGTATGGAAAGAACTACACTATAGGCAAAGTGTCTAGGAAGATGAATATCAGGATTTAACATATGTCCAATTATTTGTCTTTAATCATGAAACCATGTTCAACTACTTATGACTCCTAGAGACTAATGGTTAACAGAATTCCAATTTTCTTACTTCAGTTCTTTCCAGTCTAATGAAGTATTTACAAGTTAAGAAAGAAAAAAAAATTCTTAGGCTAAATTTAGGACAATTGCCTTTTTAAAAACTGTATTTGAAGATAATGTGAGAAAAAAGGATGTATACATGTATGTGTGACTGGGTCAAGTTACTGTGCAGCAGAAAACTGACAGAACACTGTAAATCAGCTATAAAGGAAAAAATAAAAATCATTATAAAAATAAATAAACTTTAAATAAAAAGGTACTTCTTCATCTTAAAAACAAACTGCATTTGGTATGACTAATCTTGTACTCAAGTCTATGTATCTTGGACAGATGCTAACATCACAGGATGACTAAGAGAATGATTCACCCCGCTCCCCCCAAAAAATGAACACCGAGTTCTCCATTAACCAAAGACTTTCCTAGTATGTAAGCTTGAAACAAATAAAAACCAAACATCCTTTATCTCTAATTAGATAATTACCTCTATCAATGAGTCAAATCTTGAAACAGCTTCTATCATTTATCCTGGTTACTTTGGGGTAAATAACACTATCCTTAGCTTACTTCAAGTTAATAAATAAATAGTCGCTTGTATTTTACATACTAAAGTAAGTCCAGTCTTAGAGCATCTAATAATATATAATTATATCCAATATGGGAATTTCTTCCCCAGCTTAGGCATACATTAGACTGGGAAAATTGCAGTGGGGAAGGAACAAGCCCTCTCTTAACAAGTGCAAGGTCTCTAACACGACTAAGTATTTAAAAATTATAAACAAGATTAATAAGTGGTGATTATATCTTCTACATTTCTAACAATGTGGAAGACTAGATTTGGACTGAGAATCCCAGATACCTCAGTGTTCCATGAAACAAAGGGAGGAGCCCGGGAGAAAGGACTCTGAAACCCCCTTATCAATGGCTGCTCCAGCCTGAACGCCCAAGCTCTGCCTTCCAGCCAGCCCACAGCTCTCCAATGGCACGTCCCTGAGCTGAGGGGTATGCACACTCCTGACACGGTCCATTCATGGTGGGGCAGATATGAAGAGACCAGCATAGGCCTGGAAGTATGTTATGGGCCATTTGGATAGACTATTCTGAGTCCCGAGTACCTTGAATGTGGTCTAGAAGAGGGGACTCTGTCTCCGAGTGGGCATGCTCCTTGTGCCCACTGGCTCTGCTCTGCAGAGAGGGCTGATGCCAGTGGAAGGCCAGAGCAAGGTCTCTAGTGTGAAGTACAGGGCCTGGCCATGTCAAAGGAAAGAACTGGGGAGGGAGTTAGGGACACATTCTGTTTCATTCCAGTCATCCTCTACTCTCTAGCTGTATTTTAGCCCTTCTGGTACTGGAGAAGATGAGATGAAAGGCTCCCTTGATATTTCAGGTAGAAATGTAGTACTGGTGACCCTGAATGTGGCAGATATACGGTTGTGGGCTTATTCTCTTATGGGTCAATGTTTTGGTTTCTTTGAAAATACCTCATACTGGGAATTCCTTGCCAGTTGCTGCCTTCACTGGGTCACAGTGCTCTGCCCTTGCTTCCCTGTGGACCACCATGCTGGTGGGTCAGAAAGCTTCTCTAGCTTTTCTAATTAGGCTCTGCTCCTTCTAAGTTAACACAGCTGCTTGCTTTGAAGGCATACCTGACCCAGAGGAAATCCACACACATCCTTCCCTGCCGTAGTCTACAACTGCCATCCATTCCCCAAACAAACCTTTACTCTTGCTCTCTATCATTTAGGGACAGATTCATTCACAGTCTCTTGTCTTTGGAACTCTCCAGGCAAGCATTAAATCACCATTATGTAAGAGAATATAAGAAATCATTACAAATAAAAATAATAATAATAATAATAATAAGTACTTTATTTCTTTCTGCTCTCCCATGATCTTTACTGTATTACTGATAACATACTTAATATCAATTTTTTTTTTTTTTTTTTTTTTTTTTTTGCTTTTTAGGGCTGCACCCACAGCATGTGACAGTTCCCAGACTAGGGGTCGAATCAGAGATACAACTGCTGGCCTAAGCCACAGCCACAGCAACATCGGATCTGAGCTGCATCTGTGACCTACACCACACCTCACAGCAAGGGCAGATCCTTAACCTACAGAGTGAGGCCAAGGATTAAACCCACATCCTCATGGATCCTAGTCAGGTTTGTTCA
The DNA here is from genome assembly GCA_004024745.2 of Catagonus wagneri. NCBI lineage: Eukaryota > Metazoa > Chordata > Mammalia > Artiodactyla > Tayassuidae > Catagonus > Catagonus wagneri. Next base: position 7,852,334 of record PVHT020004020.1, read on the forward strand.
CTGCTGAGCCACGAAGGGAACTCCTCATGCTTTTTAAAAGGAAGTCTTTGGAAGAAAAGAGATTGTCTGCTTTCAAAATCCACCACGGTTCATGAGTTTCCTACTTGAGAAAATTTTACGAACGAACGTTGAAAAGAAATTTGAACCTCAAAGAGTGAGTGATCTACTTTCAAATGACAAAACCAAATCATGTCCAAAGTCCCTGAAAAACGGAAAATGACTAGGAGGTTCCTTTTAAATATACTCTCCGAACCATTCGAGAATGACAGGCCATAAACTAAAGCAGAAAGATAGCTGGCAATAAATATTTGTCTTCAATTCAATTGCTCTGAAGAGAAAAAAAAAAAAAAAGACCATGTTCTCAGATAAAAAGGAAATAAGACAATTTCACATCTGCTGAGTTTCTGATATATAAGACCATTAACACAAAAATATACTTTATAAGTTAAAAAAGTAATTGACAGTCCAAACTTAAAAGATTAACCAGCGTATCTAGAGATAACCATTCAGACAAACTGAGTCAATCCACCTAAATACATTAATGTTGATAGTAATGCCTTACCATGGACATTGTGTTATATTTTCCTGAGAGGACAATGCACATGAAAGATATGCAATGAACTTCATCCCAAATTAAGACACAGTAAATAATTCTAGAAAATGCTGGCCATATTGTCATCAAAATGATACTTTATTAATTTCTAAGTGGACGCCATTGCTTACTCTACTCAAATATGAGTAAATCATTTATACATAGCTTCTCAGAAATTTGGAGTAATTGCCCTGCCTCTGAAAAAGCTGACTTGGACCTCTAGACCTGCCCATGAGGGATTTATCTTTATTGCTATACATGCTGCGCTCGGGTATTCTCATTATATATGCACAGACAATTGGGAAACATTTGGAATGATTATTTACATTTAATATATACCCTGCTTCTTCCACAAAGTAGCTGAAACAGCTTGCAGTAAAATCCCTACAAATTAAAAGAGTTAAAAATAAAAGTAGATGTCCGAAACCATGTAACAGAATGGAAACACTAGGAACTTATAATACTACTGGATTTGAACATTAATTTTGTCTATGCCAGTCAAGCAAAACAGCTTTTATAGTTCTCCGTATCTAATAACATGGACTATCTTTGTATCTAATTAAAGAGAAACATGTTCTTCCCTGAATTTAAGTAAAATATGTAAATAACACATTGATAATAAGTATTCTCACATTCATTCAACAAATATTATTGTACACTTACTATGTGACGGGCACCTTGCTAGAGATGAAGGATAAATTGATATAAAACAGATACATCAGAAACATACTCACAGACATAGAGAACAGACTTGAGGTAACCAAGGGGGAGGGGAGAGGAAGTGGAATGGACTGGGAGTTTGAGGTTAGTAGATACAAACTATTACATTTATAATGGATAAGCAGTTCTGCTGTATAGCCCAGGGAACTATATCCAGTCTCTTGGGATAGACCATAATGGGAGACAATGTAAGAAAGGGAATGTGTATATACGTATGACTGGGTCATTTTGTTGTACAGCAGAAATTGGCACAACACTGTAAATCAACTATACTTTAATAAAAACAAAACAAACAAACAAAACAGACAGAGAGCTCCTCCAAATAAGGGCAAGTAACACCAACCAGTCTAGTGCAAGAGACAAAACTATTGCAATTATCCTGTCGCAATTCACCACGATTTTCTCTAGGTTTCTATTTTTGTGGTCAAACAACAAACAAGGGTTTACTGAGCTCTCACTAGTCACTCATTTATTCATTCGTTTCTCAACTATATTTTGAGTAACTACTATGTGTAAAGCACCATTCTAGGTTATGATCAGGAATCGAGGATGATTCAGGTGGAAATTGTCTTTATGCTGCCCGGGAGAAGAGAAATACACAAGTCAATACAAAGCAAGGTAGAAAGAATGAAGAAAAAGTGCCACAAAAGGTTAAAAGTAGCAGGGAGTTCTTGCTTGAAAAAGCAGTGGGAATCCTCAAAGTTCTCCTGGTGGACCTGGGCCCAGTGTTACAAACAACTGACCAGGGGAAAGCCTGCTGGCACAGAAAGCAAATCAACAGAGGGAGCACAATGGGCAGTCAAGGGACTTGAAGGCAGAATGGCAAGTGACCCACTTGGGTAAAGCTTTGGTGATAAAGGGGAACACGGAAACAGAGTAGGGAAACTAGATTATAGCATGAGATGAGGTTTGGCTTACAGAGGAGCTGGTACCCCCAACTGTGCCTCCTACAACACAAAAGCTGGCAAAGGGAATACAGAGCTAGACTCACGCCCTCAAGGACTGCATAATGTAATACATGCTTGGCAAGGGCAATGCAAGATTCTTGTGCTTAGCTATTCTCATGTACCTTTCATCTATTAGATGATGTACAGAGTTCTATAAAGGAAGCAACAGTTCTGGGGAGGGCACACATTCAAAGCCATCTGATCTGTGACAGCATCATCTCTCACCGTGCTTACCCTTTATGTGCAATTCTGGGTTCTCTGGACCCCTTTCCCCCACAAGGGTGCTCTTGTGCTGCATTCCACTCTAAGTGCTGCTGGAGCCTGCCTTACAATATTTCTTTTGAAGGATTCGCTGCCTAGGCTGTGAGCTCACAAAGCTCCTCAGTTCAGTTTGAAGAGATGCAGTGTTAAAGCACACATAACTGCCAAAAGGCAGCGATGGACTGAGTTAGTAAAAAGATACAGGAAGAAAACTGGCCCTAGGAAAAACCGTGCTGACTGTAAACCACAAATAATGGCAAAGACTTGAGCAGCCAAAGTGGCGCACAGCTCTCTAGACAGTCTTGATGGAAAGCTCCACTCATCACTCCTTGACCTCTCAGACAAAGGAAGCCACCATAGGCAGGGCAACATGAACAAAATCCCTTTTTCTGGGGAGAACTGTAAATACTGAATCAGTGCTTATAAACAAATGCGTGTTGGTGGACGTTCCTCCTTGTGTGTATTTGCATTAAAACATTAGTATGTGCAGAAGCAAATGATCCCTGAAATAATCTTCCACCCCCTACGCTTGAGTCCTGCGTATTTACCATTCATTTGGCAATAATCCCCTCACCTTCAGTGTCCCTACCTCGTTTTGTTTTCATCTGTCCTCTCTCCTTTGTCTCAAGTGTAAACTCGCCATTCGAGCTTTTGCTGTTGCTCTCTTGCAGATTATTGAGTTAAACGATAGCAAACAACATTTTAAAATTATCTAAATTATTTATCATTACAATCAATAAACTGACAATCTATTGACAGTGTGCAAAAGGAGGAAAAAACAGTGTTCCTAAACTTATTTGGCTATGACATGTTATTTTGCTCCACACTAGTTTTACCAACTATCGAAGGCAAATATTGCTTCTTAGAGTTTTTGGGTCCACAGAGTCTAGCATCAGGGAAGATAGAGTATTAGTAGGTGCTATATGAATGGGTTACTTGTTTAAGAGATAAATGGTTTAGATAATCAATTATTTACTTAACAAATAATTACTGAGCACCAACTATGAACTTTTTAGGCAGAGAGAACAGAGCAAAAAAAAAAAAACCCAAAAAAAACAAATCAAGCCCTTGATCTTAGGAAGCTTTCTTTTTAGAGAAAAGCAATTATACACACACACACACACACATACACACATATATTATATCATGATATATTATATAGTGATATATATACATATAATATAATATATAATATGTGTATGTATGTATGTATAAATATATATATATAATATCAGGTAGTGAGGAGTGCTGAAAAATAAAGAGCAAAGAGTTTGGAGAGTTGAGATGGTAGACGAAGGTTTTACAGAATGACATTTATTCAGGGTAGTTGGAGAACAGCACTCTGGAGAATGACTACCTGTGCAAAGACTGAGAATGAAAGAGAAAGGTAGTGAGTTTTGTGGTTCACCAGGAAAGAGAGGTCAGGGTAAGTGAACAGCAAGGCAAAGGCCCCAGACTGGAAGCAAGCTTGGCATGTTTGACAGCAGTGACATTGGTGTAACCACAGCTGAATCAGCACCACAGAGCATGGTTGAAGATCAGGTTGAAGATTCTGGGCACAGAATGCATCATTCTCTTTTGAGTGCTACAGGGCTTTAAATTTTACTCCAAGTGCAATGGGAAACCATGGAGGGCTTTATACACAAAAATGACCTAATAGGAGCCGTGCTTTAGGAGGATCACTCTGGTTGTTGTTTGAAAATAGACCAGGGACAGGTGTGGAGACAGCGCAATCACATAAGAGTAGGTCTTAGTGGATACCTTGGGGTACCTTATGGTACCTTAAGGAAGGAGTGGAGGTGGTGAGAGTGATCAGACTCTTACAGAGTCTTTAAGTGATAACAGAGTAAATACAAAATTGAGCACAGATCACTCTCTTAAGGAGCTTTACTGGAAAGTAGACCAATACAACCAAAGTTCTATTTTGTTTAGTTCTCAGTATCTCTCCCCCTCCATTTCTTTTTTTTTTTTATTACTTAATGAATTTTATTACATTTATAGGTGTACAAAAATCATCACAACCAAATTTTATAGCATTTCCTTCCCAAAACCTCAGTGCATCCTCCCACCCCCCAACTTGTCTCATTTGGAAACCATAAGTTTTCCAAAGTCTGTGAGTCAGTATCTGTTCTGCAAAGAAGTTCATTATGTTCTTTTTCTAGATTCCACATGTAAGTGGTAGCATTTGATGTTGGTGTCTCATTGTCTGACTGGCTTCACTTTGCATGATAATTTCTAGGTCCATCCATGTTGCTATAAATGCTGTTATTTTGTTCCTTTTAATGGCTGAGTAATATTCCATTGTGTAAATGTAACACATCTTCCCCATCCACTCCTCTGTCAATGGGAATTTAGGTTGTTTCCATGACTTGGCTATTGTATAGAGTGCTACAATGAACATTGGAGTACAAGTGTCTTTTTGAGTCATGGATTTCTCTGGATAGATGCCCAGAAGTTCTCCCCCTCCATTTCTATGTCTGTCTCTATAACTGTGTTTATGTTCCTCTCTCTCTTCTCCTTCTTCTCTCCCTGCCTCTCATCCCAACTATTAAGAAGGTCTACACTCTTAATTATAAGATTTTGCTTTTTAAATTGAGGTATTCAGTATTCCTATTCTCTCTGCTGCCAGACTAGCTCCAGTAAAATCAGTATTTATTTTAGTACCAATTTCTTCTACTGTGATTAAAAAGTACTTTGAAAATTAATCAGAAATAACGATAGTTCATGAATGTACAGACTTCTAGTTGCCAGTAACACTTTCACATACATGAAATTATCTGGGCATTACTTCTCTGGACCTAAAAGCAGGCAAAGGGCCCTGGTATTGCTGTTTTATACATGAGGAAACCAGGGCTTAGCATAGTCATTAGTTGAAATAGATAAGACATCAATAATATAGAAAGAATTCAAGTTTCTGTCTCTTCTACTTTTAAGTTTTTAACCCCAGTAACAATCACGCTTTTATTATTCAAATAAACTATACTCATTTTATTTAGCAAGAGTCAAAAGCAGTTCCTTTATTTACCACTAAAAGAGTTTTTTTTATATGGGTGTGGGAAAGAATACTCATTTAGAAATGTTCTAGTTTAAGATGTTTAAAATGATTAAAACATCCTAAATAGCTAAGAAAAATTTACTTCCAAAGAACACATTGCCTCAAATTTCTCTAAAGTTACAGACTACAGCATGAATGCAAAATCAATTAGGAATTGTGAGAGCAAAATCAATCAAGTTATATTCTAAAGGCTGATGTTAGTAAATATCCACTCAATGCAATAGTGATTTCTGGATTTCCCATTAAAATGTAAATGATATCCTCTTTTGCAAAATCATTATTGTACTTTAGTATGTAATTATATTAGTAGTGATTTACATATCTCTTCGGTTATTATGTTTTCTTTACACTATCTGTACGACACTATTATGACTCAGCTAACGTGAAAGATAAAAAAAACATAATATATCTAAAGACAACAAATTTTATGAATAATTTAAAAATATACTCCTGGGTTGGAAGAATTAATATTGTAAAAATGCCCATACTACCCAAAACAATCTACAGATTCAATGCGATCCCTATCAAATTAGCCATGACATTTTTCACATAACTAGAACAAACAATCCAAAAATTTATATGCATCCATAAAAAGACCCAGAAATGCCAAAGCAATCCTGAGGAACAAAAACAAACCAGGAGGTATAACTCTCCCAGACTTCAGGCAATATTACAAAGCCACAGTAATCAAGACAGTGTGGTACAGGTACCAAAACAGACATGCAGACCAATGCAATAGAATAGAGAACTCAGAAATAATCCCAGACACCTATGGTCAATTAATCTTTGACAAAGGAAACAAGAATATAAAATGTAAAAATGTCTTTTCAGCAAGTGATGCTGCGCAAACTGGACAGCCACATGTAAATCAGTGAAACTGGAACACACCCTCACACCATCCACAAAAATAAACTCAAAATGGCTTAAAGACTTAAATGTAAGACAAGACACCATCAAACTCCTAGAAGAGAATATAGGCAAAACATTCTCTGACATCAACTGTACTGTTTTCTTATGCCAGACTCCCAAGGGAACAGAAATGAAAGCAAAAGTAAACCAGTGGGACCTAATCAAACTAACAAGCTTTGCACAGCAAAAGAAACCATTAAAAAAAAGACTATTTATGTAATTGGAGAAAATAGTTTCAAATGATACAAGTGGCAAGGGCTTAATCTCTAAAATATACAATTTATATAACTCAACAGCAAAAAAACCAAAAACCCAACTGAAAAATGGGCAAAAGACCTGAACAGACATTTCTCCAAAGAAGATATACAGATGGCCAACAAGCACATGAAAAAATGCTCAACATCTCTGATTATTACAGAAATGCAAATCAAAACTATTATGAGGTACCACCTCACCTGTCAAAATAGCCATTAACAAGTCAACAAATAGCAAATTTTGGAGAGGGTGTGGAAAAAAGGGAACCCTACTACACTGTTGGTGGGAATGTAAATCATAGGTATAACCACTATGGAATTCAGTATGGAGGTACCTCAGAAAACTAAATACAGAACTACCATATGACCCAGGAATCCCACTCTTGGGCATATATCCAGACAAAAGTTTCCTTGAAAAAGACACATGCACATGCATGTTCATTGCAACACTATTCAAAATAGCCAAGACACAGAAACAACCTAAATGTCTATTGACAGATGAGTGGATTAAGATGTGGTATATATACACAACGGAATACTACTCAGCCATTAAAAAGAACAAAACGATGCCATTTGCAGCAACATGGATTGAAAAAGAGACTCTCATACTAAGTGAAGTGAGTCAGAAAGAGAAAGCCAAATACCATATGATATCACATATCTGGAATCTAAAATATGGCACAAATGAACCTTTCCACAGAAAAGAAACTTATGGACTTGTAGAGCAGACTTGTGGTTGCCAATGGGGAGGGGGAGGGAGTGGGATGGATTGGGAAGCTGGGGTTAATAGATGCAAACTACTACATTTGGAGGGGATGGCAATGAGATCCTGCTGTATAGAAGAGGGAAGTATATCCAGTCACTTGTGAGGGAACATGATAGAGGATAACAGGAGAAAAAGAATATGTGTGTGTGTATGTGTGTGTGTGTGTGACTGGGTCACTTTGCTATTCAGTAAAAATTGATAGAACACTCTAAATCAACTACAATGGAAGAAATAAAAATCATAAAAATAGACAAATAAAACTCTCAAATGTTACTGAGTACTTCCTACATGCCAAAAAAAAATCGAGTTGAAAATTATCTTAAAAAACATCATATATATTTAAAGCATATACACATTTTTTCTTTAAAATTCTAGATTCTATCATAATGATGCTGCTAAAGGCTAGAACAAATGTCAGTAATGAGGCATAATGGAAATTAGAACAACATCTTATACTGTCCAAGTCTACGACAAGAGCTTAAGTAAAAATAATTATAATACTACTTAAAATAATTAGGGTAAAACAAGTATTTATGACACCAGTGTAATCCCCTTGAAAAAAAGTTTTCCAAATCTGAACGTTATTCAGCTCCCCACAAGCCCTAATTCCACCTCAGTCTCAGCCACCAGCACTTGCCCCAACATGGCCTATTCTTCACCAGTGGTCAGTTATTCTCCAAAGGAAAAACTGCTTTACACTCTCCAAAGGTGCCCTCCCACCATTTCAATAAACTAAAAGATACTTTCTGTGGCTTATAAGGCCCTATATGATTCTGCCGTACCACCAGTCAGAACTCCTTTGTGCCTTCCCTCTTCACCATTCATCAGGCTCCAAGCACATATACTTCTTAGAACTTTAGCCTTTGCTTCTACTCCCTCTGGTTTACTTGGCTGGCTCCCTGACATCATGCACTTCTCTGTACAGTGCCTTTCAGGGGAGAAAATTTTGGCCATGCTGTAAAATATCACTCAAACACCTCTGCTCCTTAGTTCTTATCCCTATAATACATATTACTACTCGATACTATACGTTACTAATTTAATACTATGTATTATATGTAACATATACTACATCTTACATTATCTTTTTAAATGAAACATATTAAAATAACTGTGGAGTCAAATGCATTTGTAAAAAATGATATAAAGAAATACCATGTACACTTTACCCAGCTCTCCACAATGGTTAACATTTTGCAAAACTGTAATACAAAGGCATAACTAAAATGTTGCTATTACTATATAAATCTTATTCAGATTTCTCCAGTTTTACTTATACTCCTTTGCGTGTATATAAGTCATTCTCTACAATTTTATCACATAAGTAGGCTTGTATATCTATCATTCTAGTCAATGTACTAAACGGGTCTAATACCACAAGGATATCTTATGTTATCCTTTTAAGACCACATTCATCTTCCTCAGCTCCCTCCTTAACACTCAGGAATCTGTCCTCCCTTTTTAAAATTTTGTCATTTCAAAAATACTATATAACTGGAATCATCCAGTATATATTGCCTTGGGATTGTCCTTTTTTTTTTTTTGGTCCACTTAGCTTAATTTCCTAGAGATTTATCTAAGTTGTATTTGTCAACAGTTCCTTCCTTTTCATTGCTGAGAAGTAAGTATTCCATGGAATGTACATAACAATGTTTGTTTAACCATTTACCTATAGGAGGGTATCAGGGCCGAATTTAGGTTTGGGTTATTACCAGTAAAACTGTGATGAACATCCATGTAGAGACACCTGTGTGAATTTAAGGTTTCATTTCTCTGGGATATACATCCAAAGGTACAGGTGCTGAGCCGTATGGTAAATGTGTGGGTCTTACGTTTTTTATTATTTTTTTTCTCTATTAGAACGGAAGTCCTAGATACCAAGGACTTGGTTATCTTGGTCTCTGCCCACAGGTCCAACTATAGAGAGCTCCTAAGACTCCTGTCATTTCCTGAATGAGAGGAGTGTCTTTTGTTCTAAGAAGGAACCCCTGGGTAGGCTCTTGGCTGGCCCCCGCTGCATGAGGGCTGGTTACCGGAAAGACCAAGCCATGATTAGAAACTTGAAACTTTCAGCCCTGTCCCACAATCTCCTGAGAAGAGGGAAGGGATAAAAATGGAATTAGTGTTTGATCGTGCCTATGTGAGGAAGCCTCCATAAAAATACCAAAAGCACAGGATTCAGAGAGTTTCCAGGCTGGTGAATATATCCATACTGGGAAGGACACACCTTAATTCCACCAAAAGAAGCTCCTGTGCTCTGGACCCTCACAGACTTTGCCCTGTATCACTTCGTCTGCCCTTATATCTGTATCCTTTATCACATCCTTTAATAAACTGTTAAAGGTAAGTGTTTCCCTGAGTTCAGTGAGCTGCTCTAGCAAATTAATAGGCCTTGAGGAGGGAACATCCTATTTGCAGCCAAATCTGATGGCAGTTGCTGGTAACCTGGGGACCTGTGACTTTCAATTAGTATCAGAAGCAGGATGGGGACAGTCTTGTGGAACTGAGCCCTTAACTTGTGGGATCAGACACTGTCTTCAGGTATACCAAGACAACAACAACAAACACAGATAAACAGAGCAAACTGTTGCCAGAGGAAAGGGCTCAGAGAGTGGGGGAAATGGTAAAGGGAGTCAAAAGATAAAACCTAGTTAAAAGACAGGTCCTGGGGATATAACATACAAAAATATGGTAACTATAGTTTTAATATTGTATTGCATATTTGACAGTTGCTAAGAACATAGATATTAAAAGGTTTCATCACACAAAAAAAGTACGCTGTACACCTGAAATGAATATAATATTATATGTCAATTATATCTTAATTTAAAAAAAAAAGAAAGGAGCAGCAGTTCAGGTAGGAGGTTGAGCAGTTTTGTCCATAAAGGGAAGTGTGAGGCTAGGAGGAGCCCTTTGACTCTCTAGCCTCAAGGGGCACAGGAGGATCCAGTGTCTTTAAAATGGCTCGACTTGGCCTGATGATTCCTCAGACTATGTGGTTTCTGGTGGCTGGGTGGCCATCAGCAAAGGAAAGAGTAGGTGGCGCCCTGGAAATATTTTCAGGGTGGAACCCGCAACAGAGCCAGGGAGCTCGTACTTGTTTCTAAGCACATGAGGCAGCATGGCAAAATAGTCACTAAGCGCTCAAAAATCATTTGTCAACTATGTAAATAAGTAAATAAACTCCTGGCCCGAGTGAGGAAGACTTCAAGAGAAAATGAGGCCCTACAGTGGCAAATGGTATTGGAAAATGGTAGCTAAGAGCAACAGGCATTTGGAATTCCAACGTTAATGTTACCACAAACTGAGAGGCCTGGGAAATTTGGATTACATGCAACAGATTTATTTTTTAAACTGCATTTGTGGCAACCTCTCTATTCCTGAAAAGATCCTTTATAAGATCATGAGTGACTCAGTTCTAGAAGGTCAGGTATATTCGTATAAACACACCAACTTCATGAGTAGAACCTTGTGGCAGATTGTGTTTAACAAATTTTTGTTCAGAGTTATGGTTTCCTGACAATCAAATTTCTTTTAATAAGTAACAAGAAAAAAAAAAGGCATGTGTAACTGTCATTTAAAGTAGTGATTTTCACATATTTTGAGTTTGATAATACTGCAATATTTCATTGTAAAAATCACAGACTGTGTCTCTATTTGAATAGTGTTTCTGTGTAAATATCTAATACAGATCTCTGCCAGGACAGTGCTCTTTGTGACGCTCCTGAAGAAGAGTGAAAATGAAAATGCCTTGAGATTCTGACTACTGCAGATAGATTAAGTGATAACTTATTTTAAGAACAGTAAGCTAATATCCTCCTTTGTCCTGATTCTTTCAGTCAGTTGAAGGTTCTCTCTGTGAGATAATTTCCATTATAGTAAGGAGGAGTTGAATGACAACATTCCATGAGGTTGCCTGATTATACACTTTGTGTGGGGTTATATTTGTTTCTTTTTGAGTTTCGTTTCTTTTTGAGTATTTCTTTGCTGGTTTCTTTAAGACAGAGGAATTCCTCACAGTATAGTTCTAGAACACCGATTTCCAGCCTCTCCTGCACATTAAGATTACCTGGGGAGGTTTTAAAACTCCTAATGCCTAGACCATACCCCAGACCAATTAAAACAGAATCTCTAGGGTAGATGCCAGGCATCAGTATGTTTTATAAGTCCCCAAGTGATTCTAATGTGCAACCAAGGTGAGAACCTGTGTTCTAGAATCATTTGTGTCAGTTTCACTAGGGTAATTGTTAATAGTCAGACCTGAGTCCAAAATTACACTATTAAATTGGAATCTCTATGGATGAGCAAGAGGAATGTGAATATTTACCTGTACTCCCAGATGTTTCACACGCACAACAAGTTTGAGAACCTCTGGCTTACAGGGTTAAGGGGACTAACACTGACCTGCAAAGTCCTCAGCAAACAGGAAAATTCAGATTCTCAATCTGCAGTCAAAAACTGTTTGGGGTTGGAGGCAAGTCTATTTTGAAAGTTTCCTTAGAGGTCTTTATTGTGTAGCTTGCAGGTGTCAGTAATAACTCCAGGTAAAGTCTACACACAGCTTTGAAGTGCGTACTTTATTAGGGCAAATTGATATTCTAGTGGGAAAACTAAAATAAAGAGAACATGGAGCTAAAATTAAAAAGAGTAATTCAACAAATTAATAATTATCTATTAGAATTAAGGATATAAGAGATGAATTCTTATAGAAAAGCATAAAGCTCCAAATTGGGCCTCCCTCTGCCCCACAACTCATTTTTTTTCTAAAATTGTTACAATTAAAATGTTTTTAAGGGAAGAGAAAAATTAAAGACCAATAGGAATTTCCATTATATTTTAAAATATTCATCCATTAGGCATATCTTACTCTTTAAAATATGTAAAGTATGTTCTGAAACATCTCATCTTATGCTAACAAATATCCTATTTAGGGAAGCAGGACAAAGGATTCTTAATTCCACTTTTATAGACATGTTATTTCCAGACATAATACAGTGTGTCTCAGTAAGTATTTACTGAATTGAATTATCATACAAGAATGGTGAAGCACAGAACCACTAAGTGCTGACTCTTCATTAATTGATCAAAATATAACCGCATCAAAAAGGCAGGTCTAAACCCACAGAGTGGGAGAAAATCTTTGCAAATAAAGCAACTCACAAGGGATTAATCTCCAAAATATACAAACATCTCATACAGCTTTATACCAAAAAGCAAAACACCCAATTAAAAAATGGTCAGAAGATCTAAATCTGTATTTCTCCAAAGAAGACATACAAGTTGCCAAAAGCACATGAAAAGATGCTCTACATCACTAATTATTAGAGAAATGCAAATCAAAACCACGAGGTATCACTTCACACCAGTCAGAATGGCCATCATCAAAAACTCTGCAAGCAATAAATACTGGAGAAGGAGTGGAGAAAAGGGAACCCTCCTATACTGTTGGTGGGAATGAAAACTGATGCAACCACTAGGGAGAACACTATGAAGGTTCCTTAAAAAACTAAACATAGAACTATGATATGATCCAGCAATCCCATTCCTGGGTGTATATCCAAGAAGAAAAAAAACCACCTAATTTGAAAAGATACATGTGCCCCAATGTTCACTGCAGCACTGTTTACAATAGCCAAGACATGTAAATAACCTAAATGTCCATCAGCAGAGGACTGGATAAAGATGTGGTACATATATACAACAGAATATTACTCAGTGATAAAAAAGACTGAAATAATGCCATTTGCAGTAACATGGATGGATCTAGAAAGTATCATACCAAGTGAGGTAAGTCAGAGAAAGAACATTATCATATGAGATTACTAATATGTGGAATCTAATAAAAATGATACAAAAGAACTTAGAATATAGAAACATACTCAAAAGATTTTGAAAGCAAATTTTTGGTTATGAAAGGGGAAATATGAGGGAGAAGGATAAATTAGGGTTTGGGGATTGACCTATACACACTACTATATATAAAGTAGATGGGTAACAAAGACCTACTGTATAGCAGAGGGTCATCTACACAATACTGTACAATAACTTATATGGGAAAAGAGTCTAGAAAGGAATGGATATATGCATATGTATAATTGGTTTACTTTGTTGTACACCTGAAACTAACACAACTTCCTAAGTCAACTATCCTCCAATAAAATTTATTTAAAAAATGCTTCTTCCAGTATAATTTGGAAATTGTCATTTTTTTATCCAGTAGTCCTCAGCTTGGTGCACCTAAGGACCATATGGGTACTTTTAACTATATCCAGGGTACCAACCGAAGATTCTGATTCAACAGGGCTGAGATGGGATGAGATTCCGACTATTTAACAAGCACCAGAAAACACATGTAATTGCCAAACACGAAATTAATTCAATTACCAGCGATTGTTAAAACAGAAAACATGACTGGCTAACTCCGAGAAAAGGGAAACATGTAAGTTTAAAAAGTAAAATGACTCCTTGCCACAATAAATATTTGTTGATTATATGAACCCATTAATCAATAGTATAAAATTAAGACCAAACTGATTCACAACATTCAGCATAATATACAAAGCAGAAGTTTTAGATTTTGTGGTTTTTCTGGTCAAATTCCTCAGTTTGAAAAGGTATTAGAGAACATATTATCTTGAGCTAATCTGGTAACATGGGCCCTTCTTTAAACCGATTTTTTTTTAGGGCTTGGGGGGCACCTAGATCAACTCTCCTTCCTCAAAGAACAGGAACCAAGAAAAGGTGTTCTTATAAGGAACTGAAGAGCTGCAGAGGTAGGGAAGAAAGCACAGAATGCCTTCCTTTAGTGGTAGAGTGGCCAAAGAGTTCTGGCAGTGAAGAAACAGTTCTTCCCTAAGGCATTAGATTTGTTACTAGGCAACAAATAAAATATGATTACTTCTAGCCAGCCCAAAATGCACTTCTGCAAGGAAAAGTGCTTGCTTAAAAATGTCTTTCAAAGTCCAAAAGCCAGAAAATTTTGATGTTCAATTCATTCTATAATTTACATCCACATGTATATATGATACACATCATTGTATGACAGTTTAAGAACTTGCATAATTTGATAATTCTATATAAAAACAATAGTAATGATTATTGGTCTTATAAAGTTATATAACCTCATGTAATTTTCATTACCAAAAACGCATATTAATAGCTACAATCCAAAACACTGACTACAATAAATAGCTTTTGAGAATATGAAACTCTCATTCACTGTTGGCCAGTACACAAAAAATGCTACAGCCACTGTGGAAAGCAGTTTGGCAGTTTGCGACAAAATTAAATGTACTGCTACCAAAAGATCTGGCAATTGCACTCAGGTATTTATTCAAATAGGTTGAAAACTTATGTCCACACAGAAAAACTTCACATGAATGTTTACAGCAGATTTATTCTTAACTGCCAAAAATAGGAGAAACTAAGATGTTCTTTAGTAGGTGAATGAGCAAACTGTAGTACACCCATAAAAAAGAGTATTATTCGGCAGTTAAAAGCAAGAAGAACTATCAAGTCACAGAAAGACGTGAAGAAAACTTCCATATTGCTAAGTGAAAGAAGTCAGTCTGAAAAGTCTACATATGTTATGATTCCAGCTGCTCACTGTAGGATTCCAATCATATGACACTCTGGGAAAGGCAAAAACCACAGAGACAGGTAAAAAAAAAAAAAATCAGTGATTGCCAGGAGTGGAGGGTAGGAAGAGATGAAGAGGCAGAACACAGAAGATTTTTAGCTTAGTGCAACTATTCTATATTAGGCTTTGGTGGATACATGATATTACGCATCTTTCCAAACCCATAGAACTGTGCAGTACAAATGGTAAACCCTAATATAAACTATGGATTTCACTTAATAACAATGTATTAATGTCAGTTCATCAATTATAACAAATACACCATATTAATGTGAGAGGCTAACAACAGAGAAGACTGTGTAGGAGGAGGGATATATGGGAAATACCTGCACTTTCTGCTCAATTTTTCTCTAAGCCTAAAACTGTTTAAAAAAACTAAAACCTAATTTAAAAAAAATATGTAGGTAATATTAATGCTGGCACTAAAAGCATTTTTTTCTAATTTGTAACACTGACAAAATTATTGTTTAAACTAAACCTATGAGTGATGTATTTGTCACTCTTGTATCATGAAACAAAATTCTTTACATATTTAGCTATATTCCAAAACATATGTAATTCTCATTCTGTCATATAGAACTAAATTAGTAAGTCCCCCATATATGGATATCTAAGGAATTATCTTTCAATTCTTTTCGCAAATGAAATGTAAATATTCTATTAGTCCGCCTCTTATTTTTGTTGATTTTCAATATAGTTTTGATTAGCAAAAAACTTTAATAAAGTATTAGGCCTATAATGCATTGTTACGTAACTGAATGCAGAAGTTGCTACCTTCATCTGTGATATGACTAGTTTAGCTACTGAAAACCTGTATAGTACTTCTCAAACTTCAACACGTATGAGAGTCAAATGGGGATCCTCTCGAAACATAGCTTCTGATTTAGTTGGTTTGAGGTGATACCCGATAATCTGCATTTCCAACAAGCTTTGGGTAATGTGGATGATGCAGGACCACACTTCGTATAGCAAGGTTCTGTAATATATCTAAAGTACTGCTACTGTGAAACACAAACTCAAATCCCTGGCAGTTCTCGTAAGGGATTAAAAAGCTGTGTGTGTGTGTGTGTGTGTGTGTGTGTGTGTGTCTGTGTGTGTGTGTCTGTGTGTGTGTGTCTCTCTCTCTCTCTCTCTCTCTCTCTCCCACCTGGAAAAGCTCTCAGGGCTTCCAGTGCTTCTAAACTTGCTTTCCCAAATATAATCCTTTCCAATTTCCTCTAGAAAGAGGAAGGCCTGATAACCTTTGAACAGTAAGCAAGCTACCCACTTAGTCATAATACTCTCCTAGCTTATATGAAGAAAGATCATTTACTTCTAGTTCAATTCCTCTATTTATATGTCCTCAAGCACAGAAAGATCAAATGATCGGTTCAAGGTCACTTATCCAATAACTTAAAGGTCAGGTCTCAAATCCAGGTCTCTGACTCCAAATCCAGTCGCTTTCCCTGCATTCTCTGCTGCCTCTAATAATGATGCACTTCAAAGAATAGGGGCCAGTTTGTTTAGACCACAAAATCCCAGCTCCAAATTGAATCCCTCAGCCTCTAGCTTCCCATAAACTTAAATATGGGTTTAAGGTCTTACAGGAGGTGGGGTACAGTAAGAGGGAGAGTTTCTTTGCACTTCAAAATAAGCCTTCAAATTTGACATTAATAGCTTTTTTGAGCATGGAGTAACATATAAGACTTGTATGTTCCACTGCACAGAATGGGGACGAGAATGATGATCTATTTCTCCAAACCTGATGGTCCTCTGAAAAGCATTCATAGCCAACCATGTGGGGGAGACAGAAGCCAGTGGGTGCTTCCCCAGTACCACCTGTCCAGAGCAACCTCACTTATACTGGGACAAATGATGACTTGATGACTTCAACACCACTTCTAGGCTATTAAAGATTACGGATACTAAACATGTGTTCACAACATGAAGAAAACATGACTCAGAGATGTGAAAATAATGGTGTGCCATTGTACAGGTACTATGCGCCAGAACTGAAAGTTTCTCAACTCTGGTATAAGGACCAGCCCCACCTTTAGACTGCTATCATCAGTAGGTTAGGGTAGGAGGGTTAATAGATATGAAATATTTAAGTGACACTAGCGTCTACACGTGCCTTCCCAGTACTGTTATTTTAAGGACAGTATTTTTATCTTTGTTTTTATTTATACTTGGAAGTTAAACAGTACATGTCCACCTGTGATGATTTCTTCTTAGACGTATGATTGAACATAAATGCCCAGTGAATGGTGTGGGCCCATAACTGCTCTAGGGGTTTAGCAGGCAAGCGGAGAAGCCATGGTGGGCTATGTCGGGAAAGGCTCTTATAAGGCTGCCTCACGTGAGCTGAGTCTAGAAGGAGGGGTAGGTTGTTAATCAGAGGGAGGGGAACAGGGGAATGGCAACCGGCCTAGAGTGGGTAGTAAATATAGGCATCCTGAATACTGGGGTGATGATGAAGAATGTGGTGTCGAGAATGAGTGAGGCAAAGTTGGATATGTCAGCCAGAGCCAGATTTTCAACTACCGAACAAAAAAAAAATATCCTGTGGCTTCTGGTTCTGAGTTTTTGAGAGCACTCTGTACTTTTCTGGAAATCTGCAATAGCCAGGAATTTATGGAATTTCTGTAGAAGCCTGTTATAATACATATAATATAGCCGGTTATTATATCTACATTGCTTGAAGTTGGTCTCTATGGGGTTCCCGTTATAGTACAGTGGAAACGAACCTGACTGGGAACCATGAGGTTGAGGGTTCGATCCCTGGCCTCGCTCAGTGGGTTAAGGAGCCTACGTTGCATGAGCTGTGGTATAGGTCACAGAAAGGGCTTGGATCTGGCATCGCTGTGGCTGTGGTGTAGGCTGGCAGCTACGGCTTTGATTAGACCCCTAGCCTGGGAATCTCCATGTGCGGCGGGTAGGCCCTAAAAAGACAAAAGGACAAACCTTCCTACCTACCTACCTACCTACATACATAAATTGGTCTTCTAGGAGCTCAGATCACCAATGAGGGACTGAGAAGCTCCGTTTTTCTCAGACTGGGTCCAAAGTCACAAAAGCCAATTTTTCTTATTGTAAAATCCCTGCTCAGCCTTCACACATGGATACCTCAAAACATCTCTGGAAGGACAGAGATGGGAGCCCATAATCTTGGCTGCCTTGACCTTCACCCAATCACCTGAAGAGAATATTACTAACCTTACTTACCTACAAAGCTTTGTGACCTAGTGTCAAAGCAACACCCAGAGGAAGACAGTCTGGCTGCTTTCATGGAACACACACACTTAGGGAGGAATCCCCGTTGAAAGGAGAACAGAATTTTCATAATGGAATGTTGTCCAGTATTGAGAGGTAGGGATTGCACCCAAGGTCATATCATTCTAAGTACGTCTTGTCTTTGCTGCAGGGCTCCAGGATGCAAAGGGTGAGAAGATTTCAAAGGCAGATTCTTACTGTTTAGAAATAGTTAAAAGGGCAGTAATGTTGAATCATATTTCTTTTTTTTTCTTTTACCGATTGAATCATACTTCTACGAAGAAATCATCACCAGTGGATATATTTTGTTTAACGTCAGGATAAGTAAGAATGAGGATAAAAGAAGGGCAGATGACACACCTGTTGAACGCAAAGACTTTCACACTCAAAATGCTAACATTTAGGAAGGAGGAAAACTGGCTCACAGAGAGGGCAGCGTGGGCAGTTTTCTTTTCTGGGTGTTATCTCTGAACCAAATCAATAGATTAATGTCTGGAGAGCTTGAAGAATGTAGCTTTAGGACAAGTGTGAAAGGAAGAGGTATCAGTTCAGTATAAAAGCAGCATTTTCCAAGTATGGCTCAACAGCGATGAAAAGGGCCAAGAGAATCCTGCTAGATCCCACACCCCTGGGAGGACAGAAATATGGTCCAAGAGCCTTCTGGTGGGGATGTGGTGTATTCAGTGGGAGAGGAGCAACTGCAGCCTATGAGGCCCAGGGCTCTTTACTGCTGGGAGATTCTATCATTCTACTACAAACAAGAATGATAATGACTTGTATACTTTGCAATCAATGACAATAAAAACACAATGATCGTGGATGACTTACTGTGCTGACAGTGAACCCCATTAAATCCTCGGGGACATTTACACACATAGCCTATGAATGTGTCCCCCCTGTATGCTTCACTTATTTCACAGGTTCCTCCATTATGGCACGGATTAGGAATGCAGGGACCTGAAAGACAGAAAAAAAAATGCTGCCTGATGCATATGCTTTAAAGGTCAACATTTTGTAATTAACAATTTTATAGAGAAAAGCATCCTAGATGTTAGCAGCACAAGAAATGTAGTAGTTGTGTGGGCTCTGGAAACCAACGGCCTGGGCTGGAATCCTGGTTTCACCACTTGCTAGACTTTTCTTTCTTTTTAAGATTTCTGTTTATTTGCATATATACGTTTTCACTCCAGGGAGCCAGTTCCACTTCAGGAGTCCCCAGGTCCCCTCACCCAGCCAACATCCAAAACCAACATAGGAAGAGTTCTCATTGTGGCTCAGTGGGTCACAAGCCCAACTAGTATCCACGAGGATGCAGGTTTGATCCCTGGCCTTGCTCAGTGGGTTAAGGATCTGGCGTGGCTGTCAGGTCACAGATGCGGCTCAGATATGAAATTGCTGTAGCTGTGGCGAAGGCCAGCAGCTGCAGCTCTGATTTGACCCCTAGTCTGGGAACCTCCATATGCTGCAGGTATGGCCCTAAAAAGAAAACAAACAAACAAAAAACTCCCACAAAACCTACACAGGAGACTGGGTCCTGAATAAACAATGCCCAGGACTCATATCCCAATCCCATGCGTTATAAATAATGCACTTAACAGAAGGCTAAAAATGGTCTTGGATGATTTATCTAACCTTTCTTTACCTCAGTCTCACCTGTTAAACGTCAGTGCTAATAAAATCTATTTCAAAGGGGGAAGATAGAACTGAAAAGAACTTAAACATTCAAAAAGTATTAGCCCACTAAATGTTAAAGGTCTCAAAATTATAAAATTTTTGCATGTTTAAGAAATAATACTGAATGGCAACTTCTAGAGTTATGAACACTGAAGAGCTTTTATACCCTGCTGGTGAAACCAGCATAAACTTGCAAATGACCATATCCACATATGCCAAGTGAAGTGGATAGCTGGTTGCAATACCTTTATTAACGATTTGTGAGTTTTTGATGGGTGGAGCATACTTCTGGAAAACTACCATTTTTGCCAGTGTACGGGAAATAGCTCATCAAAAGTTAAATACAAGGAAGAGACACTGAGAGTTATTTGTAAGCTCTGAGAAAGTAACTTCACCAGGGTGACTGGTACCTGTGACAGTCAATAGGAGTGTGGTGCTCCACCTCACGTGGAGAAAGCCAGCTGCGGGCACTATGGGGGGAACAGTCTCCAGGGGTGGGGGTCCTGCCTGATCCAGGACCACTTGCCTATTGCACATTCTATACTCTGTACTCGGGGCTGCCTCTTTGGTAAGGCTGAGACTTTCTCACCAGCCATAGCAGTCTGAGGCTTTTTCTTTGCAATCTTCCTCCCTTCCTTTCCTTCCTTCAGAGCTGTCAGGCCTGCGTCATGGTCTAAAGCATCATCCTACCTACTCTTGCTTTCTCTTCATTTTGTCTATTGCAGTCATTCCCCCAGTAAACCTTTTGCACCTCTAATTCTTTTAAGTCTTTTAGTTGGACTCTTGGAGGATGTTAGTTAACTCAGGGAAGAACCCAGACTGGAGATTGTGAAGAAGGGAAGAGATAAGTTGAAGGAAGAAAAAGCTCTCCCTGGGAGATGAAGAAAGGCCAAAGAAAATATACGGTGTTCTCTAATACTGGACTTTATTTTTTATATTGGAGAGACCAGAACACATTTATGTGAAACAAATATCACTGAAGAGAAAGCTAAGATGTACACATTAGAAAAGGAAAGCTTGGCGTTTCTGTCATGTCTCAGTGGTAACAAAACTCACTAGGATCCATGAGGATGTGAGTTCGATCCCTGGCCTTGCTCAGTGTGTTAAGGATCTGGCTTTGCTGTGGTGCAGGTTGCAGACGCTGCTCAGATCCTGCATTGCTGTGGCTGTGGTGTAGGCTGGCAGCGGTAGCTCCAATTCAACCCCTAGACTGGGAACTTCCATAGGTTGCACTTGCGGCCCTAAAAAACAAAAATAAGTAAATAAATATAAGTAAATAAATAAATAAAAGGAAAGCTACAGTACTTAGACAAAGTGCCTGATCTTGTTTGTAGAGATGAATTCCAGTATCCTAGAAGATTAGTCAAGAAGAGGAGCCAGCGGTTTTTGCAGAGACTAGAGAAAAGGTGAAAGTGTCAAACACAAGAATGGTAGAAGGTTGATAACCTGAGGTAACTGGGCAGGAGCTTCATCAGGCAGGACTATTAAAAGAGTGCAATCCTGACTCCGGTGGGGGTCAAAGCCTTTTAAGGATTTCATGAAAGAAAAGGAAATTCTGCAACCTTAGGAAGTTAACAACAGGAAGCACTGAGAGATTTGGGCAATTCTGTCCTGCACTGAGGCTAGACTTTATAATACTGTCACCTCCTACAGTAGTTTCTCCCAGTTTAAACTTTCATGAAATCCAATGGTTTTAGAATCTAAAAACGATATGCATTAAAAAAAAGAGTTATGCACGGAATAGGAAACAAGGTGGCAATGCTGTTGTCGAGATCTTCACTTCACGGCAGGCTGACTTACAAAAAGTGAAAAGAAATCAATGTATCGGTGACTTCTCTCCAGACATCTCCATACCAATTAAAAGTAATACATTTATTTAAGCAGGCAGTTCTGTGCTGTGCAGTACTCATCAATTAAACCAACTAACACCTGCCCTTGAGGTGATATATTATCGATGTCTGAGAAAGGAAGAGGGTGCAACACCAAAAATCATTTTCTTCTATCTCAAAACAATGCAAACCATGCTACAGAATCCCTAGCTTCTTCTCTTCTTTATTTCTATTTCATCCCACCTCTCAAATTAATTAACACTAGTCCTGCCTGACAGTTTATAAATTCCTTTCACTAAAATAATCTCATTTATTCTTCCCAGTAACTAGATGAGATGGTTGTCATTACCATTCTCTTTTACCTTCTTTAAAAAAAAAAAAAAAGTGAAGGTCAAAAAGATTAGACAGTATTTCTCAAATGAACATCTACAAGTGATGCATTTAGGTTCCAAACTAACAATACTTGACTCTAAAACCTAGAATGTAAATCCATGATTATAAAACTCCTTATAGAATCAACAAGGTGGGGAGGGGAGAATGAAAAAAAAAATGGTATTAGAGCTTTGACTCACTGGTTCACTCAGAATAGGAAAATATATTACTGAGATTCCCCCTATTTTTTTTTTTTTTAAACTGACTGGTAACTGATAGCCATGCCTATAACTGTGAAAGAAAAAATACTAATAATTGTAGTCTGAGAATTGCATAATTTAAACAAATAAGGTGTGTTGGAGATCACCTAATCCAATATTTCAATTTTAGAGATGAGGAAACAAGCCTGGTAAGAGTTTGTGACTTCTCAAAAAAAAAAAAAAATCTCACCTAATATGAGGAAAATTAGGTTTAAGGAATTCTCTCCAGGAGGAAAAAAAAATCATTAAGACCAAAAATGACTAAGCTATTTCTGACCTCTCAAGAGAGTGATATAATTTATATCAGAAAGAAAATTTTCCATGTTGCCTTGTACTGACAGACTAGGGTGAGGGAGGGATAAAAAAAAAAATGAATGATGGAAATAGTAAGGCTTTCTGCCAGTTCTTGGAATCAGTTAAATCCACGATTAGGAGGAAGGTGGTCAAGGCGCTTCACTCTGAATGACAAGGAGCAAAAGTGAGGCTGGAATAAAGATGACTCTGTTTACTCGTCTGTTACAAAAAAAAAATCTCTAGAAAAGTAGAATTGTCTAGAAGCTGAGGCTGAATGAGTGGTTTTGCCTTATAAAGGGAAGAACTTCTGAAATGGATGGGGACAACCACGGAGGGGAAACCCCACAAGCAGAGCTGGAAGTAAACTCCAAGGAGTGAAGGGGGTCAAGTAATACGCTGAGAAGCTGTAATCTGTGAAGACAATTAACTAGTAAGACACTGTGATGTCTCAAGTTCAGGTTTAAGTTGTTTAAACAGCTGTGATGTGACCTGTCTCTTTTGGACCATCCAGATCTACATTCAAGTCTGTTAGACACAGACTTGTGTGTGGTATTTGGGGAAATCAAGGGGAAGGGGCTGTGCCATTCACCTGGGAAGAAGGGAAGAAGTGCTGAAGCACATGACACTTAAGGAATTTAAGAATCCAGTGGACACAGGGACCTGAAGTCCAGGCTGACAGAAGTTTCTAGTCCCAGACACTCTAGATATTTCCTGGGGTCACAAGTGAAGTCTGTCCAGCAATCTTGGTACAGCCTCTGGGCTTCCCGAAAGACATGAGTTAGAGAGCTGGAGCTCATTTTATTTATACCCCTGAAGACAGCATGACCTCAGCTGACATCCGGATTTCAGAAAAAGATTACCTGTTAAAAACACTGTAAATGGTGTTATTTTTCCTCCTCCAAGAAATTCAGTGATTTCATTTACAGGGTGAGGATGAGCTAAGGCCAAGGGGGCAAGGATTTAATCTTTCTAGAGTGCTTTATATGCTAAGCAACATGATACATACCTAGATTCTTTATGATGCTCCCTAAGAATTTATCTTCGTTCTATAGGCAAGAAACAGGCTTGCTCAGAGAGGTTAAGTAACATGTCTAACTGGAAATGACAAGATTTTTTTTTTTTGTAACATATTCTGCCTGACTATAAACCTAAGCCCTTTCCATTAAGCCACGCTTCCTGCTGCGTTAAAGATCTGTATATTAACATGGTAATCCTGACAGATGCACACAGAATCAGCATGAGCTCAGTAAGCACATTCCTATAAATGATACAGGACTCCAAAGCCTTCCTAAAGGGAAATATTTCAAAGTATTTTCAGCAAATGGGTCAGAGTGTATTAGATATCATGAACACAGAGAGACTCTGCTATACTAATCATACTGCCCTTCAGTTATGCTTGAAATCAGTTGTCAAACATGAGTCCTTCCCCACTATTACTTTGTCTAATATATTTGGTTGCTTACATTGAAAGGATAAGAAATTGACCCTGCCCAACATACACAAATTTTTTTTGACCCTAACAGTTATACCATAAAACTGATGTTGATGCCTTGCGTATATGCCTTGTAAACACTCTTTCGGAGAAGTCATGACAAGACTGTTGAAATGAGTGGTGGCTTTTCCTCATTAGACATTAATCCTCTGTGATAGGAGTCATGCTTGGCACACAGTAGGTTTTTGATATATTTTTAATAAATAAGGATATGGCAATTTCGTGCAACAACCATCATACCTTTAGCCTAAATGCCATTCAAGCTTATAAGGTTTATAAGCTATCAATATTTTTGTCATCTCAATTAGTAATTAATTAAGATAACTTTAGGTAACTTTTCTACACCTTTTAAAGTTCAAGCCCTTTAAAATTAAGAGACTTTATGGTTAGTAATTTAACCTTAATCTTTATAGTTAATCTCCAATATTTTTTACCTCTAATATGGTTTAAGCATCTAGAGTATTACATTCGTAATGTACTATTATTTTAACTGTAAATAACAGATCATTAGAATCTAAACTTTTGTGTAATGATTACACATAGCTTAATTCTTTGGCGAACATATAATCGAGAAAAATGTGACATTATATAATTCTATCAGTAGTATTCTGGTCTCCTAATTTAATGATTCCTATGTAAATAAAGACTTTCAGTTAAAGTATTAGCAATATAAATTAATCAGAATATAAGTTAGTACATAAAGATAATAAATGTAGGCCAAGGTCTCAACTCATAAAATTTTCTTAGTAGCCAAAAAATTTTGTATTTGATGTTAAACGGTGACAATTAAAATATGTATCAATTGTTTCTAGGTTTCTTCCTTCAAATGATAGGTGGATCAATCATATAAGAATTCAATATCCTAGGAAATATTTTCTGTTTTTCATTCCACCCCCTATCTAGTAATCTCTATTTTGATACTGAAAGCAAGTAGGCACTATTTTAAGGTCTTGTTACACTGATTAAATAGTAATCATCACCTAGAGCATATATATTGCTCTTACTGTGAGAATAAGAAACTGATCCTGACCTTGCTCAACATAAAGGTGTTTATTTTTTATGATTTCAGTTTCAACAATATTTATTCCTTAAGCATGTATTATTTGCTAAGCATTTTGCTAGTAATTTGAGATAAATAGTTTGAGTGGAATTACATTTGTCTGGAGCTGGAATGGGAATCTTACAACACAAGGAAATACTTTCTTAGCTAGTTTATGCAAAAAGGTACTTTAAATAGCTATCCTCTACTGCAAATATACGTGCTTGGTATTAACCCTTTTTCTTTATGCAATGGTTTCTGAAATTTTAATTCTAGAATTTCTTTAGTGATATCACATTAACCAATGTTTGTATATATGGCCATATTCTTAACATTTGCTGCCAAAATTTGGGGATATTTAAGGAACTTCATATCTTTCTTGTAACATGTCAGCACTAATCTAGAACTTATACATAGCTTTGAAAACAATTTAAGAGCTGAGCAAAATTTGAAAACAAATGAGTATTGCTCAACCTCTCAGAGCTCGTAAAAACAAGGGCAATCTCCATTTCTTTCCATTTCAAAAGTCTACTTCTCTTTGTATTACAGATATGAAGAAGAAGTGTACACAATGGTGCTTACAACTTATTTTGATTCATGTTCATAACACTCAAAATTATCTGATTAGACAAGACTTGGTAACATCACTCTTAACGATAAAAGTATAAGTGGACTTTCAAGATACAAGAGGCTTCAGGGAGTTTTAAAATCGATAATGCTGTATGTAATACTTCTGTAGGTAATCTTTAAGTAGCTCCTAACACAATAGGGAGAGCATATGATCAATATGAATGAACAACTGAAGTCAACAGCACGCTTTCCAGGCATTTTTATGCAAGCTCATATAAGTATGTCAACAAGATTAATTGCTCAAAAAAGGAATAGATCTATATGGTTTGCTAGTTTTTTGCATTTACCGTCTCATAATTTTGACAGTATAGAGTTAGGGTGATTTCTGTATATGTAACACGGCTAGCTTTTCACACATTTAGAGACTATGACGAAAATCACAAATTCTTTATAGCATACAAGCAGATTAATAAAAAGTAAATCAGTAACACTCTCCTGTGATAATGTGTACACAGACTTGGTTAGTTTTACAAATTATGCTCCCAAAACATTGGCAACAGTCAGATCTTAAAAATGAATGTAGGTTTCAGATAATGTAATAAGGAAATGTCAGTGAGACAACTGCAAAAGAATAATTCCACCATTTGTTCTAGGAGGGCAATCGTATGGGAATAGTTTGGACCCAAAAGTTCGCTCCAAATTCTGGTCTGAAAAACACATTAAAATTCTATTACAGTGTTGCTTTTATACGTAATAAGGTTTGAACGTTTCAGCAGTTTCCATTTTGAGCCATTGCCCAACAATTTCAAAACTGGTTGAAAAAGAAAGAATTATTTTGGTAACGTTTTCAGGAGTGATACTTTCAAATCATTTTTATTACACTGTTTGCTTCTCCTCTTCTTCCTCTTCATCCTTCTCTTTTCTACTCCTCCCTTTTAAACGTAAAATGTAAATTCAGCCATTTGAGGGAGGAAATTGTCTATATTTTCTGGGTAATGGTTATACATATAGAGAGATAAACTATTAAAAAATCTAAAACATTCAATTTAAGGGGGGAATCGCACATTTAACAAGATGTTTTTTATTTTTTTATTTTAGTTTTAATTTTTTTTTGTCTTTTTGCCTTATCTAGGGCCGTACCTGTGGCATATGGAGGTTCCCAGGATAGGGGTCTAACAGGAGCTGTAGCTGCTGGCCTTCGCCACAGCCACAGCAATGCAGAATCCGAGCCACATCTGCAACCTACACCACAGCTCATGGCAACGCCAGATCCTTAACCCACTGAGCAAGGCTAGGGATCGAACCCACAACCTCATGGTTCCTAGTCGGATTCGTTAACTACTGAGCCATGATGGGAACTCCAACAGGATGTTTTTTAAACATAAAATATCTGATTAGATTATGCAAATTGGAATCTGGGGCTAAAGAGAGATTTTTTAAAAAAAATACCAACTGATAAACTTTCTTACCAAGAATTAATACTGGACTCTTTATAAGAGATAAAGGCAGTGAGATGACTCAGGGCTAGAAAGGTGTTTGGAGCCCCTGTATCAGTTTCCAAGGGTGGAGCAAAAAAATTACCACACACTTGGTGGCTTCAAACAACAGAAATCTATTCTCTCACAGCTCTGGAGGCTAGAAGTCTAAAATCGACATGTTGGCAGGGCTGTGCTACCTCTCCAGACTCTGGGGAAAACCCTTGCTCATCTCTTCCATCTTCTGGTATTCCTTGGCTTGTAGCAGCATCATTCCACTCTCTGCCTTTATCCTCACAGGTCTTATTTCCCGTGTGTCTCTGTGTTCGCTCCTCCTCTTACAAGTACACCAGTCACTGGATTCAGAGCCCACCCTAATCCCGGATAATTTCACTTGAAGATCCTTAAGTTACTTACATGGCAAAGCCCCTGTGATGGGCTGAACTGAGTTCCCTCCCAATTCATATGTTGAAGCCCTAATCTCTGGTACCTCAGAATGTGACTGCTTTCAGAGACAGGGCTTTTAAAGAGGCAATTAAAGGAGGCCATGGAGGTGGGCCCTAATCCAATCTCTACTATAAGAAGAGGAAATCTGAACCCACAAAAGGGACTTCAGCGATATGCCAACATCAGAGGAAAGGTTGCAATGAGGACAAAGCAAAAGGTGGGCTGTCAACAACCCAAGGAGAAAGGCCTCAGGAGAAACCCAACCTGCTAACATGTTGATCTTGTACTTTGGGACCAGTGAGGAAATATATTCTATTGTTTAAGCCACCCAGGCTGTGGTATTTTCTTTTGGCAGTCCCAGAAAGCTACAATGGATCCTATTCCAAATGAGGTCACATCCTGAGATTCCCCAGACAGGAATTTTGGAGACGTACAATTCAAACCACTAGAGTCCCCAAGTCATTGTTACTTGTAGCAATGAAGTTGATTAAGGAAAGCAGAGTCCTCATCTATTGTCCGAGTTGGCTGACAGAACACTCATGTTTATCAACAATTACCAGCTTAGCTAAAGCTAATTTCACTTGGCTCTCATCACAGAGAGTAGTAAATAAATTTCAATGATTTTGGAGATCAAGAGAGCAGTTTAAATTTGGAGCAGTGCCAAGAAGGAGTACAGAAGTGGCTATTTTGGTGGCATCAAGGAGGACCTATCACTGCAACATAAAGCGAAGAATTAAAATTTCTTGGGGTTGTATTGTAAATCAACTGTATGTCAATAAAAATTTTAAAAAAAGATTCCTTGGGGTTAATCTTTATCCACTTTTGTTTAGAGTTGGGCTTGCCAATGGCTATTTTTTAAATAGCCAACACTCTGAGAAAGTCATTATATACATTATTTCTATACACACATATAATCATTTGTGTACCAGAAGTCGATATATCCTCTTTTCCCAATAATTAGACATATTAAACATTAGTATGATTTTTAATAATTAGTAACAAAATACAGCAAAAGGATCTATCATTTACAAAGTGAGAACTATTACTATGGCTCCGTCTTATATTTTTTGTCCTCTGTCCATTTATCCTGCACACTGATCCCAAAATAAGCTTCCTAAACTACCACTTGGATAATGGAAATTCTCATCTCAGAATGTTTCATTACTCAAAGAAGCGTGTGTCTCATTAGTCTGTAGTCACAATGCATATACATTTTTTCTTTGTCTTTTTTAGGGCCACACCAGTGGCATATGGAGGTTCCCAGGCTAGGAGTTCAATCGGAGCTATAGCCACTGGCCTACACTACAGCCACAGCAACATGGGATCTGAGCTGTGTCTGCGAACTATACCACAGCCACAGCAATGCTGGATCCTTAACCCACTGAGCGAGGCCAGGGATCAAACCTATGTTCTCATGGGTACTAGTCGGGTGTGTTAATTGCTGAGCCGTGATGGGAACTCTCATTTTTTTAAAATCCTCCAAAACATGCTGTCTATTTTGGGGCATTTTTTAGCTAACCAATAATATATGCTGACCGACTGATTATGTGATGCTGTCATTGAGAGAGCAATATGTAGTAAACATGAGACAAAAGACAATGTTGCCCTTTGATTTTCTTTCTAAAGCAAAGGAAGCTAATTCTGGCATACAGTGCCTATAAACATTAAAGATAGTATATAGAAGCCTTTTGTAAACAACTGAATGCTACATGAAATTATTATTGTTGAAGTTGGCAACAGAAGGCTCATGAGTAGCTTAAAATCTTGAGTCAATAGGATAGAAACTCCTACAATCTAAGGGACATATGGATGTCAAATATATGGACCATCATGATAAGCAATGCTATGTTTTTCTTTTTTTTCAGATAGCTATGAGAATCAGAGAAGGGACTGCCCTCTAAAAATTCCTGTGAAAATTTAGAAACCATAAATGCAATCCAATCTAATTGATAAAGCGGACATTCAATAATTTTTTGATCTAGGGGGAAAAATCTCTGCTTCTAGTGATTATAGTAAACAAGCTCCGGTTACCTCTAAGAAATCATAACAATTTTTAATTCCATAAAAAGCCTTTAATCAGGGAGCTGTTTCCAAACAGAACTCTGCAAACCACTTGTTCGAAAAGTGCATCTGTCGGAACTCACTCGCTCTGCATTGCAAAATGCACATTCAGGCTCCAGAATATACATCAGCAGGTGGTGCAAAGTGGTAAGGTATTCTTCAAGTTTGAGCTACTTGGCTTGTTTCTTCTTCTATATGTCAATAGGATGGGGCATAGATTAAAGACAGATCAGAGACAAGTGTTTTCCATGTGTATTATAAGCAAATATCTGAGCCCAAGTTTCAGGAGTATCAAGCAATATCACTATTTCACATGGTGTCTCTACGCAGCTACAAAATTTCCATGTTCTCATCAATCTTCCACTGACAGCTCTTCACCTTTTTCAGGCTCCCACTGAACCTTCTGCCTGTACTGCTTGATTAGCATCTCACTGTATACTGCTCCCTTTTCTAATTATTAGATGGTTCTCTTTTGTCTCCCTAAGATTACAAACTACTTGTGCACAGGGACCCTTATTCCTTGTTTTTTTCTACCCCATTAACCTGAGAAAGTGCTAGATACGTTCATAAATGTATGATGATTGACTAAAAATTATTATTAATTTTAGGAATTACAGCTTATTACCCAAACTCCCTATCATAGCCTGTAACAAAAACCTAAAGCTTAGAGATTGAATGCATTTTAATTTGTAGTCCTTTCTCATCCATAATTAGCAGGCTGCAACAACACAATTTTAACTCAGGAGCCCAGTTCAATTTTTTTGGCTGAATGTTTTGGCAATTTGTAAAATATCAGATTGTGGATAATTGTATAATTACAAATAGGTATTAAAAACAGGTGCACCGTTTCCACTAAACTACAGCTCTTTCTTTTGAAATCTACCAAAGCAATTTTGATTTTGAAGTCAGTGACAGGAGATGGGGGAAAGGATTTCTATTTTTACTTTTGGAATCTGCCCCCTGCGACTGCCATCTTCTCCACAAGGCAAGATCTCTGTAGGAGTGGTTCCAGCTTTGCTCAGATGAGAAGGGTACCTACCCAGGCTTTCCAGCTAACACTGCCACACAGCTGGACAGGCAAGTTAGTCTTTGGGCTGCTTCCTCAGGTCTCGCATGTGGCTTCTTTGTGGCGGACTTGAGAAGGCAGTCACAAAGCAGGCATGGATCCTGGCCAGCTGGCCATCTGTTCTGTCACCCACTGTGATAATTTGGTCTCGTAGAATTTTGTTAAGTGAGCATTAAGTAATGACCATGTCAAACAGAGTGCATAATGAATGCTTTTTAATCACTGGATGAAAGCTTAGGGAATGCTTCCCCAAACACAGAAAAGGTCACCAACACAAACCAAGGATTAAAAAAAAAGAGAACAATGGAAGAGGTGCAAAAGAGCAATAATGAACTTCTTTTCTGTCTTCACTTTTCACCATATGGAATCTACGTCAAATGGAAGATGGAGGTCTCATAAGGAACCTAGGTAATAACATCTACTACCCCACTATGCCTGTATCAAACTAAAGAATTTTAAAACTAATAAAGTATGTGGCCTGAGTTGAAAGCACTTAACGGTTATAGCCATTAACATCAAACTTTTCCAAATAATTCTCCAGAATAAGCTCAAGTAGTCAATGATTGGAAAAATACTTTCCGTGCTGCTTTTCAAAGATTAATTAAAATATTCTGTTCTGAGAAAGAAGCTCCGCCCCCATAAACAGTACTTTAAAAGTCATAAAACTTTTTAAACCCTCAAATGAAACCAAATGATATACACCATAAACTGTATTATTAGGACAGTCTCCTACTGTCTGGTATTCTGAAGTCTGTAAGTTTGGACTAATGTTAGGTAGCCAGTTTTACCTCTATGGTTCACAAAAATGAACCAGAATGCTTCACCTGGTTAAGTTACCATCCTATCACCTTAAGAAGGTACTAATTGGAGTTCCTCCTGTGGCACAGTGTGTTACGGATCTGTTGTTGTCTCTGTAGAGGCTCAGGTCACTGCTGAGACTCAGGTTCAATTCCCAGCCTGCTACAGTGGGTTAAGTATCCAGAGTTGCTGTAGCTGTGGCGCAGGTTGCAGCTGCAGCTGAGATTCAATCCTCTGCCTGGAAACTTCCAGCTGCCATGAACGTGACCCCCACCCCCCATCCCCGCCAAAAGATACTATCTGTTCCTAAGATCCTGCTCATATGGCTCCTCAACTCAGAAAGCCTTTCTTCACCCCACTGTCTCTTCTCAGTCTCCCCATCTTTCCAAGACCTTTCCAAGTTTCACATTCTCCATGAAGTCTTCCCTATCATTTATTCTTATTCTCTTCAATAATTTTTCTATTACTTTCTATTATAGCCATTGTTTCATTCGTTCCCTCATTCATCCACTATTTCACATAATAATTCAGTTCACATTTAGAGCTCCTACTGTGTTCCAGACACAGTGCTAAGTACTATGGTTATAATGGTGAGCAAAACAGATACTCTTTCTGCTCTCACGTAACTTCAGTCAAGTGGAAGAACTGAAACCAACCAAATAACCACATTAAAAACTCTTATTTTTAAATAAGTCATGAAGCAAAGGCATACGGTGTCCAGAGAACCTCTTAATAGGAGGTTTCTGAGGAAGTTATGCATAAGCTAAAAGCTAAAAACCAAGTAAGAGCAAAAGTAAAGAAGGAGATGAATTTTCCATTCATAGGTCTGTGGAAGGAGAAGCAGGGCAGAATAAGGGTCTCCAAGAAGGCTAGTGCAGCTAGAAGAGACCTAGGAAAGGCAAAGATAGATAGGGATTGGATAAGGCAGGCTGTAAATTTCATGTTAGAAAGAAGGCAGGAAGGAAAGAAAAAGAAAGAGAGAGAGAGAGAAAGGAAGGAAGGAAGGAAGGAAGGAAGAAAGAAAGAAAGAAAGAAAAAAAGAAAGGGAGAAAGGAAGGGAGAAAGAGAGAATGAAGAGAAAGGCCTTATGGGCTACACTGACAAGTTTAAGCAATAGGATAATATGATTAGAATTTCAATTTTAAGAATAATCTCTGTGCTGTATGGATGGTTACTTTGGAAAGGATCAGCATAGAGGAAAGTAGACCAGTTAAGAGTCTTCACTCAAGTCCAGGTGAAGAATGATGGGAAACTTGGATTAGAGTGTTGGGCTGGCAGATATGGAGGGAAACAGACAGATCTGAGAGTGAAGGGTCAAGGATAACTATTACGTTTCTAGATTTTACATCCCAGTGGACAAATGCTGGTGCCATTCCCTAAGACAGAGATACTGACAGAGTCTAGGTTTGAAGACAAAACCATGAGTCAGGTTTTGGACCTTAAAGAGGAGATATCAAGAAGGCAGAAAATTGTAGCCTGGAAATATAAAGGTTAGTGTCCTTCCCCAGTATAAGTGGAAGTCAGTGAGTCTGGATTTAGTTGCCTATGGAAAGACTAAATTTGATACAGAGAATCCAAAACAAAGACTCAGGAAATGGCATGTCTTAATGGTCAGATAGAAAATACAATTTTCAGAGAAAGCAACAGTCAGAGAAGTAGGAAAACAATTTGCAGGAAAGTGAAATGATTGCGGCACTTAAGATATTGCTTTGCATTATTAATAAATTATTTAATATAATATAATAATATTATCACTCTAACTAAATTTTATGGCCCCAGAAACATTTGTTTTATATTTTTCTATAATTCACTCGGTATTTTATATATTTTATATATTTCCTAGCATACAACAAATACTTGCTGGATGGATGTGAAATGTTTATAATTTTATGGCTGAATATACTGGAAATGTACGTTAGGGATTTAAGTGATGTTATTTTATACCAAGATGACATTCTGGTTGATCATTTTGTTTATCTAGGGAGTCACTTTCATATAACTATGGGAAAAGTCATGTTGGATAGGCCGCCAGCTCTTTTTGTTGCTTCCAAAAGAAGGATTACTTGGTGTACAGGAGTAACAAATGTTTTCAGCAATCTCAATTCCTTTAAAATCCACATGAGGAAAAGGAAATACATGGACAAGCAAAAGTGTGATATGAAAGTGAAGTTAGAAAAAAATACGTGTTGAAAAAATATACATGTTTTCAGATTTAGCTAAAATTCTTTGGCTCCTTTTGTTTTTCCATGATCTCTGGTGCTATTCTCAAAGCTGTACTGTCATTTTGCTAACTTTGAAATCCTTTTGTTTGACTACACATCTAAAACTGCTTTCTGAAAGATCATTCTGACAAGAGAACCAAGTGTCAACTGCTTTACAATTAGGCTGAGAAAACCTCTATCGAGATTTGCCCATGGGAATAAATAGTGTGTGGGTTGAAAAAAAAAACAGAAAGCCATTTAAAAATATAACATCACACTTTATGTAAAGTAGTTATGTGTTTGCTTCCTAGTAGACATGAAAATGTAGGAGGCAGTTAAATATTTGAGAACTCTGAAAATCCTCTTAAAAATATGTTTAACAATTTATCATCATTGCAAACACAATTAAAAATGTCAAGCTATTAAACCCAATTCACTTTCTAGCCCATGAAATTATTAAATGTATGCAGCCAAGATTTGCATTACTATAAAAATCCTTATTTCTACTTTTCCAGCATTATGCATTTAAATTTGTAAATTCCATGTTACATTAATCACATGAATATAGATGGGCAATTTTTAGATGAGAACTACAGTAATCACAGTATTCCCTATAAAAGAAATCATCTTGCTGAAAATTTTGTGGTGAATTTTGCTAAAAACTGACTAAATAGTTCATAAAGTGGCAAGGCTGCCTTCGCAAAAGTCATTAGATGTTAAGCCCTTCTCAGCTTTATCAAAATAAAAAAATCAAATACTACACTTTAGTAGCACTATCTCTGGACTCTGACACTGAACTTAATACTACACAGAATATGGTCACATAACCATTAAAAGAAGTAGCAGTAATCGAGGTTTGACTGCACTGTGATCTAATATTTATAGTGTTTTCATGGTCTAAATAAATATGCTGATTAAAATGATCAGGATGTCACCATCTGGATGGACAAAGAAGCCGAGGTTAACATCTTTGGTATAGAATGCCTCGGGTTACTTCTGCCTGTCACCCTTTCTTATTTCCAACACAATTTCTGTTAGATGTAATATTATAGTACAGAGAAACTACATACCGTAGAGAAGACTTCAGTCAATAAATGAATACTTTAAATAATTAGAGGAGTTAATACCAATGTGTCATTTAAATACAGTAGGCCTGAAATTTAAATACAGTAGGTCATTCTTTAAGATCCACATATCAAACACAGACAATTTTCAGAGTGATCAGTAATTTACTAGAAGTGACAGAATATGTATTCGCCCCTTGGTCAATACTGTATAGCTTTTAGTGTGACTGCTGAAAAAAAGGCTTTTAAAATAATTTATGAGGCTAATTGGAGTGGGCCGCAAACAATGAGTAAAGTGATTTATGTTTGTTTATTTAGTGCTTACAAAAATCAGTTGTAAATGTACAGACACGATCATTTCCAAAGAGGCAGATAAACTATGTCTTTACATCATCGTACAAGAACACTCTGGTACTTCGACAAGAAGGACACATTGAATTTTAATGAAGTTTGGCAAGCAGCAAAAATGCCTCTAATTTATCACAAGGACAACCATATTTTTCAGGATTAAAAATCTTTTGGATGTGGACTGAGGCTCAACCTCGTAACAGTAGTAGGAATCTTGTACCACTTCTTTAATATTTTTCTGAGTAACCACATGCTTTATGTCTTGGAGCTTGAGGGCTCCTATTTTTTTTTTTTTTTTTTGATCTATATACCAGAGAGGAACCTCAAGTCTCAAGAATCTCAGCTCTTTATACAGAAGCTACCTTAATCCACCATTGGGCTAAAAAGTACAGTCTTTGATTAAGACACCTGTGCTCATCAGGCAATTTCCCTAAGAGCATGTCTTTCCCATTACCCACGCTGCCCCTTGGAACATAAAAGATACATATGCCTTTCCCTTGCCTCCAACTCATTAGGAAATGCTGTTGGTTCTACCTTCAAAATACAAGTGAGTGGCTATAAAGCCAGGGGACACAGATAAATGCTCACAAGGATATATTGATATTACACTGCAAAACAGTAAAATCCTTTGAGTCAATATAGCCCCTGTTGCTCTACTGAAATATCAGTCAGGCTTCCGTATCAGGAACTTTGCCCTGGCTGTTTCTCCCACCTAAAAAACTCTTCTGCTAACTCCTTCACCTCTATCAAATCTTTGCTTAAAATGATGGCACCCATCTCCTACTCCAAATTGCAAATCATAATCCATGCCCAAATATTCCATTTCTCCCTTACTGTGATCTGGTTTTCTTAAGAGTATTTACAACCTTCTAATATAACTTATGTGTTCCTATCTATCTATCTATATATCTACAATTTTGGTTTTTGCTTATTTTAAGAGAGACCTCTTCCCAGAATGTAAGCTCCATGAAAACATAGGACTTTGTCTTCTTCACTGATATACTCCAAGTGTCCGGCAATGTTGTACTTGGCATATCTTTGTTGGCTGAATATGTCTCTGCATGTAAGTGGCTAAGTTTTCCAAGTACTCGTTGGGAAATAGAATGTTAAACTTACTAAATACTGTTCAAAAGTTGGATTTAGCCCTGTATTATGTCAGAAAGGCCATTATCCCTGTACACAGGATTATTTCAACAAACACAAAACTGCTTTTAGAGGACTGTTTTTGCTGTAATCCCAGTGACCTACCTAAAAACAAAACAAACAAACAAACAAAAAGTTAGGAAAAGGCGCCACCCTGTTTTATGTACTGTCAGGAGTTACATTATCTAGGATCCAAGGAGCAGTTATCTATGAACTTGAGGCTGAGAATAGTTTTGTTTGTCAAGAGTAACAAATGTAGTTCATTCTTAGGAACAATTTGAATTTATAATATCATTCGGTCATCAGAAACTTACTAAGCAGCAGTTATGTGCCAGGCACCGGGTATAGTGAACAATTTCAAAAACAGCCAATGGCCTCAAGGATCTTATTTCCAAAGATTACTGACAAGTAAATAGAAGATTTCAAAAAAATGAAATGAGAGCTAATGCATGGCAAGTACAGAGAGTTCTGGGAGAATGCAGAAGGAATACATAATTCAGTACTGGAAACTCAGGTAAGATATCCTGGAAGAATGAACATTTAAAGCTGAGGTCAAAGGGATGAATAAGAGTAGGTTGATAAAGAAGTTAGCTTATAGCCCTCCAGGTAGAGGAGGGCTTTATTGTGTACAAATATTCAAAGTAAAGAAAAGCAGAGCCAATTTGTAGAACTGAAACAAATGCAGTGTCATTGGAACCAGAAGTGCAAGAGGGAAACTGGCAGGAGAAAAAGAGAGATTAGCAGAGCCTGATTATGAGAAGTCTCACAAGCCAAATTATGGATTTAGACTTTATCTTGAAGGTAATGAGAAGTTAAGAGCTTTAAGCAAAGAATGATTGATCAGAGGCCCACAAACTGAATGCAAAGGATGAGCTACTTGAGGGAGTTACCTGAGGGATGGTTTCCATTTCCTCTACAAAGTTTGGCTCAATAGCAGAAAAGATAGTGGGAGGTAGTGTGATAGGGAAGGAAGGGGAAACATTTTAAGTAGCAACTGGTGGGGCTAAGGAAGTATCTGAGGAGTCACTCAGAGGGTTTGTAGACTGTGTTGATGTTCAGCTGGTGCTGAAGACTAGGAAACTGTAAAGGCACCACTCTCTACATGATGTGACCAGAAAAGGATTATGAAACCACTAAGCCAAAGTGAGGAGTTTTCTAGTTGTTTGTGACTCCTCAATGGCCAGGCAAAAGAAAATGGAAAGGTGTGCAAGAGAGTGGTTATGATGATGGAATTTGTGGTCTTGGCTTGTAAAAGAGGGTGATGAGGCTTTAAGGAGCTGATAGAGAAGGGTGGAGGAACAGCAGGGATTGGAGGTCTGGGAACAAAGAAAAGGTGTAGTTTAGGTATTAAATGAGTTCTGGATCTGAAAAAAAAAGGTAGTACTGAGTTGTTATATAATACATGCATACATACATTTTGAATATAACTTTATGAAATGTTAGAGACCTGTTAAATTTTGCCAGAGCACTGAGCCATTCATCTTGAGATGCTCAAAACGAGTAAAAGAGAATTAGAATGAAAGTTACATACTATATAACACTATATTCAAGGTTATTGATGTCCTGTTTGCCCACCACCTAGACTCATGCAGTGACAACCAACAGTAAGTACCATACTTTTGGAAATACTGTGTTAAAATGAAGGACTTTTCTGGGAAGATGCCTAGCATGTCATGGAATTTGTGTGCCATGGAATTGGGCCCTTCCATTTCAAGAACAAGATGAGGAGCAGAAATATGGATGTGATCAGAGTAAGCAGAGCTCTATGAGAACATGAACTATTGAAGATCACCAGCCAGAAGACTTTCAGTTTCAGGAGCCACCAAGGTTTCTGAGATGGAATGAGATTTCTTGGCTGTAAGATTTCCAGATGAATTAACTCCCAACAGATTCTACTCGATGGAGAGATAGACCTCTGTATAAAGAGCAAATTGCAACCTGAAATGATTTTGCTTCTGAAGGAGTATTTGTTGGGTAGGTGGTGATGAGATGGTCCAGTTTGTTAAAAACGGTGGCTTGAGAACAGCAGCCCTTAAGAAAGATACTTAGAGTCAAATTCATGGCTCACTACTCTATCACACAGGACTACGTTATGAGGGTGCAAGCCACGTAGACACAAATCTCACCCCAATTTCATCTTAATTTGACATCTTTATTTTTTTTTTATCTTTGTCACATGTAAACCAGAAAGTCAATCATACTTCCCCTTTCTAACCATTTTTGGAAGGAGATGGAAAATCCTTATATTGAAAGTTCAAACATCAGTCAAGGGAAGGCGACAGACCACAACATGTGATCCAGCCCAATGTGAACACCTCTTAGGTAGGTAGCCTTTCTTTCTTTCCCTCCCTCTTTCTTCCTTTCTCTCTTTCTCTCTTTCTCCCTTCCTTCCTCCCCCCCCCCCTCTTCCACGAACTGGATCTCTTATACTTAGGTAGGGCTCTGCCATTATCTGGAAGCAAGAGATTAGCCATTGGAGGAATGAACAAAATGGCAGATTTCAAAGCGAGAGAGAAAACATGGTGACTGAGACACGGGAGCGAGGCACGGAAAGGAGGGCACTGATGAAGAGAAAATAATATAAAAGGTTTAACCTGCTGTTTCTTTTTTCCTTAATTTGAGGAAGAGTCATATTCAGCATTGAGTTCTGCTGTTGTGTCCTTTTTACTTCTTCCAGGGAGCCTCAAAACTCCAAACCTTTTTCAAGAGGAAGCTTTTTTATCAGTTGTATGGGAAGGTCTTTAGCAGTGGGCAGTAAAAGGAAATGCCAGCTTCCTCCTATCACATCTCAGCTCACTTGAGAGCGCCATTAGCAACAGCATATGGAGAAGCCCTGGACATTTATCTTGGGACCAACTACAGAGTCAGCAAGAGCGGAGAGCAAAATTAATAGCCATTAAAGTAAAAAGTGTCTAATGACCGAGGAAAACAAGCCCTCCCCAAATCTATAGCTATGAGATTCCTAATAGTATATTGATACAATTCCTCCAGAAGCTTGAAAAAGTAGGGGAACGGAAGTGATTACAATCAGCATTATATCTAGGGATTAATTTTCTTGAATGAATTTATTCAGAATATGAATTATAAATGTTTTATGATTTATATCTGAATTTAAAGATGCTTCTGTGAAATCATTTTGCAAAAAGGCAGCGCATTAATTAACCAACCTATCTAATGAATTCAAATTTTCTCAGGGATTAAACATGAGTATATATAAAGATCTTCAGCACACATAAGCAATGAAGCATATTTGTTTTTGATAAAACAAACTGGACAAAAATTAAAGAATATTTATGAGTAAATGAAGAAAATAGAGCATGCTTTCTTCCAAGTTCTAAAAAAAATAATGGCAAGTTTCAAGACAGGAATCATAATAATCATAATATACATAAAGAATGATAGCTACGGTATCTTAAATTATTACTTATGTTAATTGATATTTGATGAGAGTTCTAATTTAGAGGGAGGAGCATATTTTTATATGACATCCAAATAATTAAATTTGTTACATAACTTCATGAAATATTACACTTGTCTTAATAAAACTGAAGTGATTAGTCATATAATTACTCAAATAAAACTGAAATTCATTTTAAAAGAAACAAAAACCTCCTTGGAAAGTATTGGTATAAGAGGAAAGAAACTGGAAAGGACTTGTCTTATAGGATAAAGGCTGAGTGACAAATCTTCCAGTTGATATAATTTCTACTAAAATTCATCTTCACAGGAAAGCCTAAGATAATTATCTATCAAGCATAAGGTACTCAGGCATTGAACACAGTAAAGCTGAATGTTTTATAATATTTTATTAAGGTATATTTGCTTGGGTTATGAAAAAATTTAATGTCCTGTACCTTAAATCTTAAAGAAAAAAATCTGAATATGAATACTAATTCCCAAATATATAGCACTTGTGTTTTGTGGAGACAGCAGCTGAACAAATGGCTTCTAATCCATTTCTTTCCTTTTATCAGGGGTATAATCCAAGGGAAAGAAAGGCAGATGCTTCAGTTCTTTGTAAATATACAGATAACTAAACCTGCTAGCAAAATATTTGCTAGAAGGAAAAAACCTTATCTATGAATGTTTTTAGCAGTGTATCTCTAGTTTTGGATTATTTACAGTAAATAAATCTACAATCTCTGAATTTACAAGGCACAGTTCCATGGCAAATGCCATGTAAAGCTATAAAAGTACATGAAGATAGACAATTATCTAAACACCCCCTCTAGATATGGTAATCCATGTACCATACTTAGAGACCTCACCTGTTTTTTCTGGGTCAGACAGCCTGTGTGCAAAGCAAGAAAGAAGGACCTGGGGAGCTGTCTTCAAGGTCCTAAAGCTCTCTGCTCCACTTGTGCCTCTTGACTGCCTGGATCCTTGAAATAATTAGTAAGTTTTGATATTGCCTAAGATCTCTGATTTGTGTAAAGCTAATCTGACAATCTAAGCTTTTGAGTTAATTTGACTCATCCTATTCAACCTTTCTAGAAAAGTCGTGTAGACTAAAAGTGAAATGCTTTAAATGATCCAAATAATCACAACTTGAGGAATAGTCACATAACCTTCAATATAACATAACTATGAGGTAGACTAGAAAAATTGCCAGTTAAAAATATGAAAACAGGAGTTCCCTTCGTGGCTCAGTGGTTAACGAATCCGACTAAGAACCATGAGGTTGCGGGTTCGAACCCTGGCCTTGCTCAGTGGCTTGAGGATCCGGCGTTGCCGTGAGCTGTGGTGTAGGTTGCAGATGCGGCTCAGATCCCACGTTGCTGTGGCTCTGGCGAAGGCTGGCAGCTACAGTTCCTGTTAGACCCCTAGCCTGGGAACCTCCATATGTCGCCGGTGTGGCTCTAGATAAAGGCAAAAAGACAAACAAACAAACAAACAAAACAAAGAAAACAATTCAGTTGTATCATAAAATATATAGAGAATTCCATTAAATGAAAAACAAGCAGTTTATGCTACAACAAAATAAAATGTGGTATAAGTAAAATAATAGGTACTGAAACAACAGATTTCTTTAAATGGCAGGTTTATGATGGAGAATTTTGTTGTGAATGGTTTGAGGAAGGGGAAGGTCAATGTAAGCAGGAAACCAGTGTGTGCAGTCCTTGTAATTTTCAGATTGCAGTCATCAAGACTTCACAGATATTCCAGGTCTCCTAATACCAGTTTGGCAGAGTTGTTATTTCCCCATCTCTTCTCAAGTTAGTAGTGGCCATGTGAATTTTGCTGGCCCATAATATGAGAAGTAAAGTGCGTCATTTCTGATAGATGTTTTACAGACTAATTAGTGATTCACCATGCTTGCTTCACATTGCTTTAGTGAGTACAGAAGCAACTGCAGAGATGTAGGCTTTGTTGGGTCATCCTGAGTACAATGAGCAGAGATCCCTCATGTGATAAGACACGGTGAATTGGATGTGGCTTATTCCTAAGGCATAATGAAGTTCATCCTGACTGATTATACCAAAACGCAAACCAAAAAAACCCCAAAAAAACAAAAACAAACCCAAAAAGTAATGGAAGTCTAAAGCCTTCACTGTTTGACCTTTTGTTAACCATAAAGAGGTAAGCAAAGTTTGTGCAAACACAAATTTTTGAATCCTACAGGATGTCAGTCAGGAGTACATAGGTACACATTAGATGGACTTAACAGTACTGCAGAGTAAGAACCAAATGATCATAGAAGGTAACGTTCAAGAAGAGAGTGAAACTGAAGGTGACTTGGACGTTTTATGCCTGACTCAGAAATCACTAATGCCATTGAGAGAGGTAACCCATGAGAGCTGAGGGAAATGACCTAGGAATATTCATCCTTGAACGCACATTTGCCCATTAGATGTGTCTAGCTGATGTCTAAAAATGGAAACAAAATTCAGGAGAGAGGGCAGGGAAACAGAGAAGAGGAAGAAAAAGCAGGCTCTTATATTCTATGATCTGGACGTCCCCCTAGGTCTTTTACATAGAGTGCCTCCAATAATAATTACAATTTTAACGTTTCACTGAAAAAAACTGAGTCACTAAGAGGTTTAGCAACTCAGATTTGAGAGCGCTACACTTATAGGAACTAACAGAAGCCTAGGAGAGAATACAGAAAAAGGGCAAGGAGATAGTAAAAGCTATACTTGAGAGGTAGGCAAAAGAAATAGATCACAAAATAAAAACAGACATTTTTACAGTCAAAAAAGAACACAGGGCCATGGGAGTCAAAGGGGAAATGCCAAGAGATAAAAGGCGGTTGTTCATGTTGAATATTGCTGAGAAAACTAACTAGGTCCATCATCTTCAAATTACTGAATTTTGCCTCAAAATGGTTAACTTATGAGATTCAAAAGCTGAAAGTATTCAGCTTTTAATATATTAATATGCTGCAGAACATTAAGCTACAGAATCTCAAAGATGGTGTGTTTTATGAGTGTTATACCTCATGTTTGCCTAAATTAAAATATCGGGAATTAAGTAAATACTATCACTAGGAATATTTTTTATTTCTTTAGATAAAAATAATCTCTAACAAAGACGACCCAACAGATGTTGGATGAACCCTTACAGGTCTAAGTCATACAGGTAAATTAATTCCACAAATGGCTATCAAAAGGAACTTGAATCTCAATGGTGACTTTGGTGTGCCAACAGCACGTGTTCCTGGTGGATCATAATGCTTCATGAGATGCACGGGGACCTTCTGAATTGTATGAATCTTCAAAGTGATCTTCAGGGAAATCCTAAATTAGAATGTACTCCAATGATTTAATTGAAAGATCACTTAGGTGGCTATTATAAAATCTGTAACATAATGGAAGCATTGTACTCTCACAAGTGGCAGTTGACAATTTCAGGTCAAGGGCTCACTGCATTTTTAGACTTAGAAGACAGTACTCTTTACTTACAAAACGTGTCCACATTTCTCTAAGGAAAAAAAATCTATTCTTTTTACATAACACGCTAAAATATCTGTAATTCTAACATTAACTATCTCAGAAAAGAGGAAAATTTTAAGTAAGGCAAGCGCACAGTTGTAGATACATTCTTTTTCTAACACTTGGATTATTACGTGCTTTTACCAATTCCTTAGATGTGATCAACAATTCTTACAGATACTGAATTATACTTAATTCTACCATTAGGAAATAGCTATGACTGACCTGTTTCTTCCACTTTTGTTGCTTTGCACTTTTATTACTTTTATTCCAAAATAGCTAGTGAAA
The DNA here is from genome assembly GCA_004024745.2 of Catagonus wagneri. Classification (NCBI taxonomy): domain Eukaryota; kingdom Metazoa; phylum Chordata; class Mammalia; order Artiodactyla; family Tayassuidae; genus Catagonus; species Catagonus wagneri. The sequence goes on from PVHT020004020.1 coordinate 7,896,082, forward strand.
GCAAAACATCCAACACAATTTTACCTTAGCGAAGAATGTTTACAACATTTTTCAGATACTTAGTGAATAAACCCAATAATCAGTATTACAGAATTTATTTAAACTACTTCATCAGAGAGTGATCAGTTGCCCAAGGAAAAACTACATATTTATAGAGCCCTGTTAGTCAAATTCACTTTCATATAGTTAAAGGAGCAATGTCCACAATATGCTCCCTGAAACTAACAATAGAGAGAATACAACCGATTTTAAAATTAAAATGCTTTGAACACTGTCTATCCCAATTACATTCTATGTAGAAATTATTTCTTTTATTTTCATCAAAATGTAGGTAAAAATAAAACTATTGACAATTAAGATAATGCATTTTTATATCCAAGTTCCACGTTTTTGAGGTTCAGTCCATTCTTTAATTTAAAAACCCTTCCTTTTTCTCCAATTCTATTGTAAAATTTGTATGCATCTCCATTAAATGCCTAGTTTTAGTCATTATCCAATTACTTTCCACCTCTAGATCTACATGCAATCTGTTCTTCCCTTGTCAGCTTGAGTTCCAATTAACCTGGAAATTCAACAGGCCCCTTATGACTATGACATCAGTATCCTTCAGCGTTGTCTGCTCTTCTTTGAAATAACATATTCGTGATCTCAAAGTAGTTTTATAAGTTCTGACTTTTCTACTGTGACCATTTATAAGCATAATTTAATTGGTCCAAGACCAACTGTTAAAAAATGGTTGTATGACTTAGAAATGTTATGTTTGTATCATTTTAAAATACAATGGGCTCTATGAGCAGCCTTAACAATTAAAAGAGTAAATTTCTGCATAGTCACACACATATGTTTGTACCTATCTGCGTCCCATCTTTTTTTCTTCCAGGAAGGATTAAAAATAGCCCCTAAGTGAAATAAAATAAGCTAGAAACATTCAAACAACCAACAAAATTAAGGATGAGCAGGAATTTGACAAGGTAAACAATGAAGCCTGATGTGTCCTTGCAAAAGGCTACATCTCCTTCACTGAGGCAATATGAAGCATTTAAGAGCCATAATCTTTAAAATCTTATAAAGAAGTTGGGTCCACTTGAAGAACATGACTTTTTAATGACAGATGGTGAACAGTAAGGCTATTCTCAACTTCCATCAATCATAGGGTGGAGAAGTAGGCAGTGCTGTAAACGCTGAGCAACAGAAATACATGTATTTATTGGGTATCCTGTTCACCGGTAAATAAAGTGAAAAAAATTCTGTTAAAATGTTTTCTTGACACATTTTTCACAGCAATCTACTGTCATTTTTCTGCTCTACCCTCAGGTTACTCAACGTGATGATTTCCCAGGGGTTGTTTCCACATCAAAGTGAAACACTTGGTTCTTGTTACCGGAATCTAGAAAGATCTTAGACTTGTGTCTAAGCACATTCTAATTCATCCCTTTTTACCATCACCTTCAAAGAACATTTTCTAGGTATTATAAATACATTGTCTTATCAACAAAACTTATATATTAAAATTATCATAAAATTTAAAATAATAATAGTTCAAAAGTTTCTATATTCATTACAGTCAAGTTGACCTTGGGCTCCCAATTGCTAAAATGAATTTGGACAAAAAATTGTTCTTATTGGCCACAGTAAATATTTGTTTTCTATTTAAAATCATCACCCATAGTGAACTAATTGTTTTTTGTCAATAAATAACAAAACTAAAATAAAAATCAGGTAAGGTTTATTTTACATTTTCCTATTCTTTTTATTCTAAACTGACTGGATAAAACAAATGCATTTTAGTTTTCTATAATTTGGGGCTCTGCTTTTCTTGTTCTTGCTTTTATAAATTAATGAGTCCAGCATTAAAGTTGTAAAAACTGTAAAACATCAGTTTTTAATGTAATTATGAAATTATGTCTAAATCCTTAAAAAGTTTGTGAATAACACCTTTCTTCTTAAAAATGAAAAGAAGTGGCTCTATAATGTAGTTAAAATATTATCTATCTCTGGATTTTTTTCCTCTCCAGATCTTCTTAAACACATCTACACTTAAAATAACATATATATTAACATGGTTACTATCTAATTTTTCTACCTAGAACCCACTTAGAATATACAGAGTTTCCATTGATGTGGAGATTAGCTTCACCTTTAGTGAATTATATTGGCTGAAGCTTTGGCAATGTCTATAGAATTTGTGAAAGCTCTCTGTGCTGCTTTATTGAGTAAACTATGATTTCATGATTTTATTTTTAAGACCAAATTTTATTTTTGACCAAATCTTTTAAGACCAAAGATTTTATTTTTAAACCAGGAAGGAAAAACTATTAGAGGTGTAAGAATCATCTACCCATTCTTCCAAATCTTTCATTATACATTAATATGTTCATTTACTTAAAAATTTCAGGTCCAGAGAAATGACAGCCTAATTCATTGTACATTTATTTACTACATTTACTTTAGCTGCTGCAATATGTTAAATGGTTTCTTCCCAAAAGATATGTCATGACCAAATACTTGAGGCTCGTGACCTTATTTGAAAAGAAGGGTCTTCGAAGTTGTCATTATGTTAGATCTTAAGATCAGATCATCCTAGTTTACCCGGGTGGGTCTTAAAGCCAATGACAAGTGTCCTTATGAGACAGAAGAAGAGAAGCCACAGCTAGAAGGGGAAATGACGCTTTCAGTGTGGAGGAAAAGATTGGAGTGATGTGGCCACAACCAAGAAAGCCAAGGAATGCTGAGAGCCGCCATGAACTAGGAGAGAAGTGTGTGTCCAGGGGGTGGGGGTGGTGGCTCTTCTCTAGAGCACACAGAGGTAGAAGGGCCCTGATGACTCCTGGCTTTCAGATCTCTGGCCTCCAGAACTAAAAGAGAAAACATCTGTGCTGTTTTAATTCAACAAGTTTATATTAATTTGTCATGGGATCTTTGGGAAACTAACAGAGCTACAGATGGTCAAAGTGATCAGGGGATGATATAAATCAAGAAATATGATGGCCATAGCTGTAACTGACACAAATCAAAAAGGCTCTGGTAGCTGCATAAGGGTACTATTACATAGCCTACATATTATGTATATTTGAAAAGCACTGTGCTGTTTAATTTCTTTCTTTTCTTTCTTTCTTTTTTCTTTATGATCCCAAGCGGTGATGTGTGTGTATCAGTCACAATAGGAATCCATCCCTGATTCTGTCTTCAGCATTGCTGGGCAGACAATAGAAAGATGAGTCGCAGTCAAGAGTGAGTCCCCAGTCCAGGTGGAGAAGCAATTTCAATGCACATTCAGTGCATAATAGAGGAGCACAAATCGCTTTAAGGATAGAAACTGACCTCTCCCCTACTGCTATTCTATCCCTTCTTTCACACTTACAGAAACCTGGTTTATTTGAAAGGTACTAGTGAAGATCCTGCGATCTCAGAGAATGGACTCCTTCCCCAGTCATGCTAATCTCAGTTACCTGCCACAGAGTACCTTCCTAAGAGACACACAAATTGCCATTTGGGAAAAGAGACATCAGTGTGAGTTAAAGCAGATGGGTGAGGTAGGGCCTGAGATGAATGGGAAAAGATGGATAGGTGTTAAAGATGTAAAAGGGAAAGGAAATCATGTCCTGGACAGATAAACTTGAATTAAAACTTTGAAGTAAGAATGAGTGAGCACAGCATGTGTGACTTAGAAGAGCGGAGACTGTCTCCCAGGGAGAAGAATCCCGGGTGTGACAGGTTTCATGGAGTGAAATGAAACAATGTCTTGAATAGACCAGTTTTTACTGGGTCCCTCATTTTGAGAATAAGAATAGTGCGAGGCAATAGTTTTCTCTCTGTCTCCCACTACCCACCAAAGTGTCAAGGAACACAGAAATGGAATGATATTAACAGAAGAGACTGAAAAAAAAATCACAGAGTGAAAACTCAAGTTACTGAAAAATAGGCTTATCTCTCTGCTGCATCTCTGTGAATTCCAGAAATCTACAAAGTTAAACAACTTGCTTGAGCATTTTGCCTGAAGAGTATCAGACTAAGGATTGGCATATCATAGGAACGCAAGATGGGTCAGAATTTCCAGTGGTCTTTTTCGTGATCTGATAAATAAAACTCACTGCTGAATAATGTGTTTAGATAGTTAAAAACACAGAATACTAAAATCCTGGGAAAAAAACGTTCATTCACTTTCTGATCACTCTTACTTTAGCTCTGTTTATATTCACAGTTTAGCACCAGCTCAGTTCCTCCCAACATTTTTAAACACTAAGTTATGGAATGAAAGAGACTTCAGAGGGCCTTGGTACTGCAATTGCTTACAAAAACATCTAAGTCTTTGGCACAAACTATGAGCTGATGTATCTGGTGGTTTTTGTTCCTTGTTTTCATTTTGGAGAACTGAAGTGTTTATTTTTTTTCATGAGCCTCTAGTAAGTTTTCAAAAGAATCAGCAATGTTGTAACATTATTTACATTAGATAAGAAATACTGGGTATTTTCTCATTTAAATTTATGATTAGGGAAGCAGAAAATGAGATGCAAAATATGAAACATATCTCTAAATCTTAGTGAATTCTAGCAGTTGAAAATCTGTATTGAATAAACAATTAGAGAAAAAGGTGTATTCTAAGAATACTACATCGAGCTACATTTTATTTTGTTTTTAAATTTCTTACTCAAAGACTTAAAAGAATCTACCACCTGTACAACTTTGAAAATAAAATTACTTGAAAATGTCTGTGAGCTTATTAATGAGACATGAATTGATAACAATGCAATACGGAGAAACTTATCATACAAAAAAATGTCAGGCTCCTTTTGGAGTTCCCTAATGTGGCTCAGAAGTAAGGAACGTGACTAGTATCCATGAGGATGTGGGTTCGATCCCTGGACCCTCTCAGTGGATTAAGGATCCAGCATTGCCATGAACTGTGGTATAGGTCACAGACGTGGCTCGGAACTGGCATTACTGTGGCTGTGATGTAGGCTGGCAGCTGCAGCTCCAATTCGACCCCTAGCCTGTGAACCTCCATATGCCATAGGCGCAGCCATTAAAATAAATAAATAAATAAATAAATAAATAAATAAATAAATAAGTTGTAGGCTCCTTTTTATTCTACTTGGAGTCCAAACCCAGGAAGCCAGTGGCCCTACCATATCCTTTCTTTCTGCTTGACTTGAGTGCCCACTTATTATTCTACCCATGCCCATGCTCAGCAATGGACAGTCTTTGCGATCAGGTCTGAAGCTTTTTTTTTTCCTTCCTTTTCCTGGCAATACCTGCGGCACTCAAAAGTTCCTGGGCCAGGGATCAAACCTGCACCACAGCAGTGACAACATCAAATCCCTAAACCACTAGGCCACCAGAGGACTCCAGTTTGAAGCTTCTTAAAATGACTGCTGTGGCTTCCATCTAGTAATGACTAACAGTGGCTGAATTACTGACATTGTCAGGATACCACCCTCAAATAATTACTAAACAAAATGTGTTTTCTTCTACTGCAACAAAAACAGAAAAAGACCAGCGTAATGGCTTTTCTCTGACAAAAGATTCAAGTACTTTAAATCATCTTTATGATCCTTATCAAATTTTTACCGTTACCCTTTTATGTATTTCTTTCTTAAACTGGGAAATATATCCATCATCACCCTGAGACAGACAGGACCTGGTACCCTTTGCTGCAGTGGCTACAATGCTTGCACCTGGACAAACATCTCTCTCCAGCAACAAAATACAAAAAAACTATGAGGGAATAAAAATAACTATGTACATGTATAGTTGGGACAAATCATGGGCAAGAAGATACAAAAAAACCTAAAAACCCAACTGCTCCTTCTGAAGAGCTGAGAGCAAAAGCAGAATACCAGAATCAAAAGCAGGGTCCTACACATGCCCACTGCACACAAAACCACAAAAAGGGCGGGTATACCACTTAAGCCACCACTCTGGCCCAACCCCTGGACTTGCCCCTGCCTTTGCCCCATATAAGGAACCAGCTTGCTGTCCCTGACAAGAAAGCAAGCAAAAATTCTGTTTGTTCTGACTCCCTGCTGCTGCAGCAAGGTCCCCAATAAAGCCTTGCCTGAATTTACTTGTCTGGCCTCTTATCAATTTCTACTGATTGAGGAGGTCGAGAATCCTGGACAGTGATACCCCCCTCCCTCCTCACTTTATGTCATCAAACAAGAACTATGTACTTGGGTTAAAAATGTTTTAAGATCAGCATTAAATAAGCATGGCTTAATTTATTCATTAATTCAATCATACAACAAATATTTATTAAGCTAACTATCAAACACTTGTTCTGGCAGCTAGGGGTTCAGTATTGAAGGAAAAAGACCAAAAACATCCCATTTTTTAGGGAGTTGACTTTTAGGGTGGACAAAAAATAAACTACATACGTAAAATGTACAGACAGTGCTCACATTAAAAAATAAAGCAGAGCAAGGGACAATGAGAAGGTGTGACCTTTTTAGAGACAAAGAGAAAGCCTTTCTGAGAAGGCATCTTTAGGTCAAGACCTGAAGGATGTGATGGAGGAGACATGCAGGTACATGCAGGAGAAGCTGTCAGATGGATCTACGGAGTGCATTCCTGCCCAGGAAAGGAATGTGCTAAGGGTTTGTGTTTGTATTTGTTTTATAGAAAAGGAAAGACAGGGTGGCTGTAGAAGAAATCAGCCAGGAGGTAACGGAGAAGGGTGCACATTACATCCAGGTTTAATTCTATATCTACCGGAAGGTTGAACAAGGGCTAAAATAGCCTTTGGACTGAAGAATGATGGGATCTCATGGCCTATAACAGTATCACCCTGGCCTCTCTGATGAGAAGGAACTGCAGAGGGGCTGAGGGGACTGAGAAGAAGACCATTTAGGAGGCTACTGAATAGTAAGTCAAGTGTGAGAAGATGGTGACTCGGACTAGGATATTGGCATATGTGATAGCAAGAAGTGTTTAGATTTGGAGATATTTTTGAAGAGGAGGCTAAAAGAATATGATGAGAATGGGATGATGATGTGGTTGTCATCAAATCTGACCCTGAAGATTTTGGATTGAGCCACTGAGATGAAGGAAGGCTGTAAGAGCAACCAGACTGCGGCAGAATATTTTTTTAAAAATATAAATGCTCAATGTGGATGAAGGCAGTCAGAGGGATTTTCATGTCCTATTTTATTATTTTAAGAAATGTCTACAAGTCCATAAATCACTATAATAATCAGATTGTCATTTAAAATAATAAGTGCAAAAACACATATTATTAGGTACAGCCTTATAATATAGGCATGACAAAAAGACTTGAATAACTACATATTACTTTTACAAGTGAAGGACATATATGCTATTTAAAACTATTTATAAGTGAATAAAAGGCAGTTTGCTGCAGTAGAATAAGCACATATTTTTCCAGAGAAACTTGAATTTGAATCCTCCTTTTGTTATCAGCTTATTTTATAACCTTGGGAATATTTCTTCATGCTTTAAAATTCAAACTGCTCCTCTTTAGGCAGGAATATGTATATCTCAGTACAGCTAATATATATATTATATATAATATATGTATATACAGCAGTACAGCTAATAACATACGTGTATATTATTAACTGTGCTGCTTTATTGTAAAAATTGAATACAATACTGTACATAAAACAATCAGCACATTGCCTGACAGATAATCATAACCAAATAAATGATAACAATAAGACAACACTGATGACAGTGAAAGTAAAAGCAACAGCTTAGATTCCCTGTATTTACTATAGGATAGGCATCATGTGGTAAACATTTTAATGCATCATCTTTTATCCTTATAGAAAAACTCTAAAGTGGGCCTCTTATTAACCAATTTCACATATGATAAAAATGAAAATTGTAAAAGGAAAATATTTTACAGGTAGGGTACAGCTATTTATTTGAAGATTAAAAATACCTAAAGGCATGGGTTGAGGCCTTCATGTCCATGGGGTTTTATCCTACCCATCATGAACTGAAAATTTTAATGCCTTCCTTGAGCCAAGAAATTCTTAGAATATTACATTAAAACTTCTCTATACTATGTCACTAATACTATACATTATCTGATAGTCCTCTATTTGTAATAAATTTTGAAGTGAAACTTGGAACAGCCAAAAAAAATTGACCCAGACAATTGGAGCTGGCCTTAACGATGAATCCTACCAATGCAAGGAGGACTAGAAAGTAAATAAGGCTTGAAGTCTAAGTGTCCACAGATGGGGGGCAACATGCATTGTTTTTAAACATTAGAGATTATGTTTGATCTGTTTTCCTGAAATTGGTTTGGTGAAATTGAAAAAATTTGTGTGTATGTCATTTTTACTCACTTTCTGTGATGGGCTAGACTATGGCACCCTGTTGCTGGGTCAAATACTAGATACCTCTGTGAAGATACTGTGTCGATTGATGTGATTAACATCTACAATCAGTTGAGCTTTTTTTTTGACCACCACATGCGGCATATGGAGCTCCTGGCCAGGGGTCAGATCTGAACTGCAGGTGCGACCTAAGCCAAAGCTGTGATAGCACTGGGTCCCTAACCCACTGTGTGGGATAGGCATCAAATCTGTGCCCCAGCACTGCAGAGACACTGCAGATCCCACTGTGCTACTATGGGAACTCGTACAAGCAGTTGACCTTATTATTATTATTACTATTAGCCTTTTTAGGGCCATACCCATGGCATATGGAGATTCCCAGGCTAGGGGTCAAATTGGAGCTGCAGTCACTGGCCTACACCACAGCCACAGCAATGCCGGATACAAGCCAGGTCTGAGACTTACACCACAGCTCACGGAAACCCCGGATCCTTAACCCACTGAGTAAGGCCAGGGATTGAACCTGCGTCCTCATGGATGCTAATCAGATTCGTTTCTGCTGAGCCACAATGGGAACTCCCAGTTTACTTTAAATAAAGCAGATTACCCTCCATACTGCTGGTGTGCTTCATCCAATCAGCTGAAGGTCTTAATAGCAAAAACTGAGGTTTCCCCGATAAGGAAAAACTTTGCCACAAGACCATAAATCCTGCCTGAGTTTTCAGCGGGCCTGCCCCACAGATTTCAGATTCGCCAGCCCCACAATTGCATAAGCCAAGTCCTTAATATAAATCTCTTTGTTTTATATATTTATATTTGTGTGTGTATATATATATATATACACATACACATATATCCTTTTGATTCTGCTTCTCTAGAGAATACTGACTGATATGTTTTCCTCTTCCATTTCTAGGCCTTTATTACTATTTTTAAGTTTATCTCAATTAAATATGAAAATAAGAAATGAATATGGAAAACACTTACTACATAGAACAGAAATTTAAGTAACAATTAGAAAGATTTGCTTTATCAAAAAAAAGTGAGTACTGTTTGATATTTCTTCTCTATTCCACTGAGAATCTACAAAGAATAACTTCATATTTTTTAGAGATTGTAGCAATACACTAGTTTTTATATACTAGGTTTTTAATATTTAAGCCTGCTTAGCATATATTTATTAGCAAGAATATACTTGATAAAATAATTAGTGAAGTTGCTCCAGGCATTGGAGGGAAAATATGCATGTCTGTAAGGAAAAGGAGAAAATCTGTAACAAATGTAAAGTGAACAAAAAGAAGGATGTGAATGAAGCTTTACTTAAGACCCCCAAGGAAATAAAGTGCTAAGATGAAAATGCAAAAGCAACTCCTATTCATTAGAGAATAATATGGTTAGATATCATTCCTTTTCAAAATGCATGAGTTGTAGAACAATTGAGCACAGTCGGCCATGCAGAATCAAATTCTACAAGAAAACAAGAAAGAAGATCTAAAAGAAATGTGTAGCATAATAAAGAAAATCACAAACTTCACCATAAACAGAAGTAATGCTTTTGTTGGACTAAAACTGAGTATTTCAAAAGTTAGCAAACAATACCTAATCACTGCATCCTGTGACTAGCTGAACAGATATATAATGTATTTTTTTTGGTCTTATTTTGGGGTTGCGCCTGTGACATATGTAAGATTATGGGTTAGGGGTCAAATCAGAGCTACAACTGCGGGCCTGTACCACAGCCACAGCAACATCAAGTCTGGGCCGCATCTGCGACCTATACCACAGCTCACAGCAATGCTGGATCCTTGAACCCACTGAGCAAGGCCAGGAATCGAATGCAGTCCTCATGGATAATGGTCAGATTCATTACTGCTGAGCCACAGGGGGAATGCCGATGCTGTCATTGGTTTTAAACTATATGCATATAAAGTTTGTCTATAAAACTACAAATATATATTTACATATACATAATTTATATTTTTAAATATTTATTCTGTTGGCCAATGTTCTATTGTATAGGTAGTTTATTGGTCTTAGCTGTACTTCCTTAATGGTCAAATTGATCATTTAAAAGATTAAACGTATTAAAAGATTTATAAGGAGCTAGTGAAAACAATGAAAAAATTGTGCCAAATCTCTACTCTCTCCACCTCCAATGGGCATCACAGAAGTTACAAGATGTCTATTATAAACTACTATATCCTCTATCATCACTACCAATTGGGATCAGATATTAAGTGAATACACAGTTTTATATTTCAGTAAACCATGAAATTTCAACTTTATAAATATGTGAAGAACAGTATGGCTTTTGCAGTTTGGTGTTTTAACATGGCTGATTACTAAAAACCTTTTTTTTCTACATTCATCTGAATATTCCATTTTTCTCATAATTTTTTGTTATTATATAAGTTTATTCACTATTAATAGCTACCTTTATGTGAACTCAGTTTCTTTCTTTGATATTAAAAAATGAAAAATGACAATTTAAAGCAATTTTAAATATCTCCCCTTAAGCAAGAGAAGAAAATAAAAAGGAAAAAATTAAAGCTTTGGTTTTGAAGTGGTATAAACCAAAAACAGTAAGTTCTGGTTTGATTAATTTTAGTCACTGATTTATTTTACAGCTACAAGATCTCCACCGAGTCATTTTCTGACTGATTGCTCTCATTCAATAACATTTTCCATTTCTGGTCCTATTTTAATTCTTATAATGATTTCATCAATTTGATGAGTAAATGGTATTTCTAGAGAGGTAAAATAAGAGGATTGAAGAAATTTATATGACAATAAGCCTAATTTGATAGACCTTATAGTTAATAAATTAAATATTATATAGATTTAGTTCATTTGTATTCAATTTTGTAATGTAAATGTCTTAATTTCTTAAAGGACACAGACAAAGGCATTGATATAATCAGTTTATCAAATCTCTTCCTATTGCGAAATTTAAATAAAGGATAAATGAAAATTGGATTTGTGCAACACGGAAGAAGCAACCACTGACTTAACTGTATTAAAGAGTGTCATTAAAGATATAAACTGATATGTGCTTCACACCCAAGGATACACACACACACACACACACACACACAGACACACTTATGACTTGCAAGTCTTTTTTTTTTTTTTTGGTTGCAGCATGTGGAGGTTTCCAGGACAAAGATCGAACTCACACCACCGCAGTGAACCCCTGCAGCAGCAATGCCAGAAGCTAAACCTACTGTGCCACAAGGGAACACCTACAAGTCTTTGTTTTTGAAGGCCTATTTATTAAACCAATGTCTGGTGAATATAGTAGCACAGTTCTGAGAAGGGAAAAACTGATGTTGCAGCATCTGAAGGAAGTTTCAAAAGAGAGTTACCAAATTTATTTGAGCAATAGCAACATAATTGGATTACATACATCACGTCTAAACATGACTCATTTGGAGGTACCATATCTGTAATGGTTGCTTTAAAAATATGAAGCTTATTAGTTTATAATTAGATTTTGGGCTATAACCTAGTTTGAAGGACTTTCTTGGATAGTTCATAGGTGCATTTAATACTCAATGATAAGATGTTTAAATACCTGAATATAAGATTCAACTAAGATTTAAAAAAAAAAAAGGAAGCTTCTGGTATTACAGAAACAGGTGTTAAGTGAGGCTGCTCTAGGAACTCAGATGCTACAAACAAGTGGCTCTAGGCTAACGCATCCCATCAGAACATTTGGTGATGAAAATGATTAACAAGTGGATGCTCCATCTTCAGTAAGAGGACACATCCCCGTGAGGAGAATTACAGGTGTGACATATTATGTATCCCCTCTGGAAATCAACACAGGAAAGCACTTACTAAGCACTTACTTTTTGCATCGAAATTTAGAGGTTCGAATAAGAGAGATTTGGCAGAAAAAAAATGACTAAAGGCAGAAGAAAGCATAAAAATATTGTAAACAGAATTATATGGGAACAGTATGGAAGGATTGCTTGTCTGTTTTAAAGATGGCAGTCAGAATAATTCAAAATGTAAAGAAAATAAGATATGCTCCATTGTAAAGAGAAAAATCTATATAATTTTTGTAGCATATGTGTGGTTTTACACAAGTAGAACTATAGTATCTCATTAATTTTTTTCAGTTATTTTGTCATTTTCTAATGTTAGTCCAAACAGAAACCTATTATTTTCTCAAAAAAACTTCTGAACAATGAGAATTTGTCATGATTACTGAATTATAATTAATCTAATTCTGTATACCCCTGGGGTAAAAATAACTTAAATTTGTAATATAAATATCCATATGTTTGAAACATTTAATAAATAGCATCATTCAGTAGTAGTATTAACTAGGCACCTAAGTGTTTCGATAAACTACGTATATATTTGTTTTAAAAATAAATTTAAATTTATAGTTCACACACTAACAAATAGTGATCAGGAGTGTGTGGTTGTCTGAAACAGCCCCATATACTTTATTATTTCTTCTACTGTTGAACAGTGAGGAATAAATAGCAGGTCCCCTATTAAAAATATTATAACCATTTAATTTAAAGAAACTAAAGTATGTATTAGAAGAAGTTACTGTCCAATTAAGCTATGACTCCAAAGGAAGAATGTCATAAAGATATCATGGAGAAGATGGCGGAATAGAAGGACTGGAGCTCAACTTCTCTCCCGAAGAACAGCAAAAATACAGCCAAATGCCGAGCAACCTTCAACCAAATGGACTGTAAACTTCCAAAAAAGATACTCTGCTCCAGAAGACACAGCGGACACCACATCAAGAGGTAGGAGGGGCGATTACGCGATAGAAGCAACCCCCTACCTCCCGGGTGGGAAGCCCCACAGACTGGAAAGTAACTGCATCACAGAGACTCAGCTACAGGACTGAGAGTTCTGAGCCTCACGTCAAAACCCCACGCCT